>JAJPUD010004233.1:173012-195040 GCA_023553655.1 Myrmecobius fasciatus | reverse complement strand
TCTTCTGACATTCTCCGTTCTAAGATCCCTTCCATTTCTGACATTCTAAATTCTCTTCATCAACAGTTGGAGCTCTAGGATCATTTACAACTCTAACATTTGGTGAACTGATGATTCTGTAGCTATACCAGGAGTCAGAGGAAGGAGAAAAGGCCATCAGGAAGTCCCATCAGGAGTATATTTTAGCTAAAACAGACAGATGGAAAAACACCTTTACAACAGCAGGAAAACAGAGTCACAGAGGGGATAAAGAAGTAATGGACCTAGTCTTTCCAGCAGTGGAACAAATGAGTGAGTGAATAAATGAATAAATAGAGAGTTCTTAAATTCTTACTGTGAGAAAGACACAGAGCTAATCCTGCCTACTGTCTGTCCAGGTATATAATTCAAAGTTTCAGTTAGTAGCCAGCATCGAATAGAATATAATGGTGGTCTTGGAGACCTGCGTTCCAATTCTGCCTCTGAGATGTTCTAGTTGATTGGAGTTAAGTGACTTCAAATCTGTAACCTTCAGTTACAGAAAATGAGGAAGCTAGACCGGCAGCCTCTAAGTTTCCTTCCACCCTAAAGTTAAGGTCTAGGAGCTCGTCAGTCTTGTCTAGGATTCCCCTTTTCCAGCTGCCTCACCATGAACACCTCCCCACTAAAATCCTGAGGAGCATTAACTTAGCCCTTATTCCCTCAGCCTCTGGGGCCTCCATCTCCACTGAGCTGGAGTCTGCTCTTTGGTTCCCTGTGATGGAGGATTAGGGAAACTTGGATGCTGCCCTCCAAGGCAGAGTGAGGGGCATCCTGCCCCACATGACACATCAGTGCCCTCCTTCTCAGAGGGGGATCCAGCCTATTCTCCTTCCCAGCTCATATCCTACATGAACCATTCTGGAGATGGTGGGAGCCCTAGAGAAGGATTCTCTCTGGACAAACTAGTAAGGAAAATTAATATTGCTCATTCTGCTGCTTCCTATTACACTCACACAGATTATAGAATAGTGTGGATAGCACGGAGCCCTTGGTCCCTCTTTCCCATTACTCTCCCCATCCAATCTATTGCTGAATCTTGTTATTTCTACCTTCTCACTTTCTGGATATATCTTTTCTCCATTCACAGAGGTCCTCATCACCTGGACTATAAAATCCACTTTCTACTTGGGGTCTCCCTTTGCAAATCATCCTCTACAAAGCTGCTGCTGATTGTCCTAAAACAGGGGTGTGACCAGGTTACTCTCCTGCTCAATAAACTTCAATGGCTGCCTATTACCAAACAATAACTCCTCTTTCTGGCTTTTGAAGCCCTTTACCACCTGAATCCAAGCCACTGTTCCAGGTGTATTATGAGTTATTTCACTCTCTGCTAAAGACAAGCCATCTTTCTTGTTCTTCCTCATACAGAACCTTCCATCTTCCAGCTGATCCCCAGCCTCTCACTGCCAAGGCTTAGAATCCCTAATTTCCTTTAAATCTCAGTTCAAGCATCCTCTCCCACATGAGGTCTCTCCTCATTCGTCTCTGCTGCTAGTGCCTGCCTTCTCTCCTCCACTAAATTCCCTTTTATTTGCTTTGAATCTATTTTGTGTTTTTTTTTTCACTCAGTCAGCCAACATTTATTAAACATCCATCATGTATCAGGCACTGTGCTAAGTTCTGAGGATACAAAGAATAGCAAAAGACAGTTCCTGCCCTCGGGGAGTTTATAGTCTAATGGGGAGACAAATGATTGTACAAATCAACTGGAGACAATTTGTATATATTCACATTTAAGTTAGAAGTCAGTTCCTTAAATACAAAGTGTTTCATTTTTTAAAAAAAAATTATCCTTAGTGCCAAATACAGCAGCTCAAAGTTTAGCCTTAGAAGTGAACTTAGAGGCTACTTAATCCTTCAGAAGGGTAGATAGAAAACAGACAAGTTAAGGACCTCCACAGGTCACACAGGCAATGATTTACGTGTGATTTGAACTCACATCTTCCAACCTTAAATTCAGTTCTTTTTCCACTGCTGCCTGCTCTGCCTTAGTCATAGGTGCTTAACACATATGCAATAATAATAATAATAATAATAATAGCTAGCATTTACATAACATTTTAAGGTTTTCAGAGCACTTTACAAATCTTATATCATAACTGTATAAATATGTATACGTATATTGGATTTATCATATATTTTAACATAGTTAACATATATTGGACTTCCTGCCGTCTAGGGGAGAGGGTGAGGGGAAGGAGGGGAAAATGTGGAACAGAAAGCTTTGCAAGGGTCAATGATGAAAAATTACCCATGCATATGTTTTTTTAAAAAAAACTTTAATAAAAAAATAAACAAATATTCTGTCATGTTATCTTGACAACAACCATGGAATAGTCGGTGCTATTATTAGCCTAATACACAGATAAGGAAACAGGGTTAGGGAAGTGAGTCTACTCACCCATTACATAGCTAGTAAGTGTCTGAGGCTGGATTTGAACTCAGGTTTTTCCGACCCCTAAATCCTGTTTTCTGTAGCTACTTATCTAATCGCCTAATGGTGATCTGCTTGGTCAATGGCTGAACTTACTTGATCATGAAATTTAAGCCAGACAGGAGCGTGTCTGTCTTGAGAACACTGAGTCAAGCTCTATATTTCTTCATCTGGTTTGGAGAAGAGGGGGTAGAGATCACAAAGAAGAGTGCAAATGGTTTTTATAATCCCTTATTTTCTTGCCATAGGAGCTGCCTTTCATTAGCAAAGCCAGGGGACAAAGGGACTTCTTCTATAATAACAACAGCATCTTAGCAGGAGGGAGGGGAAGGAGCACCCGACTTCCAGGGAGCTCACCCATTGCCTCCCGTGCCCGGAGTTTTCAGGGGGACTACTTTCAGGCCCGGAGAAAGATGCCCTGGATAACCTGAAGGCTGGCAGCCAGGCCCGCCAGTCTGCACCCAGGGGAGGGGTCTGAAGCCCAGATCAAGCTTAGCTGGAGAAAAAAGGGAATAACCCAGCAAATGACATTGGTGTGGGAGCCGTGGTAAGGAACCGAGACTCCAGCTCGGGCTGGCTTCTAGAGATCCAGTCTGGGACCTGTTTCACAAGTCGGCCGGACACAGACGGACAAACTAAGACCTCCAACTTACTCCTTCTGTGGCCCCAACCCTGTGAGAGCATTCTATTCTACAGGAAAGAAAGCTAGCCAGGAGACTGAGCTGGCCCTGAAACGATGCCCCCAAACCTCTTCTTTAAGCCTCCATTTCCCTGCTTGCTGGGTTCTCCCCAATCTATGTTCTAAGGTTCTCCCCAGATCTCATATTCTGTGTTCTAATCCTATAGATTCTATTTCTAATTCTTCCTGCTCCGGTATTCTACATTTTAAGGGGACTTTGAAGATGTTACTGCAGAAAGAACATTAGGTTGGGTTTAAATCTCCCTAGGGACATTCTCCAATGTCCCTAGTTGATTTCTTTTTCCATAACGTGAAGAAATTGGGTCAAGTGACCTCGGAGCTCTGAAGATGAAAGATCCCATACAGTTCTAATATCTCAAGTTCTTCTATGGATTAGGGTCCCTTCTTACATGCTTTCACAGAAGGAGCATGAGCTCTGGATACAGAAGTCTTGGGTTCAAATTCCACCATTGCCCCATAGACACTAGACAAATCACAGAACCTCCCCAGAACACAGAAGATGAAAGATCCCATACGGTTCTAATAGTCTGTATCTGAAGTTCTACTTAAGTCTGTATCTTAAGACTAGACAAATCACAGAACCTCCTTACGTGTCGGTTCCCACGTCTGTAAATCAGAAACCCTGGGCAGCCTGGGAGGCCCGAAGTCCATTTTAGTGCTAACTCTAGTCCTGAGATCTGTCCCAGCTCAGACACTTGAGATTCTAAGGTTCCTTCTTGTTCTGACAGTCTGTGTTCTAAGATCCCTCCCATGTTGTAGAGTCCTTCCTGGAGTGGAGTTATGGGCTATGTAACCTTGGCGGCTCCAATGAGGGACAGGGACTCCATCCCAGACCCCCCACACACACACAATCTGACAATCTGCTGGTCCTTGTCCATCCTAACTTAGAACCCCCACCCATGTCTCCAGCCAGAGAGGCTGGCGCGGGTCCCTGTGAGCCAAGGGAAGGGTTTGGCCTGCACCTCCGTGCTCAGAGGTAGGTTTTAGCTCTGCCACTTTTGGTCCCTCCATCTCAGTAGACACCGTACAGACTTTCTACAGAAAAATACCCGCTCCTTGCCCAGCAATAGAGACCCCAGAACTTTGGGGGAGGGGGCAAAGATTGCCACCGGGATTCTTAGCCCTTTCTGGTGCCTTCCAGCCTGACTTCTCAAGGGGAAGAATCTGGCCCGGGGAGCTCAGAGGGCTCAGGGGAAGCCGGCTCCCTTGCCATTCACTGGCCTTAGCAGGTAGGCCCGGCCTCCCTTCTCTTTCCCTGGCTCAAATGGAGACATTTGTCCCAAATGATGGGTCTCATAGACCCCTTCAGGTGCCCCCCACCTCCCAAACTGGTCAGGGGAGCCCTCCCCCAGCCCGTGAGATGCTGAGCAGTCCGCACCCACCCTTCACATGGGGGTAGCCGCCCCTCTCAGCCCCCATAAGCCAGGCTCGAGGGCATCCCCCATCCCCAAAGAGAGGCTAGGGAGATCACTCAGGTTGTCTGTGGAGATTCCCCAAGGGGAGATCCCCCGATCTTCAGCACAAGAAACTCATTCCAAGAATCGACTACCCTGTCTTTGGGGTGGCGATGGGGTGCAGGGAAAGGAGGGGGGCCCGTGGCGGACCCCCTTCAGAAGAGCCCCCCAGCCAGCCCACCTTCCCGCTCCCCCACCCCCGGCCGCGGGCAGCGGGCAGTGGCTACGTAGGGATTTCTCTACTCACCGCGAATGAAGGGCTGCGAGTAGGTCGTGAAGGAATCAAAGACACTGTTGGACGCCATGCTCGGGTCTGAGGAGGGCGAGAAGTCAGTCCTTGATGATGTTGGCTTGGAACTGGGGGGGGGATATTATTTTTTTCTGCTACTTTTGAAAATAATTTGAAAAAAAAGAAGGGGAGGCCACAAAAAAAGAAAAAAAAAAGGAAAAAGAGAAAAAAAAGAGAGAAAGAGAGGGAGAGATCCCAGAGGAAGCTAATGCCTATTTGTACCCAAGAATTTGGGTTCTCAGTCCCACAGGAATGTCTGGCCACAGAGTGTTCAACAGCAGTACATGCAGACTATCATTAGTGATGGCAGGGGCCAGAGCAAAGGCAGCAGCGGGCAGCGAGGGGGGGGCCCCCAGGCAGCGGCGGGCAGGGCCCAGAGGAATGAATGAAACTTACCCCCAAGGCAGACAGAACAGCACCCCCTCCCCAAGGCGGCCCCCCCACGGCAGGGGAGTGGGGATGAGCTGTGGAGAGAAGCCAAGCCTCCCTCCTCCCAGGTACCCCTGGGGATGGCAGAGGACTCCCAGCTTGTGGTTCTGTGGTTGGGGAAGAGGCCTTCAGAGTGTCAAGCCAACCTCAGCTCCCCAGGCTGAAAAAGCCTTCAACCCCACACGGGCTCATTGGCCCGGGGAGTCACCTGACCCAGGACGTCACCCTGGCCCTCCGATCTCACTGTGGCTCCTTTTTAAAAAAAAAGAAAGAAAAAAAAAGGCATTTTCTGTGTTGGTTGGGAGCGGCCTACCTCACTGGCCCAGGCAGTTTGCCCTTGTGAGAGCAGTCAGCATGGAGGAGAGGGGCTGGGGGCTAATGAGTTTTTTTCTTTCCCATCCTTCTTTTTAATTAATGGCAGTGTCCCTGCCAGCCCAGAGTCATGTGGATGGCTAATTGGTTGATGGAAGCCACGGTCCCCGGCACGGAGGGGCTTTCTCCCTTGGGCCGGCCTTCTCGCAGCCCACCACTTGTCTCTCCCACCGACCCCCGGCTTTGTGTCTGACTATTGTTCCCAGGGAGACCACTTCCATATGTGTGGATGGGTGGCTCTGGACCCGGTTTTATGTGAATTAAGATTAAGTAAAAACTCAAAGCATATGCCGCAATATAAACAGGGCTCCGAGCGGGTCTCGGGGGTCCTGTCTCCTCCCCCTCCCCTGCCACCGTTCATGCTTCCTGCAAAGTGGCCGGCCTTCCCTCAGACGCCCGGTGGCAAGGACGCTGCGGAAACCCCGGCCCAGCTGAGCCAGGCCCGGGCAGGACCCCTCAGCCGAGGGGCAGGCTCCTGGTCAGCACGGCCGCCTCCCTGGCCCTGGTGTGGTGGGCGTCCTGGCGGCTAATGAGAGCCCTGAGGCCCGTCGGAATGGAGGAGGCTGCCTGGCTTCCTTCCTGCTTAATGCCCTGAAGCTCCTCACGAAGGCCGCGCTCAGGGGGCCTGGGGATCTCAGGCCTCCAGTAATCACCAGCTGGGAGATCCCGGGCAAGCTACGTAATCCTGCTTGCCTCAGTGTCCTCATCTGTCAAATGGGTCGCTCTGGCACCTTTGCCAAGAAACGGGGCAGGAAGAGCCGGACGCAGCCCGATTGCAAGATTGCTGGGTTCTGACCCTGGTCTGGGGCTGAAGTAGGACATCTAGAAGGATACCCCCGACCCTTACTCCATCCCCTCACACCCAGTGCACTGTGGGGCTCCTCGTCCATGTGCCGGTCCCGGTTCTGTCTGGCTCAAGCTCATCTGTCTGGGAATCCTCCTGGAAGGGCATTATGTCACATCGCCTTCCAGCTCTGTCCCTGGTTGTGGGTCGGTGACAGAGTGACAGTTAGCCCGGGGGAGGGCCGGAGTCCTGGGGGTGGGAAGTGGGGGTTGGGGGCCGCAGGGGAAGGATGCTGAGGGAGGAGGGGGGCTAAGATCTCCGCCAGGCCTGGAGGCAACTTCCTCGGGCCTCGTCTCTGGCTCCCGGGCAGCAGCCGGGCCCAGCCCCTGCCCACCACAAGCCAGGCTCCAATGTGCACTGTCAGCTGGTGATGTAAGCCTGTGAGAATGTGCAGCTGCTGATGACCACACGCTTGTAACCAGCTTCTGGAGCCCCACAACGGGCTGGGGAGGAGCCGGAGCTTCTCAGAACCTGGGGCCCGGCCGGGGCCCTCCGCAGGAGCCCTCGTCCGGAGCCTCCCAGCCCGAGGCGTGCCCTTGGCCTCCCAAGCTCTGGCCGTCTCTGGCTCACAGATGGACAGCCAGGACCAGCCCAGAGCCCTGCCAGGCCCCGGGGAGCCATTTTTTCTGTGAAAGTGCCCACCCAGTTCCCTCTGCCCTGGGTCGAAGGGCCCGTGCGCCCCAGGGGGACGATTGTCTACAAGGCCAGCATTGTCCTTCAGCCCGGCTCCCAGGAGGTGGCCTGGCCCCACATGAAAGAGGGAACATATTCTTTACCATAAAAAGGTCTAGGGTTTTTCTTCCCCTCCCCTTTTTCCCTTTAATGACCCCATTTTCCATGGGTGTGTCTGAAAATGTAAAACACACCAACTGGACTTACTCGTCCAAAGGAAGGGGGGTCATTATGTGGCTGAGAAATTGATGGGCGTTCCATGTGCGATTGATGGGGCATCCAGGCTTCTCCTGTCACTCACGGCGGTCAGGCAGTTAGCAAGCAGGCCAGCCACCGAGCTTCCTGCCCCGGGGACTCCGACCCTGACACGGGGAGCTCGTCTTCATGTGGATACAGTGGGGGTGCACCGGGAGGGGGCCCAGAGGCCAGGGGTCAACTGCTGACCTTACCCAAGGGCCTCGAACGTACATGCTGCATGTCATAGAACCAGGAGGTCAGGGCTGGGAGGGCCCTTAGAACCCAGGAGGTCAGAGCTGGGAGGGCCCTTAGAACCCAGGATGTCAGAGCTGGGAGGGGGCTTAGAACCCAGGATGTCAGAACTAGAAAGATCTTTAAGACTAACCTCTTCATCTTACAGATGGGGAAACTCAGGCCACAAGAAGGGATTTCCTCAGACAGTTAGTGGCCGTCAGAACTAGAATCCCATTCACCTGATTGCCATTCTCATACTCATGGGACCACAAATGTAGCCATTGAGGGCTAATTTAATTTGCAGAAAAGAATACCCCTCTCAGAGAGGAGAAAGTGGCTTGCCACAAATCAGATAGGCCACAAGAACTTGAACCCAAGCCTTCTGACCTCATAGCCCATGTTCCCTCCATTATAGCCTGAGGCTTCCGTGTATTCCTCGGGCCACAGGAGCTGGCCCTTAGAGCTGAAGTTAAGGTCATCTCTTCCAGTCTCCCGGCCCCACTTCTGCCACCTTTATTTCATAGAAGAGGAAATGGAGACCAAGTGGATTAAGTCGTTTGCCTCCATCTAGGATTCCAACCGAGCCAATCCTGGGACTCGTTCAGCAGCGCTCCAGATCCACTTTCCAGGAGGTGAGCTCCCAATGGAGCCCATTTATAGGCCAGCCATTGGCTAGTGGTCAGCTTGAGATCAGAAAGGAAAATTATAGATCCCCGAGTTTTAAAGGATCCTAGCAATCCTTTCCCTTCCCTCTTCCCCTCTGTATTGCTACAGTGCAGGGAGGAAAGGAGACAGGCAGAGGATGGGGTGAAGGTGATAGAAAAGGAAATAGCTTCTCATCTGGTCTTCACAAAAACCTCCGAAATTTGACTGACTGGGGGCTGGACGGTCACCGTCACTGGACTGATGAGCCACTTAGGAAGGATGCTCGGGCATCTCAGGTGAAGTCAGGAACCACTGGAAAAGCCTCCATGCCCTGTACTCCCGTCCCCATGGTTCCCTCACTGACAAGACACCGGCCGTTTATTTGCTGAGTTCCACGTGCCCCGTGAAGCGGAGGAATGCCAAGAAAATGGGGCTGAGTTTCCCATGCTGCTTTGCAAAGAGTAGAAGATGCTCTCTCCCTCTTTGTCACTCTCTCCCTCTTTGTCACTCTCTCCCTCTTTGTCACGCTCTCCCTCCAGCATGCCCCCATACACAATTTCCCCCTTTCAAAGAAATACTCCAAAGGAAAGATATTTTAGTTTACCAAAGAGCCAGGTAGGAAGGACCTTGATGGAGCTTTGTGGAGTGAGGTTCTTAACCTATTTTGTGCTTTGGATTCCCTTCGGCAGTCTGATGAAACTTACTGATCTCTTCTCAGAAGAATGTTTTTAAATTCTTAAAATAAAACACATAGAATTACAAAGGGAAAATAAACACATTGAAATAGTTATTGAAATATTTTGAGGTTCATCCAAAAAGGGATTCCAGGTTAAGAACCCCTGTACAAAATAAACATAGAATGGTTTGGAAATAAGGAAAAAGAAGATTAACAGCAATTCTATTCTGCAGGGTTAGTCCCCTCCCCATCGCTTTACAAAGAAGGGAGGGAGATGCATTTTCTCAACTCATCTTGTTCAATATCATTACACAACATGCAGTTCTTTTGCTTGATTTTCATCAGTCACTGTAGAGAGTGTTATCATGGTTCTACTAACTTCACCATTGCATCAGTTCACATGTGGTTTCCATGCTTCTCCAATTTCTCCCTTTTATCATTTCTTATGGAGCAATAATATTCGATTACATTCACGTGCCACAATCTGTGTAGTTATTGGTGGCTACTTACTAGGAATAATTCTTCTTAATACCAGACTGGCGGAGCTAGAAGAAGTCATGGAAGAGATAGGAAAGGCCACATAACCCAATCACTTCATTTTATGGAGGATGAAGTTGAGACCAGCCCCAAATAAGGTAAATGCCCATCATTTTCTAACTGGGACATAGATCATGTTGACAGTTCTTGACTATGATTATTAACTGAGTCAATCAGTAAACAAGCATTTATTAAGTACCTACTGTGTGTAGTTAAGCACAGAAAATACAAAGAAAGGTAAAAGATAGTTCTTGCTATCAAAGAGCTGATGAAAATAGAGGTCTAATAGAGGAAACAACATGACAACAACTATGTGTAAATAAAATATTGATAGGATAAATTGGAAATGATCAATAGAGGGAAGTCCCTAGAATTAAGGGAGCTTGGGAAATACTTCCTGCAGAAGGGGGGTTTTTAACAGAGACTTAAAAGCTCAAGGAAGGAGAAATGAGGAAGAGCATTCCAGGTATGGGAGAGAATCAGGCAGGAGTTATAAGGTGGGAAATAAAACATCATGTTTTTTTTTAATTACAAAATTTTTATTTACAAAACATATGCATGGGTAATTCTTCAATATTGACCCTTGCAAAGCCTTCTGCTCCAAATTATCCTCTTCTTCCCCCCACCCCCTCCCCTAGATGGCAAGTAGTCCAATACATGTTAAATATGTTAAAATATATAACATCACATTTAAGGAACAATGGATTGAATAGTCCATGGCTGTATGTAAGGAATAAGAAGGCTGGGGAGGTGGGAGAAGAGGCAGATTATAGAGAGTTTTAAATGCCCATTAGAGGATTTTATATTTCATCTTGGAAGTGATAGGGAGCCATTGGAGTGTATTAAGTAAAGGTGTGACATGGTCAGCCTTTCAATTTAGAAAGATGATTTTCTGGTTTTTGAATGCTACCCACTAACCAGGTCCCCCTCAATATTGATTATTAAATAGGACCATGGCTTTGACCACTAGCCACTAAATGAAACCCTGACCATCAGTCACGGATTAGGCCCCTGACTGAACAAATCTCAGGGGCAGAGAGATGACCAAATCATCCCTTGAGATTCCAAATCAAAGAACTATATAGGTTGTTAAAACAGGAAGACGCTGTTGGGATTATGGGATCTTAGAATTTAGAGCTGTAAGGAATCCTAGAGACCACTCAGTTTAACCAAGTAGAAGGGATAGCAAGGTGGTGCAATAGATAGAGCCCATGGCTTAGAATCAGGAAGACTCACCTTCATGAGTTTAAATATGGCCAGAAGTTACTTACTAGCTGTGTGACTCTGGGTGGCCCTGTTTGCTTCAGTTTACTTATCTGCAAAATAAAGTGGAGAAGGAAATGGCAAATTTCTCTTTGCCAAGAAAACCCCAAATTGGGTGATGAAGAATCTGAATGACTAAAGAACAAAAATCAAGAAAGAAACTGAGACCCAGAAAATCACCTCCCTAAGGACTATGATTACTAACCAAGTCAATCAATAAATAAGCATATATTAAGTGCCTACTGTGTGTAATTAAGCACTGAAAATACAAAGAAAGGTAAAAGACAGTCCTTTCTGTCGAAGAATTGATGATTTCCTGACTCCCAATTTACCCGTTTGGGTCATTGAGAGATGGGTCCTTCTCAATCTACATTTTATTTCCTGGTCCAGTCAGGCCTTGTTCCTAGGTCACCCATGTCACTCTTCTGGTCGAGAAGTTTCAATGGCTCCCCATTGCCTCTGGAAGACATCACAATGTCCTCGGTTTGACTTTGGTCTGGTTCCTGTCTTCTCCAAGCCCATTGCACATTATTCCTCCTTATGCACTCTATGCTGGAGCCAAATGGACCTGCTTGTGACCACACACTATCTTCTGCCTCAGTGTTATTAAAAGCGCAGCTTTTCCTCTCTAGTGGAAATCTCTCCATCCTCACTTCCATTTTTTGGAATCCCCGGTTCCCTTTAAAATCCAACTTGTGAAAGTAGGACAACTCTGAGGTACCACAACACACCTGTCAGATTGGCTAAGATGTCAGGAAAAGATAATGAAGAATGCTGGAGGGGATGTGGGAAAACTGGGACACTGATACATTGTTGGTGGAACTGTGAACGGATCCAACCATCCTGGAGAGCAATTTGGAACTATGCTCAAAATGTTATGAAACTGTGCATACCCTTTGACCCAGAAATATTTCTATTGGGCTTATATCCCAAAGAGATCTTAAAGGAAGGAAAGGGCCCCACATGTGCAAGAATGTTTGTGGCAGCTCTTTTTGTAGTGTCTAGAAACTGGAAACTGAAGGGATGCCCATCAATTGGAGAGTGGCTGAATAAATTCTGGTACATGAATGTTATGGAATATTATTGCTCTGTAAGAAACGACCAGCAGGACGATTTCAGAGAGGCCTGGAGAGACTTGCATGAACTGATGCTGAGTGAAATGAGCAGAACCAGGAGGTCAATGTACACGGCAACAACAATACCATATGATGATCAATTCTGATGGACATGGTTCTCTTCAACAATGATGTGATTCAAATCAGTTCCAATTGTTCAGTGATGAAGATAGTCATATACACCCAGGGAGAGTTCTTTGGGATCTGAATCTGGACCACAACATAGCATTTTCATGCTTTCTGCTGATGTTTGCTTGCATTGTGTTTTCCTTCTCAGGTTTTTTTTTTCTTGTAGATCCGATTTTTCTTGTACAGCAAGATAACTGTATAAATATGTATACATATATTCGATTTGTCAAGTATTTTAACATAGTTAACATGTATTAGACTTCCTGCTGTCTAGGGGAGGGAGTGAGGGGAAGGAGGGAAAAATTTGGAACAGAAGGTTTTGCAAGGGTCAATGATGAAAAATTACCCATGCATATGTTTTGCAAATAAAAAGCTTTAATTAAAAAAATACATAAATAAATAAAATAAAGTCCAGCTTGTGGGCCATCTCGTTCCTCTTGGCAGTGCTCCTGGACCAAATTTATTTATTGTATTTCTTTTGCACATAATTTATAGTTAGTGAGTATGCCAGACTTGAGTAGAATGTAAACTCCTTGAGGGCAAGAGCTTTCTCACTTTTACATTTGTATCCCCAGCACTTTGCCCAGTACCTGGCCCAGGAGAGACACTTAATACAAGCTTATTGGTTAATGGATGGATGGCTAATATAGGCCAAAGTCTGAACCTCTGACCTTCCTACCTTCAGCCCCAAGCCCCAGCTTGAGATGTTTAGGGTTGGCTGCAAAGCCTGACTCAGCAACATGTTCTCAGCAGAAAGGCTTTAGAAGGTTTTTCCAAGTTTAGAAGCTGGTTGGAAATCATAGACCAAGCTTGCCCCCAGGGACGTTTTCTTTCTTCATCAAAGCTGTGGGGACCGGGAAAGAAACATGATCCAATGCTTGGGTGCCCCTGCACAAAGATCATTCGTGCTCTGAGTTGGGGGGGAGAGGATGTGGGGGAGGGTCTGGGAGCCGGCTGAAGTCACTGCCTGGGAGTGGTCAGACTGGACCTTGGAAGTAAACCTTCCTCCAACAGGCTCCAAAGGGAACACTGCTCTAGTTAGTTTTCACTGTCCTTACACTACATGTGGAATAGAGTCATAGAAAGTCAGAACTTGGAGGAGCCTTAGAACAGAGAGAGTCAGAGCTGGGAGGGAGCTTAGAACCCAGGGTGTCAGAGCTGGGAGGGAGCTTAGAACCCAGGATGTCAGACCTGGGAGAACCCTTAGAACCCAGGATGTCAGAGCTGGGAGGGCCCTTAGAACATAGAATGTCAGAGCTGGGAGGGCCCTTAGAACCCAGGAGGTCAGAGCTGGGAGGGAGCTTAGAACCTGGGATGTCAGAGCTGGGAGGGAGCTTAGAATCCGGGATGTCAGAGCTGGGAGGGCCCTTGGAACGCAGGAGGTCAGAGCTGGGAGGGCCCTTAGAACCCAGGATGTCAGAGCTGGGAGGGCCCTTAGAACCCAGGAGGTCAGAGCTGGGAGGGAGCTTAGAACCCAGGATGTCAGAGCTAGGAGAACCCTTAGAACCCGGGATGTCAGAGCTGGGAGGAGATTAAGAACTTGTCTGTTCTCATCCCACACACAAAGAAGGAAAGTCACCCCCCCAGGACCCAGGTCCCCAGATTTTCTGCCATCATTGTCACCCACAGTGTCATACCCGGGCCTGGGTCCACTTCTCCAGGCTCCTAGCTCAGGTGTACGTTCTGATGGTTGGTCAGCTCTTGCGACAGCCTCTCGGGGAGGTGTTTCCTGACCAGGCAGCAGGGATGCTCTGGGGCAGTCCCACCCGCAGGTTTTAGGTCAGCACAGTTTGGGTTCTTCGCTTTGCCTCCAGGTGAGATTCACAGTGATCTGTCTCCCCAGAGGTCAGACAAGTTGAGCAGTGCCCACCCAGGGGAAGGGCACAAGTGAGGAGGGCGGTCACTCTGTGGGCGCTCTGAACTGGGGCACACCAGATAAGCATCTTGGCATTTCTGTGGGTGGCAGAGGTGTCACACCGAGCCACCGGTACCTGTTTTCTTCTGTGGTTCTCCCTGCTCTTGGGGGCAGCTCAGGGAGATCTTGGGAGGGCACAGAAAACCTCACTCACCAAGAAGTTCTCAGAGCTTATTGTGTGACTTGGGGGCTCAGTTGTTCCCTAAAAGACAGTTATATGGAGGTTCCGGTTCAGGCACAGTGATGGACTGATTCTGTGATGATGGGCAAGTCACTTCCCCTTGATGGGCCTACTTTTCTTGTCTATAAAAATGAGAGGATTTGTCTAAGATCCCTTTCAACTCCAATATCCTGTATTCTAATACCTCTTCTAGCTCTGACATCTGCAGATGGGAGCTGGGTGTCCAAGTCAGACCTTACATCTACACAGGAAGAGACTGTATTTGGATGCATGTTTTTCCCCAATGGAGGAAAAGGTGGTCTTGGGCTTCCCCCCGGGGGAGTCTTTTTCTTCATTTGTAGACAAAGGGGTCAGTTCTCTTTCAGGAGTCAACATTTCCTGCTTTCATATTCCATGCCCCAAGAGCAAGGTGGAGAGCAAGCTGGTCGTGAAGCCCCCTGGGCTCCAATCCACTCTCTCACTCACACTTGTTGTGCGACCCTGGGCAAGCCCCTTAACACTTCTAGCTTTGGAAACTCCAAGTTTCAGAGAATGTGGGAATCAGAACTTTTAGTGGGGGTGTTCCCTATAGAAGTGAAATAAACCAAAGGCCAGTCCTTCGTCCTAGTCCTTTTCTGGACCCTCCTGCTGTGACATTCAGTAGAGTTGAACTCTGTTCCAAACACCAGCTTCTGTGGTTTTGTGCTCTTAACTCTGAAATCACACAATCACAGAATTTCATAGATGTAGTAACATTCAGAGACTGGGAAAGATAGACAGATAAATCTAAATATATAGATAGATGAAAGATTGTTTATCATTTATCTATAATCATATATTATCTATTCAATTATCAATCAACCTATCTATCCATTCATCTATCTACCCATCCAAATATCTATCTATCTATCTATCTATCCATCCTTTCATCTATCCATCCATTTATCTCTCCATTGCTATACATCTATCCATATATCCATTCATTCATCCATCCTTCTATTCATCTATCTATATATCTCACCCTCCCTCCATCTATCCCTCTATCTATCCATCCATCCATCCATTCATCCATGTCTGTCTCTCCATTGCTATCTTTCCATCTATCTATCTCTCTCTCCTTCCCTCTCTCCCTCCATCTCTCTCTTTCTCTGTCTGTCTCTCTCTCCATTCATCCATCTCTGTCTCTCCATTGCTATCTCTCCATCTATCTCTCCCTCCTTCCCTCTGTCCCTCCCTCCATCTATCCATCTCTCTCTCTCTCTCCCTCCCTCCCTCCCTCCATCTCTCTCTTTCTTTCTCTATCTGTCTCTCTCTCTCTCCATTCATCTGTCTCTGTCTCTCTGTCTGTGTATCATTGCTTCTTTACTGGTTGATCCTCACATTCAGAATGCATTTCCTTTTGATCTCTGCCTCATTGAATATCTTGGTTTCTTTCAGAAAGATCAGACTTCTCCTTCTCTGAGGTCCTTCCTAACTTAAGTAGACTCCAGGAGAACTAAGAGTCACGCCTCTACTCCACTAAAGCCTCAGAGAACTCCAGTAGAGACAAAGGACTACACTTAGGTTGGGGCAAAAGCTTGGAAAGCCATTCTGTTTGTTCCCCTTTGAGATTTTCCATCTCCTACTGCAACCTTTGCTTAATCTGTGCCTCGAGCCTAGAATAGTCTCCCTTTTTGCCTCTGCCCCTGAAAACCCTAATGTTCTCTGTCTCTCTGTCTCTCTGTCTCTCTGTCTCTTGCTGAGGCAATTGGGGTTAAGTGACTTGCCCAAGGTCACACAGCTAGGAAGTATTAGGTGTCTGAGACCAGATTTGAACTCAGATCTTCCTGACTTCAGGGCTTGTGCTCTATCCACTGCCCCCCTTTATCCACTTTAAGACTCAAATCAAGTTCCACCTTTCCCATGGGGTCTTTTCTTAATTCTCCAATTGTTAGCTCCCCCTCCCCACAAAAAATAGGATCATAGATTCATAGATCTAGGATTGGAAAAGGTCTTCAAGATTATAAAGTCCAACTCTTGTTTCACAGATGGGTCAACAGAGATTAAGTGACTTGTGCAAAGTCATAGAGCTATTTTATTCTTGTCTTCTTAAGTTTTATATTTATTCATATATATGTTTATATAAGTCTAAATATTTATTAAATATTTAAATATTAAATATTTATTAAATATTAAAGTACTATTTACCCATTTGTGCCAATCATTTTTCTCCAACAAATAGAATGTAAATTCCTCCAGGGAAGGGGACTATTGCTTGTATTGTCCTGATATCTCTACCCAACAGCCCAGTGCCTTGCATACAGTAGGTGCTTATTAAATGCTTCATGAGAGCATCTTCCTCATCTCTACAGTGGTCACTAATAGACACTTCAGTCTTCTCCAAAGAAAATTTGTGCTGTAGCCTTGCCCTGCTCCCCCCCCCATAGAGAGGATTCCCCTTGAAATTCTTAGGACAGGATTTCAGATCCCAAAGTCACAGGTAGGACCCTAGAGCAACAAGGACAGAAGAAGACCCTTCCTATGTTTGCAAATACTCACTTCTAAAAGGACTTCAAGGTCAGATCGGTTTACATCTCTTCAAAACTAAGGATGAAACATTTCTTTTATTGTTAAAGGGGATTTTTGAAAATGCAGAAAGGAGCCCCTTAAACCCGGGGGCCCTGCAGAAGCTGTCACTTTCTGTTAGTGGATATCAATCCAACCCTGGCAGTACCAGGCATTTCCCGGTGAAGATGAGAAAGGGGCTGCCCCAGGGGATCTCCTGAACAGGCAGAAGTCCATGGGAGCCAGTCTTTGGAATGCTCCCTCCACCTTTAGGGTGATGGCCGTGCTAGGGGAGAGAGGGTGAAGGGGAATCCCTAAGGCAGGAGACTGATTGGAAAACTGGAACTGATCATGGCAGCTGATCAGATCTCCAGGAGAGTTTACAGAGAGGAAGAGAAAAGAGCCTTGGGGAATGAATACCTAGAGTTAGGATGCACAAAATGGATGATAATCCAGCAAAGGAGATTTAGAATAAAAAAAGGTAATGAAAATCCAGAGTCTCCAGGGGGAGAGGATGGTCAGCAGGGTCAAATGCTCCAGCTCTAAGTCAATGATCCTATAACCTCATGTACTAAGAGGTAGCACGGGTAGAATGCCTGGATTTGTACATTGCCTTAGGCACTGTTTAGCTGTGTGATTCTGGGCAAATCTTTGAGCCTCAGTTTCCCAATGTAAAGAAGGGGAATAATAATAAAGAAGCACTTACCCCACAAGGTTTTGTGAGGCTCCAGTGAGCGTTCAGGTGAAATGATTCACAAACTTTGAAACACAATTTAAATGGCAGTTATCATTATCATTATTTTTCTTACATTTCTTGAAGAATGATTTGCTTTTAATTTTTTTTTAATTTAATTTTTTTTCAATGTCAACATTTATTTTTGTAGGATTTTGACTTCCAATTTTTTTTCTGCCTCCCTTCCTTACCTCCTCCCTTTCCAAGAAAGCAAGCAATCTGATGTAGGTTATTTATGTCCACTCATTTTTACATATTTTCCTATGTGTCATGTTGGAAAAGAAAAATCAGAACAAAAGGGAAAAATCATGAGAAAGAAAAAACAAAACAAGACAAAAGGTGAAAATACTCTGCTTTGATCTGCAGTCAGTTTCTGGATGCAGATTGGGATAAATGGTCTGCAAGGGAGTTCCCGGACATGGCTTCTTCTGCTTCATTGACTGCCCTAAAGCCTTTGATTCTGTGGGTCACAACAAAATATGGCAAATTCTCAAAGAGATGGGAGTACCAGATCATCTTCTTTGTCTCCTGAGGAACCTGTATGCGGGTCACGAAGAAGCGGTTAGAACCGAACATGAAACGATTGGTTTAAAATTGGAAAAGAAGGATGACAAAAGTGTATATGGTCACTGTATTTATATAACTTACATGCAGAATACATCATGCAAAATGTCAGCCTGCATGAATGAAAGCTGGAATTAAGGTTGCTGGAAAAATATCTATAATGTAAGATATGTAGACAATACCACTCTGAAAGCAGAAAGTGAAGAAGAAATAAGAAGTCTCTTGATGAGGGTGAAAGAGGAGATTATAAAAGTTGGTTTGAATCTTAACATCAAAAAACCTAAAATCCTGAAGTGTTCCCATCCCTTCCTGGCAAATAAAGGGAGAACAAATAAAGCAGAATCAGATTTTATGTTCTTGAGCTCCATGATCACTGTAGACAGCAATGGCAGTCATGAAATTAAGAGATTTGCTCCTTGGAAGGAAAGCTATGGAAAATCTGGACAGCAACTAAAAAGCAGAGACATCACCTTGCTGATGGAGGTCTGTATAGCTTTTTCCAGTAGCAAAATAGGGCTGGGAGATTTTCTTTCTTTTTTTTTTATTAAAGCTTTTTATTTGTATAACATATGTATGGGTAGTTCCTCAACATTGATCTTTACAAAGCTTTCCATTACAAATTTTACCTCCAGTCCCCTCCCCTCCCCTAGATGGCAGGAAGTCCACTACATGTTAATAATGTTGAAATGCTTGAGAAGTTATGCAAGAAAAATCCTATCTACAAGAAAAAAAAAGAATCAGAAAAAGGCAACACAATGCAAGCAAATGTCAATAGAGATCATGAAAATGTTATGTTGTGGTCCATATTTCATTTCCCTCACTCTAGGTGTATATGGTTTTCTTCAGTGAACAATTGGAACTGGTTTGAGACAATTCTTTGTTGCAGAGAGCCATGTCCATCAGAATTGATCATCATGTAATACTGCTGTTGCTGTGTATGATGATCTCCTGGTTCTGCTCGTTTCACTCAGCATCAGTTCATGCAAGTCCCTCCAGGCCTCTCTGAAATCATCCTGCTGTCGTTTCTTACACAGCAATAATATTCCATAACATTCATATACCATAATTTATTCAGCCACTCTCCAATTGATGGGCATCCCTTCAGTTTCCAGTTTCTAGCCACTACAAAAAGGGCTGCCACAAACATTCTTGCACATGTGGGTCCCTTTCCCTCCTCTAAGATCTCTTTGGGATATAGGCCCAGTAGAAACACTGCTGGGTCAAAGGGTATGCACAGTTTGACAACTTTTTGAGCATAGCTCCAAATTGCTCTCCAGAATGGTTGGATCCGTTCACAGTTCCACCAACAATGTATTAGTGTCCCAGCCCTCCCACATCCCCTCCAACATTCATCGTTATCTTTTCCTGTCATTTTAGCCAATCTGACAGGTGTGTAGTGGTATCTCAGAGTTGTCTTAATTTGCATTTCTCTGATCAATAGTGATTTGGAGCAACTTTTCATATGACTAGAGATGGTTTTAATTTCATCATCTGAAAATTGTCTGTTCATATCCCTTGACCACTTATCTATTGAAGAATGGCTTGAATTCTTATATATATGAGACAATTCTCTATGTATTTTAGAAATGAGGCCTTTATCAGAACCATTAAATGTAAAGATGATTTCCCATTTAGATGCTTCCCTCCTAATCTTGTGTGCATTTGTTTTGTTTGTACAGAAACTTTTTAACTTAAGATAATCAAAATTATCCATCTGGTGTTCAATTAGGAGTTCCAGATCTTCTTTGGACAAAAATTTATTCCATCTCCACAGGTCTGAGAGATAAACTATATTACGTTCCTCTAACTTGCTTACAAATTCCCTCTTTATATCTAGATCATGAACCCATTTAGATCTTATCTTGGTATGTGGTGTTAGGTATGGGTCAAGCCCTAATTTCTTCCACACTAGTTTCCAATTTTCCGGGCTGGGAGATTTTCTAAGGAAAATTGAGCATCGCAGAATCAACGCCTTTGAACTGTGATGCTGGAGAAGACTTTTGAGACTCCCTGGGACAGCAAGGAGATCAAATCAGTCAATACTTAAAGTGATTCAAGCTCTTCGCTTGAAGGTCCAGTATTGAAGCTGAAGCTTACATCCTTTAGTCAGATGAGAAGATGGACCCAGTGGAAAAGATGCTGGAACTGGGAAAGACTGATGGATGGCACAGGAGGAGATGGATAGATAATGTCATGGAAACAACTTTGAGAGGCTTTGAGAGAGAGTGGGGATAGAAGAGACTGATGTGCTGTGGTCCAAGGGGTCATGAAAAGTTTAAGAATTGAACAATAATAGCAATTTGTATCCTATGTACTTAGCACATAGTAGGCCTGGCACATAGTAAGTGCTTAATTCTGGAAAGGGAAAGGAAATAAGCATTTATTAAGCACCAGGTACTGTGCTAAAACATCTTACAAATATTATTTCATTTGATCATATATTTGATTATATATATAATATATGTATGATAAATTATTTCATTGTTCTTATAACTAGTCTAATGATCTTGATTGATTGATTCAAAAGGGGTACCCTCACCTTCTGAGTGACCTCCTATCCTTATATAAGTAAGTTTAAGTTCCTGGTGTGAGTGTGGGAGGATCAGGAAAGGGGAAGGGGCCCTTGAGTTGAGCCTTGAAGGGAACTGGACTTCCAAGAACTATGGATGAGGGGAATGGGAATTCCAGGTAAAGGAGACGGGTTGCAAAAGCATGGAAATGGGAGATGGAATGTTTCATATTGTCTTGTTTCCCCTCCATTTTGTGTCCCTCCTTCCTCTGTGTGAAATAATGGCCTTAAATAGTGACCTCAGATCCCCTCAGAGGGGGTCCCCAGGACTGGGGATAGGGGTGGGAATTTCTGGGCCTCTGGCCCACACCCATAATCCCATAAGGCTACACCCCCAAGGACCCCGACTTTCCAACAGTACCCTGAAGCCTGGCCATCTCCAGACCCTTAGGCCAACCCACCAGCTTCCCAGAAACTCGTCCCTTTCACCTGTAAAATGGGACTTTGGGTAGCAGTTCTGACCTCTAGGTCAGAGCATCTTTTCTCTATTTGTGATGTTTCTTCAGTACCAAGGGTCAAGAGAACCAGTCTCCAGCCTCACTTCTTTGGGACTGACTCCGGTTCCTCCAAATCACCCTAGCCCCCCAAGGTGGGGAGGGGCAGCCCAAAGCAGAAAGTGTGTGGGGAGGGGGGTGCTCAATCACTGGTACCACAGACTCTGCAGGGACCTTGGTGCCTGATAAATGCTTAAAGGGCTTGGAGACTAATTATTGCAGACTGACCTCAGCCAAACCTGGGAAGGTTCTTGGGGCTGGTGGAGCGTGGGATTGAGGACGCAGTTCTCTGGGGGCTAAAAAGCTGCTTAGACCATGGTGGCCCCCTCCCTTAGATAAGGGGAGGAGGGGATGGCAGCCTCGCTGGGCTTGGGTCAGGCTGCCTCCCGGGGTTCGGTTCTTGTGGGTGACCGGTTTTTGGACTCATCGCCCCTCTGTCCCTCTGCTGGACTCTCTGCCTCCGTCTCTATTCCCTCCTCTCTTCCTCCCTCCCTTCTCCTCCTCTTCCTAGGCAGCATTTCAGAGTCCAAATGACTTTGCTGGGTTGATAGTGGTTTTTTTTTTCATTTTCTTGAGAACAGGACGTGAAAGGCCCCGATGAATTTCCTGTGTCAAACGGCAAATGGGGTTTGTGAGCAAAACAGTGGCTGGGCTGTTGTCCTGAAGGCTCAAGGACAGGACTGGTCCTGGAAAATATGTCCCACCCCAACTCCTCAATCAGCCCCCCATGTCTTCAGCTACCTCTTTCTCTATCCTTCTTTCCTTCTTCCCTCTCCCTCCTTTTTTCTCCCTCCTTCCTTCCCTCTCTTTCTTTCTCTCTCTTTCCCTCATCTCTCTCTCTTTCTCTCTATCTCTGTCTCTCCCTCCCTCTCCCTTTCTCTCCCTCTCCCTCTCTCTCTTCCCTTCCATCCCCCCTCTCTCTCCCCTCTCTGCTTATGTCTCCTTCCTTCATCTCTCTCTCTCTCTCTCTCTCTCTCTCTCTCTCTCTCTCTCTCTCT
>JAJPUD010004233.1:152030-173002 GCA_023553655.1 Myrmecobius fasciatus | reverse complement strand
CTCTCTCTCTCTCTCTCTCTCTCTCTCTCTCTCTCTCTCTCTCTCTCCCTCTCTCTCCCTCTCTCTCCCTCTCTCTCTCTCTCTCTCTCTCTCTCTCTCTCTCTCTCTCTCTCTGTCTGTCTCTTTCTCTCTCTGTCTCAGTCTGCCCTTCCCTCAGCTCTGTCTTTCTCTTCTATCTCTGTCTCTATCTGTCTCTGCCTGTCTCTCTTACCTTTCTCTATCTCTGTCTGTTTCTGTTTCTTTTTTACCTCTCTCTCTCTCTGTCTCTCTCCCCCTCATCTCTCTCTGCCTCTGTCTCTTACCTCTCTCTGTCTCTTTGTCTATTGTTTGTCTCTCTTTCTTTCTCTCTTCCTCTCCTTCCTTCCTTCTGTGACAGGGAGTGTTCCCAAAAGGAAAAGAAATGGTATTGTCTCCCCATCTTCACCTTTTGGGTGAAGATCTTTGGGAGGTTAGTTCATAATTGTTTATCATAGTGACAAGCAGGTTGAGTTCTTGATGGAGACAGCTTTGAACTAAGTCCTGGAGGAGTCTATCAGAACCCTAAAAGGCTCATCCTCTGTCCTGATTATATATCATAGAGTAGGGAAGGACCAAATAACATAAAATGTCAAAGAAAGGGAAGATCTTTCTTCAAGGCTGAAAAATACCTAAGAATATGATACATTAGCTCATAAGATATTAAAGAGCTGAAAAGGATTGTAGAATATGTAGATAGCTAGATATAGGAAGGACCTCAAATATTCAATGTTGGAACTGGAAGGAACCTTAAAACCCAGGATGTCAGAGCTGGGAGGGCCCTTAGAACCCAGGATGTCAGAGCCGGGAGGGCCCTTAGAACCCAGGATGTCAGAGCTGGGAGGGCCCTTAGAACCCAGGAGATCAGAGCTGGGAGGGCCCTTAGAACCCAGGATGTCAGAGCTGGGAGGGCCCTTAGAACCCAGGAGATCAGAGCTGGGAGGGCCCTTAGAACACAGGAGATTAGAGCTGGGAGGGCCCTTAGAACACAGAATATCAGAGCTGGGAGGGAACTTAGAACCCAGAAGGTCAGAGCTGGGAGGGCCCTTAGAATCCAGGAGGTCAGAGCTGGGAGGGCCCTTAGAACCCAGGATGTCAGAACTGGGAGGGCCCTTAGAACCCAGGAGGTCAGAGCTGGGAGGGCCCTTAGAACCCAGGAGGTCAGAGCTGGGAGGGCCCTTAGAACCCAGGAGGTCAGAGCTGGGAGGGCCCTTAATGGCCATTTAGTCCAGCCCCCACATTTATAGATAATAGCCCTGATAGAAATGATTACCCATAGGTAAGCAAGTTCTCCTTTCTTTAAGAACAAAACTCTTTCTATTATAGCATGGATGGGAAAAGGCTTAATTAATTAGTAGCTGCTTAGTTGGAAAGACATAATGGTTTTGAAATCGTTCATTGCTCGAGAGCTTATCTGGCCTTTCCCCCAGATGACTGTTACTTCGTCTTTCCCTACTTCAGCCCATCTTCCACTCAGGTGTTAAACTGATCTTCCTAAAGTTCAGGTTGACTATGTTTTTCCTCCACCTCCCATTCAGTAAAATTCCAGTAGCTCCCTTCACCTCCAGAATCAAATATAAAATCCTGGCATATAAAACCCTTGGAAACCTGGTCTCCTACCTTTACGTGTGTGTGTGTGAGTATTTTGTACATACACACAGAGTTCATATGGATGGATTATTTTTTAAGTATGTAGTTATTTTTTTATTAAAGCTTTTATTTTTCAAAACCTATGCATGGATAATTTTTCAACATTAACCCTTGCAAAATCTTGTGTTCCAATTTTCTTCTCCTTTCCCCTACTCCCTTTCTTAGATGGCAAGTAGCCCAATATATGTTAAACATGGTAGAAATGTATGTTAAATACAATATGTGTATACATTTTTATACAATTATTTTGCTGCACAAGAAAAATCAAATCAAACAGGAAAAAAATGAGAAAGAAAATAAAATTCAAGCAAACAACAACAAAAAGAGTGAAAATGCTATGTTGTGATCCACGCTCAGTCCCCACAGTCTCTCTCTGGGTGTAAATGGCTCTCTCCATCACAAGATCATTGGAGCCAGTCTAAATCATCTAATTGTTGAAGAGAGCTCATCCATCAGAATTGATCATTGTGTATTGATGGATTATTTGTGAGTCACTCGTGGCAGAGCATTCCGAGCTAGTATTGCTCCAATCAGCCACAGCCAAACACATTGTGACATGACTCTAGCACAGTGATGGGACTTTGATCCTCTTTGAAAATAAAGGATAACAACTAAGCCCCCCATCCTGCCTGATACCATGTTCTGATGACATCGACCTCCTTACTGCTCTTTGAACAAGACACATTAGCTCCCAACCCCTGGACATTTTCACTGACCATTCTCCAATCCTCTCCCTCCTCATCCCTACCTCCTGGCTTCCTCGGCTCCCTTCAAGGCTCAATTAAAATCCCACCTGCAGAAAACCTTTCCCAACTGCATCTGAATCCTAGAGTCTTCCCTCTGCAGATTACCTCCAATTTAACCTGTATACATTCTGTTTGTATATAGTTGTTTGCCTAATTATCTTCCCATTGGATTATGAGCTCCTCAAGTTCAGGGTCTTGTCTTTTGCCTTTCTTTGTATCCTCAGTACTTAGCACAATGCACATGTAGTAAGTGCTTTAAAAATCCTGGTTTCCCTGGAAGACACGGACAAAAAAGAAACACTTCCTTCCTCATAGTGGGAAATGTATTCAGAAAATTATAGCAAAATAAAAGGTGTTTTTAAAAGTTACAGTGCAGTTTTTAAGCTTTAATAACTCCAGAAGTATAAATGCTATACAATTTTTAAAAATATCTTGAAAATTTATTTATATTTTACAAATATTGGTATTCTCCTTATTAAAATTCAAACTAACTGCTGTTTTATATTCTATAGGTTGTTCTAAAAAATTCATCAGCTGCTGCTCAGTGGCTGATAATATTGCATTTATAATTCTCAAAGATCATTCTGAAGATAATCCAAAGTAGGAAGCCTGGTGCAGACATGACCGTTTTGATGTGGTCCTACGAGTCTATTGGAGATAAATCAGGTGATTTAGAGTCTTCTACTTGTCCATCAGCCTGAATAAGTGTTATCCAGAAGCTATTGTATACTCAATGCAGAATGATAGGTGATTCATCTTGTTAAAATGAACTAGGAAGCTTAAGGGAAGCCCATCAATTGGGGAATGACTGTACAAGTTGTGGTATATGATTGTGCTATGAGAAATGAGCAGAATGCTATCAGAAAAACCTGATGCAAAATGAAATGAACAGAACCAGGAGAACATCGGACACAGTAATAGCAACATTGCATGATGATGAATGATTTAACTATTCTCAGCAACACAATGGTCTAAGACAATTCCCTTTTTTTTAAATAATAGTTTTTTATTTTCAAAGTACATGCAAAAATAGTTTCCAACATTCATCCTTGCAAAATCCTGTTCCATATTTTTTTTCCCTCTTTTCCCTTTCTCTCTCCCATAGGTGGCAAGCAATCCAATATAGATTAAATATGTGCAATTCTTCTGTATGTATTTCCACAGTTATCATCCTGCACAAGAAAAATCCGAACAAAAAGGAAAAAAAGGAGAAAGAAAAGAAAAAGGAAGCAAACCACAAAAAAGTGAAAACACTATGTTGTGATCCATATTCAGTTCCCACAGTTCTCTCTGAGTGCAGATGTTTATCTCCATCTCAAGTCTACTGGAATTGGCCTGAATCACCTCATTGATGAAAAGAACCACATCCATCAGAATTGATCATCCTATAATCTTGTTGTTGCTGTGTACAATGATCTCCTGGTTCTGCTGATTTCACTCAGCATCAGTTCATGCAAGTCTCTCCAGGCCTCTCTGAAATCGTCCTGCTGGTCGTTTCTTACAGAACAATAATATTCCATGACACTCATATACCATAGCTTATTCAGCCACTCGCCAACTGATGGGCATCCACTCAGTTTCCAGTTCTCCAAGACAATTCCAAAAGATAAAAAAGTCTATCCACTTCCAGGGAAAGAACCAATGGAGTTTGAATGCAAATTGAAGCACACTTTTTTTTTACTTTCTTTATCTTTGGTTTGTTGGGGTTTTGGGGTCTGCATTTTATTTGGCAGCATGGCTAATACGGAAATGTTTTACATGACTGTACATATATAATCTATATCAAATTGCTCACCTCAAGGACTTTTTTGGTCACGGATGCCCCTAGTTCCATCTTTGTCAGCTTCATGAAGCCAGTAGACTTCTCTGAATAATGTTTGTAAGTTCATAAAATAAAATATATAGGATTACCAAGGAATCAAATTATGCTGAACTATAATTATCAGAATGTAAATATATGATGTATGTATGTATGTATATATATATGTATATATATATATAGAAATATACACATATATGAATAAAATTCACAGATCCCAGATTTCTTAGACTCATGTCTGAAGCTTCCTCATCTCTAATAGTGAATGAGAATTGAAAGGCAGGAAGTATCTGCAGACTTCTTGTTCTTCCCTAATTGCCCTGACCTTCCTGGGCATTACCCCCAATGTCTAGATTTTGGGAACATTACTGATCTAGTCTTCACAGTCAACTCAATCCTGCTGCTTCCATGCCCCTGTGTGCATGTGTTATGTGTGTTTGTATGTGTGTGTGTGTGTGTGTATGTGTGTGTTTGTGTGTTTGAGTACACAGTGTCAAATGAACAGACCTCTTGGAAGGTATGAATTTCAAATTATGTATAAGTAGATAATATTGACAGGGAGTAGGAATGGAGAACACCATGGAGGGTGGAAAAGTTATGACAATTTTTCTTTGTAGGATACAATAAGTTTTCAAGGATTGTCAAAAATATCAATACTTTGCTTCTCCCCCACCAAGTCCTTACTGATTTTCAAGACATCCCTATATGTTTGGGAGGGAGCTTTGTGCATCAATCAGAAGGGCAAGATGAAGCATTAAATAGTTGCTAATAAATTACAAGAATATTAGAACACAGAATATCAGAGCTGAAAGGACCTTTAGAACATAAAATGTCAGAACTAGGAATGATCTTAGAACCCAGGATGTCAGAGCTAGAAAGGCCCTTAGTACACAAAATGTCAAAGCTAAGAATGACCTTAGAATCCAAAATATCAGAGATGGGACATCCTTTAGATCATAGAATGATAGTGCCAGAGGGAATCTGAAATATCACCTTAGACCAATTTTCTTTGTACAGAGAGAGAAACTGAGGCTCTGAGAGCAAAAATGATTTAGGAAAGGATACACAAAAATCAAGAAGAAAAACTGCGATTACAGCCTTGATTCATGACTCCCAAGCTCGGGGTTGATTTTTTCCCGTCCTCTCAATTCCACTGCCTTCTGAAAATAAAGCTAATCCATTGAGTTAAAAGCTCCCCCAGAACTTTTTTCTAATCCTAGGCTGAGGGTTTGGCTCTTTCTTAACTCTACCACCCTTCTGAGTTTTCACTAGGCTGGCCCAAGTTTCTGGAGCAGTCACTGATGCTCCTTAGGTTGGATGATGGGTAGGGGTGCTGCTGCTGCTGCTGCTGCTCTGGTCCAGAGTCTCCCTCCTGATGTGGGAAATCAGTAATATTTCCAGTGGGCCTCAGCTGAGGGACCTCTTAATGGAGTTGGGGCAGACAACTAAAAGTGGATGGGATCCCTAGCTCTGGAGCTCCATAACCCCCAAATGATTGAAGAGGGGTTATAGGGCATCCAGGATGAAAGGCCAAGCTTTATAGATTGAGTGTGTGTGTGTCGGGGGGCGGAGGGTGGGGATTGTGGTGGAGAGGCAAGAGCAGCTGTTTTCTTCCCAATTGGAGATCAATACTGGCTGACCCAACAGATGGAGAGGAAACAAAGAAACCGGGAAATGGCCAGACCCAAGTTTCGGAAATGAAGCAGCCAGGTTGAGGGTCTGGGTCACTTACACTTACACTTACCCTACTCTTCTGTTGCCTTTTTTTAAAAATAAGTTTTTATTGATTTTTTTTTTCTCACATCACCATAGTATCCCATATATCCCTCACTCTTACTCACCCTTACTAAAAAATAATATTTTTTCGAGATGAAAAAGTCAATATAACTGATTGATAAATTGAAAAAGTCTGGGAAACGTGCAATGTGTGACAAATGTGAACCTCCCACCTCCATGAAGGGGCCAGTTGTGGCTGTCTTCCTTCAAGTCCCATTTGATCTTTATAATTCTGTTATATTTATTTTTTGATATTTTCTTGTATTATTGCTTTTTCCACTTAGATTATGGTAGATTTCTTCATTCTGCATCAGTTCATGCAGATCTTCCCATGTTTCTCTGTATTCATTACATATATTATTTTTTATAGCTTGGTAGTATTTTATTATATTCATGTATCACATTTGTTTAGCCTTTCCCGTTGATGGGCATCCATTTTGCTTCCAATTCTTAGCCATGACACAAAGAATGCTGCCATAAATATCTTTTTTATTATAATCAGAAATCAATTACTATACTATAGAGCATTAGTTCTAGAGGGGAAGTTGGAACTTAGAACATCAGAGCAAAGAAGGATTTTAGAACAATGGAATATTAGAGCTAGAAGGGATCTTAGATTAAAGAACATAGAATGTTACAAAGGCAACTGTGGATTGTGTTTGGAGCTAAAAGAAACTTGAGGGTGACCTGGAGCGAGAAACTCTTTTCCCAGCCTTGATTTCCTCATCTGTAAAATGGAGACAATACTTATATCATACAGCCGTTGGGGAAGTTCTTTTCAAACTTTCACATGCTATAGAACTGTGAATCATCACTCTTACTACCTTCTACATCTATAATAATAATAATAATAATAATAATAATAAAAATAAAAATAACTAGAATTTATCCAGTGCCTTAAAGTTTGAAACACGATGTGATCTCTCATTTGATTCTCCCAATAACATTGTGAGGTACGTGTTGTTATTGTTTCTATTAGACACCTGTGGAAACTGAGGCTAAGAAAGGTTGATTCTTGCCCAGAATCCCACAGATAGTAAGTCTTTGAGGCTGGATTGAAACTTGGATCTTTCTGATTTTCATTCAAGCACTATCTACTGTGACATCAGAAATAGGATAAGTCTCTATCCTGATATTAGTCATGTATTTAACATTATTTTTTAAAATTTCATTTTATTTTTCTAAAATACTCATTTCTTTATGAATCTTGTAGGGAGAGAAAAATCAGAACAAAAGGGAAAAACCACAGGAAAGAAAAAAACAAAAAAGAAGTGAATATAGCATTGTGCATGTATTTAATGATTTTTACTCGATGAGTCTCTTGCTTGGAATTCACTTCCTCCTTATCTTCTCCTCCTGACCCGAGTCTTTTTCCGAGTCCCAACTAAAACCTTGCCTTCTGCAAGAACCCTCTCCCGATCCCCATTAAAAAAAAATCACTCTGGTGATCTCTAGTTTATCCCGTCTATACTGCTGTTTAGTCATGCCTGACTCTTTGCAACCCCTTTTGGGGGTTTCTTGGCAAAGATGCTGGGATGGTTTGCCCTTTCCTTGTCCAGCTCACTTGACAGATGAGGAAACTGAGGCAAACAGTGTCTAATAGCTAGTAAGTGTCTAAGACCAGATTTGAACTCAGATGTTCTCGACTCTAGACCTGGAGTTCTATCCACTATCCTACAAACTATAGACATAGAATTCTAGGTCTAGAGTCTATGGAGGATATTGTGAACTCCTTTCTTTGTCTCCCCATCACTTGGCACAGCATCTGCTATATAGCAGGCATTTAATGCTCATTGACTGACTGACTACTGCTCAGGTGGAAAAAATGACTGCCTTTTGTAGTTTAATATAAGTATGAAACTGTACGCTTCTCTTTTTGCTTGATGAAAGCATTGTCAGGATAACAGACATGATAGCTTCAATAAGACTGAGATATCTTGTATAAGCAGAATATTGCACATTCTTGTAGATTTATGTTGCTTTTTGGGTTGATTTTGCTAAAGTCTTTTTCTTTGTTATAAGGGATGATTCAGTGATGGAGTGTATATTTGCAAAAGAAAAACTACTGTAAAAACGAAATGCACCAATGGAAGATTTGGGGATGTTGAACTGAGTTGGGTTGAATTAAGAAGAACTGAGTTGGGTTAAATTGTGCTGTGTTCTGGGGAGATTAGATTGAGGAGGTTCGGTTGGGTTCACTTGTGTTCTATTGAGCTGGATTAAGTTGGGTTAGATTAGGTTGGTTGGTTTAGATTATGATTGAACTGATTTGACTCGTGTTCCAGTGAGTTGGGATAGATTTGTTTCAGTTAATTCAGGTTAGATTTTGTGGATCAGTGTATGGCCTGAAAAAATACGAACAAATGCCTTATGCAATACACCACAGGATCTACCCACAATGCTCCCAAGTGGCCCTCTAAAGCAGATTAAAATATAATTGGATAATATACTTTTTATTAAAGCTTTTTACTTACAACACACATGCATGGGTAATTTTTCAACGTTGACCCTTTGCAAAACTTTCTGTTCCAAATTTTCCCTCCTTTCTCCTCCCCCTCCCCTAGATGGAGTTCAATACATGTTCAATGCGTTAAAATATATGATAAATGCAATATATGTATACATATGTATACAGTTATCTATCGGGTCTAGAAAGAAAAAAAAAACCTGAGAAGGAAAACAAAATGCAAGCAAACATTAACAGAAAGCATGAAAATGCTATATTGTGGCTAAGACTCAGATTCCACAGGCCTCTCCCTGGATGTAGATGGCTCTCTTCATTACTGAACAATTAGAACTGGTTTGAATCACCTCATTGTTGAAGAGAGTCATTGTGCATCATCATATAATCTTGTTGCTGTGTATAATGATCTCCTGGTTCTGCTCGTTTCACTCAGCATCAGTCCATGCAAGTCTCTCCAGGCCTCTCTGAAATCATCCTCATCCTGCTTGTCGTTTCTTACAGAACAATACTACTAATTGGATAATATTTAACAAAACAAATAAAAATATAACAAACCATAGATAATGCCAATATGTGGTTTTCTGCATCAATATGGGGTTGTTATGTATAGTCTCTTTAGTTGAGATGTACACTCCTGCTCTAACCACTTCAAGGTTTAACTCTGAAGTGAGGTTGGATTGCTCATGAGTCAATAAACACTTATTGATCACTTATCATGGGCCAGATAGTGTTCGGGTTCTTGCATGGTAGGATATAGCAGGCTGCGTTGTGTCCGGTTAGGTCCATATCATGTATTTTGGGTTGGGTGGGATTCATGGGGGCCATTTGGTATTCAGAGGAAACATGGTCACGGCTGACCCCATGGATGTGTTGTGTGGGGGCCAAGCCCATATTAATAGGTCAGTCATGCTGGGGAGGATGACATTAGGCTAGGCTGCACTAGGGAGGGTGACATTAGGGTGAGGAGCTTTGGGTTGGGTTAAGTTGCCTCGGTCTGGGGTACACTAATTTGGTTTAGATTGGGTTACTTTGGCTTGGGACATTTGGTGTCCAGAGAGACCCTGGACAATGCATTCTGTCGTATACAGGCTCAGAAGCTGACCCCATTTCTGGGGCTGGTGGACCAGGGAGCGGTGGTGGCTGCAAATAGCTGTGGTAAAAGCAATTTGGGCTTCAAAGACCTCCACACAGCTGGTAACTTTCCACCCCCAACCCTCTCCAGCAGGCCCTGCCGTCGGCTCTCGGGGCTGTTGTTTCCTTTGCATGCAAACCACAGGACTGTGGAGGGGCTTGGGGGCTGGGGTTTGGGGGGGGAGGTGGTTGCGAGAAGAAAAAGGGGGGGCTGAACCTTCTCCCTTGCAAACAACCTCTGTGATCTCGGAGCTGGGCCCCCCGGGGTTTCAGTCCCCTCCACCCTCACTTCTTGTCTGCAGCTTAGCTCAATTCACTAGTACATAGCAGCCCCTCTCCCCCAGACTAGAGAGAAGCCTCTGGGTTAGATCTAATCTTAATTCCCTTTGGTACCAGGATGGAGGGACCATTGCTGGGTCCTCTGGTTTCTTAGGCTTGGGAGATTTCTGGGCAGTGACAGTGACCTCGTGACTTCAGGAAGGAGGTACATAAGGTTCCAGATCAGTGCTGAAAAAGACCTTATTCCCCCATTTTACAGATGAGGTAACTGAGATCCAATGGAAATTAGTTTTCTTCTCACTCACATACAGGTAGAAAACTTCAGAAACAGAATTTCAACCCAGACAATCTGGTGGGAGGAGACCAGGGTCACAGGACCCCAGATCCTGCATTAATGTCCTACCTCCTTTTCCTTCATAATCAGTCATGAAGTTCTCACACCCTTGTATCTATCATACCTTTCAGAAGGTACAAGTGGATAAAAGACTAGCCTCAGATTCACTAAGATCTGGATTCGAGTCTCACCTTTGGCAATCGGCAGGTGTAGGGAAGCTCCTTAAGTGGCAGGTAGCAAAAGTTGGCTATTATGACTAGTTGTGTGGCCCTGGGCAAATCAATTTGCATCTTTAGCTCAATTTCCTCACCTGTAATATGGAGAAATACTTGTACAAACTCATCAAGGGTCATCGTGAATAAGGTGTGTTATAAATTGTAAAGCACTCTAGCCAGGAGAGCTACTGTGTGATTGGAATCACAAGACCTACAGCATTAGATTGTAAGTTCCTTGAGGGCAGGGACTATCTCTGACCTTTTTTGGATCCCTACACTTAGCACAATATCTGGCATATAGTAGGCACTTAATACATGCTTGTTGGTTTGACTTAGTTCAGATCCCAGTTTTATTTCATGTGAAACCTTAAGCAGTGGAGCATCATGGGATCTGAGTTTCCTCCTTTGTAAAAATGTTGATTGGATTCAATGGGTTCTAAAGTTCCTTCCAAAAGTTCTTCAGTATTTCAGTTGAGCATGGATCTTATTAGTCAATAAACATTTATTAAGCACCTGTTATATGTCAGATACTGTGCTGATTAAGCTGTTCTGGTTCAAGTTCTATCATGTAGGAATATATATTGTATCCAGTTAGGCTTATGTTAACAGAACAAATAAAAATACAATAAACCATAGATAATGTCAATATGTGGTTTTTCTCTATCAACTTTGGGTTTGGGTTTAGTCAACTAGCATTTGTCGAGCAATTGTTTACGTTAACAGTTTGCCAAACACCATGCTAGACACAGGCAAAAATGAGACCAGCAAGCCCTTCCCATTCATTTGGGGGAGACAACATAGCCAGAGACAAATTCAACAATTCAACCCAAAATGCACATCTCAGTCAGCATCTCTAGCCCAAGAGTTGGGAGGTAGATTTCATCCTCAGTCTTCTCAAGTCAGAATTGTTCATTGCTGTGACCAGACTTCAGGGGACATCATAGTCCTTTTGTGGTTATTGTTTGGGTCGAAATGCTTGTGCTTGTTGATAATGGTTAAGTATATAATAAAAGAAGCATTTACAAAAAAAAAACAAGCTGAATTTGAGATAGTTGGACTTGCAATTGTGGGACTCTTGGGATAGGTTTTGTGTTGTGGGTGTTGGTTGAGAATTTTGATGAAAATGAGGAATTCTAAAAAATATGAGTGTATTCCATACTGCAAATGCTTGGAGGTGGGAGATAGTGGACCGTGTGCAAAGAATATGGAGGCGGCCAATTTGGGTAGCCTATATAATTTGGGAAGGACAATCCTTCCATGCTTTTCTAGCTGGGTAAATTGGTGGAGCACTGGACCAGAAGTCAAAAAATCCAGTCATAGACACTATGTGACTCTGGGTAAGTCATTTAATTTCTGCCTGCCTTAATTTCTTCATCTGGAAAATGAGCACAATAATAGCACCTACCTCACAGGGTTGTTGTAAAGATCAAATGAGATAGAATTTGTAAAGTACTTTGTGAAATCATATGTGTTAACTTTGTTAACATTATATACAATGTTAATTATATCATATAAATGTTAACAATGTGATTCTTACCCATTATTCATGGCTCTTTCATGGAAGATCCAAAAGATTAGAGGCTTTCAGCTAGATCTTTTCAAATTCCATGGCTACCAATGCAGTATCTAGGTTGTCCATCTGCTTTCTTCTGCAGTGATTATATCAAAAATTGATTTAAAAAAGTTTACTCAGCCCTGAAATCAGGAGGACCTGAATTCAAATCTGGTCTCAGACACTTAACATTCCCTAGCTGTGTGACCCTGGGCAAGTCACTTAACCCCAATTGCCTCAGCAAAAAGCAAAAAAAAAAGTTTACTAAGTATTTACCTACTATGTGCTAGGCACTGGGGCAAATACAAATATAATGGAGGAGATAATTCCTACTAACTGGATAATAGCAAAACTGAGATTTAAATCCAGGCTCTTAAATTAGCATCTTTTTCCTTGCTCCACACTTACTGGTCCATCTCCTTTTCTAAACATTTTTTTCCTTTGTCATTTCGTATACATGACCCATCCTTGTTAGTGGGATGAAGCTTACCCATATCCATCATGTACTTCTACTATGGTCCCTGTAGCATTTCTTTCCCTGAGATTGTGATGCTCCATGATCCACAACCATGGAGCTACATCAGAAGAACATTGGGGTTAAAAAAGACTTTTTTGTGTGTGGTGGGGAGCAATACACAAAAAGGGGTACTTGACTATTTTTCAAATATGATCCAGTCTGTTTTTACCTTCTCCTGTTCAATTCTGGCTGTACCTTATGGTCTATCTCAGGTGCTACTGAAGATATATTGATGAATGAACTCAATAGACTATCCTTTCAATTGTATGTCAAAAGCTAGGGAATAAACAATCTTTATCCATTTGGTTTTTAATTTATGGATTTTTTGGCCAAGCTCTTTAGAGTGGTAATAAATTTCATTAAGCAGATTCTGTAACATTCTAGGGCTTGATCTAATCTTTACAATATCAACCACAAACAAGAGCAACCAGAAGGAATCCTTCTATTTAGATCCTGAGGAAGAAATCCTCCAAAGTAGAGGTAAGTACTTTTTGTTATTCAATCATTTCAGTCACATCCAACTCTTCATGACTTAAGGTTTTCTTGGCTAACATATTAGAGTGATTTACCATTTTCTTCTCCAGCTCACTTTACAGATGAGAAAATTAAGGCAAATTGAGGTAAGTGGCTTGCTCAGGGTCACACAGCTAGTAAGTGCTTAAGGAAGGGTTTGAACTCAGGTCTTCCTGACTCTATCCATACTTAGCTGTCCCATATTTCTTTCTGTGTTGTGCCATATTACTAGCTAGAAAATCATTAAACAGTTATCTCTATCAAGGAATTTCCACAAACTTAATATATACATGGAAGATTCACTCCTTGTTGGAGAAGGGCCTAAAGCTATTTTTTTTCTACTAAATAAAATAATATTTTTTAAAAGTAATCAGCCAATCAGTCCATGAACATCTATTGTATTCTAAACTTTGTGTTACACACTGAAAACATAAAGACAAAAGAGAAATGATCCCTGCCCTCAAAGAGCTTACATTCTATTGAGGTAGACCACGTGTGTATATATGTGTGTGTGTGTGTGTGTGTGTGTGTGTGTACACACACACATACATACATGTACAAAGTAGATTTTGAATTCTCTAGCCCTATTTTGCACAGAATCCCTTTCCTCTCCATTACTTTTTAATATTGTTGCTATTATTATTTTCGAGATAAAATTGCTCCTAATCTTCTATCATTCTCCACCATAATGTTTACTAAGGAGTTTGTATTCTAAACAGGTGTCATCCTCAGCTGCTATATCTCTCCACCCAACAAAGAGATCAAATATTTGCTGGCTAAAGTGGTTTGGAGGTTTGGGGGTTTGGGGGTTCATTTTGCTTAGTCACTGAGACAATAACACTGGTTAAATTTCTGAAGAAATAACATATCTTTACGGTCAATATTTGTTTCTTTTTTCCACTTCGCATTTTTCATATTCATTGATTTGAATAAGTTATATTAGAGTTGTTGTGACTACAGCATCATTTACTCTCCTTTTAATTTGGTGTTAATGCTAACCTTTGCTCTAACTATGATATGTTGATGTATGAACTCAATAGACTGTCCTTTCAATTGAATGTCAGAAGCTAGGGAATAAACAATCTTTATCCATTTGGTTTTTAATTTATGGATTGTTTTGGCCAAACTCTTTAGAGTGGTAATGAATAGTATATGGTCTCACGGTATACATATAGCTGATTCAGAAATGACTACTTCCATAACCAGTATTTTCCTGCTTATTAAGGTATATAGTTAATTTCATTGGGGAGGGTGATATTAGTCTGTGCTTATCAAGTTCAGTACTTTCTGATTTTCATCTGGAAAGAAATGTCTACACAATATACAGGCAGGAGGTTTCTTCAAGACCTTAGCCTCCATTTTTTTTAAGTGTAACATATTTTTTTGCCATCTTCTCCTATACTCTTTAAATTAATCACTAATTCAGTTAAATTCAACAAGCATTTACTAAATGCTTGCTATATAATGTTAGATGCGGGACTGGGTCCTGGATCATTATAGATAAAATTAAAGCAATCTTTACCTGGTGTTTGATTTGGTTTAGAAAATCTTGTGAAGTTCATAGAATTTCTGTACTCCTTCATCCATGGTGGTAGATGTTGGTCCATAAATTGGGATTTTGTTCTTTCTTGTGCCCTTCAAGAGGACCCCAAGACAAAATGACCAAGAGTCCCATGAAATGGTGAATTATTTTTGCTAGCCTTTGGGTACACAAAGAAACCAGCTCCTAACAATTCCTTGGTATATCTCTATGAAGAGAAGCTATGAGCCATCCTTCCATTAAATTCAAACTTCTTTTTATCTCCTGGTTTTATGTATGGCGAAAATATCTTTCTGTGATATTCTGTTTATGGGTCATCGGACAAAGATGTTGTGTTTAGATTACTAAATTAATGTTAATGGAAAGCCTGAAAACCAGGTGATATTTTTGTACTTTCTGGTCCCCTTTCTGGCATCCTGCAGAAGGAGAAAAGGGTCATGCAAGATGGGAGATCATTTTGCTTTTTTTGTTTGTTTCATGAGATTGCCATGGCCAAGGAATTCATCACTAAGCTGCCAGCCTTCTGGTGCTCAATTCTCCTATACCTAATTAGGCTGGTCCTCAAACAGGATCATTGAATCCTCTCAATTCTATAGTTCTAATCCTGGCAGGGATCCTGGAAGGACCATGCAGACCATACCCTTCCCTTCTCTTTACAGATGAAGAAACTGAAGTTCCAAGAGGATCAGATAGTGATTGATTGAAGATCATACAGGTAAAAGCATCGAAGAAGGATCTGAACCCAAATCCTCTGAGCTGCAAAGTCAGTTTTTTGTTTGTTTGTTTTGCTGCTGGACAATGGCACAGTCTAAACCCGACATCTTCCAGAATGAATGAGCTTGTCAGAATGTGTACTCCATTAGCTTGGTCTTTGATGCCATGATGAGGTATCCACTAGAATAGGAATCCTGGGAGATTTCTTTCATTTCCAGGCTGAATAATATCACTTGAATTCATAGGATCATAGGAATTAAAATATTCTTTAAACAATATTTCAAGACTTCAGTGGCCCTGAGATCTCGTGTGTGTAGGTCCTCCCTACAATGATCTCCTCTTGGGTCATTCTTAGCTCTAGGTGCTAATAAATCTATTCAGTTTGTGGTTGGCCCACTTCCATATTCTGTGGGTACCAGAGCATCATTCCAGAAGTCCACCCAGTAGTCGTTACTTTTTACATGACTGCTTCTCCTGCTTTTCCAAGCCTACATTTTGTAAATGTAGGATAAAGGCTGAAATCAAATTCACTCAGAGCCAGATTTAAGTCTTGTTTCTACACTGGATTTAAACTCAATGGAAAGAGCTTCTGGGTCATTCCCACAACAAGCTGGATGCAGGAAGCCTTTTTCTAGGCTCACTAATGCCTTCAAATCCAGTGTCCTCCTAAGGGAGGTGGGGTGGCGGGAGGCTAGAATCTCCTTGGGAAACAATGGGCAGATGATTGAATTCTGGATTTCTGCCCTGGCCACATCCTATCTGTGTGACTGAGCAAACCAAGCTCTTCATCTGTGAAATAGGGGTATTGAACTAGAGGGTGTCTGAAGTCCCCTTCAAGTCTAATGTGTGATCCAGTAAACAGGAGATGGAAAAGAAAATGGTTTAAGCAAGAGGCATTCCTATTAGACAAGAACTTCCAGAGGGTTAGAGTACCCTAAGAATTGGAGGAATCCAGAGTCTTCATTCTCTTTGGCAATTTGGATTAGCTGTGGTCCTGACTTGCGTTGGGAGCCTGGGCTGAATAAACTTTTGAGGGGTACTATAACAATAGAAAGAGCCTTAATTCTGAGATCGGATGATCTGGGCTCAAACTATCTATCTGACTTTGGGCAAAATACTTAATGTCCCTGTGACTCAGTTTCACCATCTGTCAAATGAGGCGTTTGGACAAAATATCTTGCAAGGTTGCTTTTTGCTCTAAACAATATGAACTCATAATTGAAGAAGGATTTTTCTGCTGTTCTTCAATCATGTGTGACTCTATGACCCCATTTGGGTTTTATTATTATTTATTTTTTGGCAAAGGTACTGGAGTGGTTTGTCATTTCCTTCTCCAGCTCATTTTACAGATAAGAAACTGAGGCACACAGGATGAAGCGAATTGCTCAGGGTCACACAGCTAGTAAGCATCTGAGGCCAGATCTGAACTCATAACAAGGATGAATATTCTTGACCCCAGGGTCAGCACTCACTGGGCTACTTAGCTGCCTTCGGAAAGCGATAATACCATATTTATCTCTTGCTTTTGCCTCTCAACAGGCATTTATTTATTTTTAAAATTATTAATATTTTAAATTATTTAAGCTTTTTTTTTTTTCAAAACATGTGCACGGATAATTTTTCAACATTGATCCTTGCATAACCTTGGGTTCCAAATTTTCCCTTCTTTCCCCCACCCCCTCCCCTAGATGGCAAATAATCCAATATATGATATACATGTTAAAATAATTAAATTAAATAATTAATTTTTGAGGTAGAAACTGGTAAGTGGGATTCTCCCCACTTTGCAGATGGGAATACTGAACGACATGGCTTGCCCAAAGTCACAGAGGTCACCAATATCAGAACCAGTCTGGGAGTCTGGACCTCCTGACTCCCAGTCTACGCCTTTTCCCATTCATTCACACTCAGGTCTCCTTTCCACTCCAGAGCTCTAAGGCTTGTGATTATTTTTTTCTACTAAACCAATGGGGAACAAAGGTCTCTTTGTCTCCCAGGGGGTGAGTGACGAGAGAGTATTGTGGGTCTGGTGCTGTTTGTCAGCTGCACCCTTTGAAGTGGTTCTTCCTGAGTTCTTGGAGGGGCTTGGATGGGGGTGGGTGGGTGGAACGCCCATTTCCTCCCCCAACAGCCGCCCACCTGCCCACAAGCTCTATCCCCCTCTCCTTCCCCACCTAGATTCTCAGAGCCCCCCCTCCTGCAGGGTCCTCCCACCCCAGACCGGCCTGCATTTGAGGGAACACGAAGGAGGGTTGTGGTAGGGCTGGCCTTTGGCTCCAGTTGGGTTTTCTTTCTTTCTTTTTCTAGCAGGATGGTTTCTCAGGCTTGAGGGCCAGAACTGGTGGGTTTGCTTCAAGTTTCCTGTCTAGGTTTTCCTAGCCCATTTTCATCAGGACCCTGCAATAACTCCATAATAGAACAATAGTCTCTGACCCTTACATGGAACTTCAAGGTCTAGAGAGCATTTTACCTACGTGCTCTTATTTGATCCTCACAACAGTTCTTGGAAGTAAGTCCTCCAAGTTTTATTCACCCATTTTGCAGATGATAAAACTGAGCCATAAAGAAGTTAAATCCCTTGTCCGAAGTCACACAGCCAGTAACTGTCAGGTGAAATTCAGATTATTCAGGCTCTAGTCAGTGTGATGTAGCTAACATATTGTCACCGTAAAAGACCTGAGACAGTCTGTTATTGGAGATATCCTTATGCTGTCCAACATAGGTGCTTAATAAATGTTTATCGATTGATTGTTCCCTCCAGAACATTTTTTCTGTTTTTATTCACAAGGGATTCAAAGATCAGAAGGACTCCCGTTTCTATAGCCCAGAAATGTTTAAGAACTGGAAGAGGGCATCTAATGTAAACCCTTTATTACAGGTAAATAAACTGTGGCCCAGGGGAGGATGAAGTAACTCATATAGATGGTAAGAACCAAAATCTTGTGACTCTTTTCTGATATTCCAAAGCATGGCCCCACATTATAAGTAGTTAGTACCAGAACCACTCACCTATTTTACAGATGAGGAAATAGTAAAGTGAACACTACCCAAGTAAGTATGCAAGCTCCAAAGCTATAGTCTTGCTGCCCTCGAGGAACTCACATGGAGAAAAGTGTCAAAGAAAGTTAGCTGAAACAAGTCTCAAGATCTAAGGGAACAATCTGCCATTGGAAGAACAGTCTGGGTTCAAATCCCAGCTCTTTAATTTACTAACTCTGGGATCTTGCAGTAGTGATTTCAAGTCTCTGGGACTCGGTTAACTCATCTGTAAAATTAGAATGCTGGACAAGAAAAGAAACTTCCATTTTTGAATCTAAGAGTTAAGTGTTTTAACGTCAAAAAATGTCTTGGACAATCCCTCACATTCTCCCCCACTATGAGGGTATTTATTCAATTAATATCTTGATTTCAAAATCAAGTATAATTAAAAAGTTATGAATTTTTTGGCTTTTCAATGAATTTGTACTTTATTCATCATAACAATATTAACATACATTTGAAAAAGAGTAATATATGTCATTTTTTTAGTCTGTGCAAGGTGTGGTTGCTTATTAATTACACTGAGTCATTGAGAAAGATGACTGGTGATTACAGATCTGGGGGAAACCCAAAAGTTTCACCCTGAGAGATAATGTCAAATGCAGCTTGTCTCCAGCTCATTGAATACAAAAAAGTCTCTTTCACAGATGTGGTACTTCCTAACTCTCTATTAGGGAGTTCTGGGGCCAGAAATCAACCCACCCAGTGTTCTCTGACTGACAACTTCACAGACACATCACAATCATTTTTTACTAAGTTAAGCTGAAAACTTGACTGCTTATTTCTTCTCTTATCAGATGCATCGATAAAACATTTGTTAAGTGCTTTCTATGGGTCTGGCACTGGACTAGGCCCAAAGGAAGCAGGAGCAAGTGGTTAGACCCTTGTTCTCTCAGCTCACTATCCTATCTATATCCTATATGTATTTGGCTATTTTTATATTGAGACAAACATGTCTTATGAATGTAAGCTTCCTGAGGACAAGTCAGTGGGTTTTTGTTTGTTTTTGTTCTTGTTTTTTTGGTGTTTGAGGTTTTGTTTTGTTTTTTATTTTGTTTTTTGTTTTTGTCCTTCTTTTTATCTCCAGCTTTTAGTACAGCACCTGGCACATTGTTGTTCAGGTTTTCAGTCATCTCTGACTATATAATCTTGTCCAAGATACTAGAGTGATTTGCTATTTCTTTCTCCAATGTGAACTCACTTTACTGTGACAAATAGAATTTAAGTGACTTGCCCAGTGTCACATGAGGCTGGATTTGAACACAGCTTTTAGATGGCCTTGATAGGTGATTGCTGACTGACTTAACTGTCACTCTTCCCCTCTAGATGTGTTCTCTCCCCCCTGGACTGTTAATTACTCTTAATCACCACAGGACAGCTCATTAGAGACCCAGTACCTGCCCTCCCCTCTGAGTCCACTCTGTCTCCATCATTTTCTCTGGCTCCATTATTAACACACCTGATCCTTCTCTCCAAAACACATTCCCCAGCCAGATCCCCTAATTCCAACATCCAAAATACTTTGGCTGTTTCCAAAAACAAGTCCCACCCTCGGAGGTGGGAGATTTTCTCTGAGAGGAAGGGGCGTGCTCCAAACTTGGAAGGTTTCTTCCTAAGGGAAAACTAGAAATTATCTGAGTCAGCCCCTTTGTGGAGAGGAGTGTGAGTTGCTACAGGGGACCTGGGGAGGGCCACCATTCCATTGGACCGTTAAATTCTGGCCTCCTCACTTACCCGAGAGTCTGCTTGTTCAACACAAGGCAGCAGTGTCAGCCAAAATCAGTCAATTAATCAAGAAGCATTTATTAAGCACTTACTGTGTACCAGACATTGTGCTAAGGGCTGGTCAAGACCATCTCTGCCTTCCAGAAGCTCAGAGTTTAAAGGCAGAGACATCATGCAAATAACTGTATGCAAATAAGCTTTGGACAGAATAAATTGGGCACAGTCATCAGAGGGAAGGCATAGAATCAAGGGGCATCCAGAAAGACTTCTTGAGAAAGGTGAGATTTTAGCTGACAATTAAATGAGACCAGGCAAGCCAGGAAGGGGACATGAAGGAAAGGGGACAATGTCCTACCTGTTGGTTTCCTTAAACTCAACTTTTTATTTCTTAGGACTGAGTCTACAAGTCATGGGGTCTGTCCCCTTCTTCCAGCAAGAAGTACCTAAGGAGAGAATTCCTCCCCCAAACAAAGGGATTTGAGGGATACTTGAGAGCCAAAAAGGGGCCATTCAGAAAAGCCCTCATACCTGCAGGCCTTCAAAAGTCCAATTTAGACCTAAGACTCTAATTGATGAAATGATCCCTCCCAGCTCTGACCTCCCGGGTTCTAAGCCCCCTCCCAGCTCTGACCTCCTGGGTTCTAAGAGCCCTCCCAGCTCTGACCTCCCAGGTTCTAAGGGCCCTCCCAGCTCTGACATCCCGGGTTCTAAGGACTCTCCCAGCTCTGACATCCTGGGTTCTAAGAGTCCTCCCAGCTCTGACCTCCCAGGTTCTAAGGGCCCTCCCAGCTCTGACATCCTGGGTTCTAAGAGTCCTCCCAGCTCTGACCTCCCAGGTTCTAAGGGCCCTCCCAGGTCTGACATCCTATGTTCTAAGTTCCCTCCCAGCTCTGACATCCTGGGTTCTAAGGGCCCTCCCAGCTCTGACCTCCTGGGTTCTAAG
>JAJPUD010004233.1:128452-148282 GCA_023553655.1 Myrmecobius fasciatus | reverse complement strand
CCTTATTAGCCACAAGAACTCAGTGACATCGGCTCTCTTGTGGCTCTGCTAGAGGTTTCCAAGTTCAAGTCTGAATCGATATGTTGGTTACACGGTCAACCACCAATTCCTGGGTAGGCTGCTGTTTCAGCCCTGACTGTGCCCAGCTTTCTGACCCGGCTGTGCCCAGCTTTTGGCCCTGACCATGCCCAGCTTTCTGCCCTGTCCATGACCAGCTTTCTGACCCGTCTGTGCCCAGATTTCTGCGCTGACCATGCCAAGCTTTCTTCCCTGTCCATGCCCAGCTTTCTGCCCCGGCCATGCCCAGCTTTCTGCCCCAGCCTTGTGCAGCTTTCTGCCCCAGCCATGCCCAGCTTTCTGCCCCTTCTCCTCCACCTTTTGGACCTATTCCCTTCCTCCCTAGGAGTTTGGTAGGGATGCTCACATCCTCCCACCTCCCTCCCCTCCTCACCATGTGTATTATCAAGCAGCAGAGAAATGTCACAGAAGTTCTCTGGGTAGAGGTTTTAGGCAACCTGGGTTCAAATCCTTGCATACAACTCTGCCAAAGTCAAAGCTTCCAAAAACCCAAAGGAAAGTGCTTGTCCCTCACCCACACTTTCCTTTCCTGTCAGAATGGCCCTTGTAACATTCACCACCCACAGCATTTCATATCCCATTTCTGAGCCTTTGCCTGGCCTGTCTCCCGTGCCTGAAATCCTGTTCCTTTTCACCTGCTCCCTAGGAACCATGAACTCGCTGCGATGTTTAATGCAGATGGTACCTCTTCCAGGCAACCTTTTGTTATTTATTTTCATATTTTGAAAAATTATTTTTCTCAGTTACACACAAAATTAATATTTTTTGATCATACATATTAATTCATTTTAACACATTTCTTTATGAATCGTATTGGAAAAGAAAAATCAGAGAAAAAGGGAAAAGAAAAAAAAAAGAAGTTAGCGTACATTCAGTCCCATAGTTCTCTCTCCAAATGGCCTTTTCCATCCAAAATTTATTGAAATTGCCTCAGATCACTGAACCGCTGAGAAGAATCAAGTCTGTCATAGTTGATCATCTCACAATCTTGCTATTACTTTGTACAATATATTTCTGGTTCTGCTTGTTTCAGTTCATGTAAATCTTTTCAGGTTTTTCTAAAATCAGCCTATTCATCATTTTTATAGAATAATATTCCTTTACTTTCATATGCAGTCATTTATTCAGCCATTCCCAAATTGATGAGCATCTACTCACTTTCCAATTCTTTGCCACCACAAAAAGAACTGCTAGAAACATTTTTGCACACATGGGTCCTTTTCCCTCTATGATCTCTTTGAGATATGCACCCAGGAATGGTACCGTTGGGTCAAGGGGTATGCACAATTTTTAGCCCTTTGGGAATAGTACCAAGTTGCTCTCCAGAATGGATGGATAATTTCACAAGTCTACCAACAATGTATCAGTGTCCCAGTTTTCCCACATCTCCTCCAACAGTTATCAATATCTTTTCTTGTCTTCTTAGCCAATCTGAGAGGTGTGAGATGGAACTTCAGTGTTGTTTTAATTTGCATTTCTCTAATCAATAGTGATTTAGAGTATTTTTTTCATATAACTATAGATGGCTTCAATTACTTCATCTGAAAATTGTCTGTTCATATCCTTTGACCATTTATCAAATGGGAATGAGGCAACTTTTTCTGATTCTCCTGAATGTCAGTGTTCTCCACCCTATCCCCAGAAATGTTTTTGTATTTATTAATTTACTCATTGTATCCCCTTTGTAGAACATAATCCTCTTGAGGGCAGCAACCATTTCATTTTCAGCTATGGAACCTTAGTGTTTTCCACAGTCTCTGGAAGCAGCAGGTACTTATTAGCTACTTATTGAATTGATTCCTCTCTGGATGCCAAGGAAACTATTCTGGCTCAAGGTATTTATTTTAAAAAATTTCTAATCTCATCCAGGTCTGAATTAATGGAGGGTTTGTGTGTCTAGAGCAAGTTCTACTCGGCCTGTATCTGTGTATTGGGTTCAATTCTAGGCTGTATGCTATAGTTGTGTGCATTCTGGGGGATGCTCAATAATCATTTTGTGCTCCTTCCTTCTATAGTCCAAGCGTCAGTGGGTCTTGGGAATGTTAGAATGAGGACCCTTCTCAGTGACTTTCAAAATAATAGCCCTGGGTCTGAGGATATTCACCAAAGTAAAAGAACCCATCATTGCTAAAGAGTCAGCTCTGGACCTGCACAGTCCACAGAACTCACTGTATGGGTGAAAGGCAACATGTAGGATTAAAACTCTGCATCTTGGCTCTGTTTCCAAATGCTTTTTGGATCCATTCCAAAAAAAAACCCTTCAGTCACTCATTTACTTGACCCAGGAACTCAGTGTTGACCCAAAACTTTGCCATCACCCCCACTTCCAGTGTTCCTCTCCTATAGCTCCCAGCTTGTCCCAAGAGCTCCTTGACCATCACTCATCACCGTTGTCCATTGCCATCTCTGGAATTCTTTGGTTCCTATGGATTTTCTCAAGAAAGAAATTTGTTTTCTGAGGATAATTTTGCTCTTCTCGGGGTCTCTTCAGCTTTCCTTCTTTCTTGCTATCTATCTCTTTCTGTTTTTCTTTTTAAAGACCAAGTCCAATAATGTAGTCAATCAATTATGCTTAATTTGATGTCAGCAGGGAATGAAATCCTGTCCCCAGAATCAGGAAGGCTTGAAGTTCAAATCTGTTCTCATATACTTATTAGCTGTATGACCTATGCATATCACTTAACTTTTGTCTATCTCAGTTTCTGCATCTGTAAAATGGGGATGATATTAGCACCTGCCTTTCAGAATAGTTATAAGGATTATATTTGTAAAATACTTTGCAAATCTTAAAGCACTATGTAAATGCTTTTTATAAATGGTAGCCATTAGTAGGTTATTATTATTATAAAATGTTAACTAGGACAAGATTCTTATTGCTAATTATTATTACAAATTTTCTTCATCATAAATGCTGACTTTTTTATGGCAAAGAATTGGAAAATGAATAGATTCCCATCAATTAAGGAACGGCTAAATAAATTATGGTATATAAAAGGAATATTATTGCTCTATAAAAAATGATGGAACAGACTGATTTTAGAAAGGCTTGGAAAAATTTGCATAAGCTGATACTGAGTGAAATAAGCAGAACCAGGAGCAACAGCAAAATTATGCAAAGATCAGCTATGATAGACTTGGTTCTTCTCAACAGTTCAGCGATCTAAGACAATTCCAGTAAACTTTTTTTTATAACAGCTTTTTATTTTTCAAAATACATGCAAAGATAGTTTTCGACATTCACCCTTGCAAAACCTTGTGTTCCAAATTTTTCTCCCTCTCTGCCCCCTCCTAGACAGCAAATAATCCTATATAGGATAAGTTTGAGGAAACACATTTCCACATTTATTAAGCAGCACAAGAAAAAGCAGATCAAAAAGGAAACAAAAATGAGAAAGAAAAAAAAAAAACAAGGACACAAACAACAAAAAAGATGAAAATACTATGCTCTAATCCACATTTGGTTCCCATAGTACTGTCTCTGGATTCAGATCTATTGAAATTGACCTAAATCATCTCATTGTTGAAAAAAGCCAATTTCATCACAGTTGATTAGTATATAATCTTGTTGTTCCTATGTACAATGCTCTCTTGGTTCTAATTTACTTCACTTAGCATCAGGTTTTTTTTTTTTTTTTGATTGTACTTTTTATTTTTTTTTTTTTTAATTTTTTTTAAATTTTATTTTATTTATTTTTTTTATTAAAGCTTTTTATTTGTATAACATATGTATGGGTAGTTCCCCAGCATTGATCTTTACAAAGCTTTCCATTACAAATTTTACCCCCAGTCCCCTCCCCTCCCCTAGATGGCAGGAAGTCCACTACATGTTAATAATGTTGAATTACTTGACAAGTTGTGCAAGAAAAATCCTATCTACAAGAAAAAAAAAGAAAATCAGAGAAAGGCAACACAATGCAAGCAAATGTCAATAGAGATCATGAAAATGTTACGTTGTGGTCCATATTTCATTTCCCTCTCTCTGGGTGTATATGGTTTTCTTCAGTGAACAACTGGAACTGGTTTGAGACAATTCTTTGTTGCAGAGAGCCATGTCCATCAGAATTGATCATCATGCAATACTGTTGTTGCTGTGTATGATGATCTCCTGGTTCTGCTCATTTCACTCAGCATCAGTTCATGCAAGTCTGTCCAGGCCTCTCTGAAATCGTCCAATAAACTTTGGATGGAAAATGCCGTCTTTATCCAGAGAGAGATCTATGGAAACTGAATGCATGTATTGACTTACATGCTTTTTTTCCTGTTTTTTTTTCTCATGGTTTTTCCCTTCTGTTCTAATTTTTCTCTCCCAACATGATTCATATGGAAATATGTAAAAAAAATGAATGTCCATACATAACCAAAAGAAAAATGTTGTTTTACATATAACTGGGGAAAATAATTTTTTTAAATGAACAAAAAATAAAAAAAATGTTGGCTATTATCTGGGTTAACTGTGTTAGTATGAGCTGGATCTTGAAGATAACTAGGGATTCCAAGAAGAGGAAATGAAGGGGGGCAGCCTATGCAGATACAGGTGGAAGATGAACTGTTGTATTCAACTTTTGTCATGAAAGAGAAAGGCGGGTAATTCAGAAGAGCCCACTAGATTCCCTCTGAAAATGCCATTTTTGGAAAGCATTCACACAAAGCTGACCAGCATAGAAAAGAGACTGGATATCAGGAAGGGTCACTTAAAGGAACTGGGGACATTTAGCATGTAGCAAGAACACTTGAGAAGTGTATAATAATCAGGTATTTGAAGGACTGACCATCTTGCCTAAAGGCCACAATCCAGTCCAAAAACCAGCTTAGTGAAATTTAAATTGGTCATTCTGATCCAAAATTATCTCTACTGGTCAAATCTGGTTCAAACTAGTCCAGTCCAGTTCAAATTGGTCCAATTTGGTCTAAACCAGTCCAGTCCACACATAAAGATTAAATAAGACATGACTTTTTATTACAAGGAGCTAATATTTTATGCCCAGGATGAGGTAACATTTATCCTGGAAAGTATAATCCATGTTAGAATTTTAAGGGAGGAAAGGAAATAAAATGTACACATGACTTTTTCAGAAAATTTGAAGAGATAAGAATTTTCCACCAGAGATGATCAGTAGAGGCTTAAAGGTGTCTGTGAGTGTGAGAATATGGGGGTGGCACAAGTACCACTTCCTGGCTGCCCTTGTGGGAAAGTCCTTTTCCCAGCCTGGGGCAGGGGCTGGGAAAGGGGGTATGGATGAAAATGGCAACAGGGAAAAACCAGCTGGCATGAAGATTCTCCCCAAGGCAGAGCAGGTGGAGGGTCCTCCACCAGAGACTTCTTTGCAAGCTGAAATCTTAATGACTTATAACTAATCTTTTCTCCGAGTCCAGTCCTTTAACCAGTTCTGAAATCACCTAATTTTACAATTGTTCAGTCTATGTCTTGCCATCTTGTTCCCCAGAATAGTCCAAGAAACTATCAGATATTCTGCTAACATCTAGACAAACTGCAAAGGAAAGAAAGAAAGGAAGAAAGAAAGAAAGAAAGAAAGAAAGAAAGAAAGAAAGAAAGAAAGAAAGGAAGGAAGGAGGGAAGGAAGGAGAACTAGGGCTAGTCTAATTTGACTTGTGCTGGATAAAGCTGCACTGCTCTTTGTGATCAGTTTGCTTCTCTAGCTGTTCACTAGCCTTCCCTTTAATACTATGTTGTCAATTTTCCCAGGGATCAGAACCAAACCTATTGGCTTATAGTTTGCAGGCTCCCTTTGGCCCCTTTTCTGAAGTCTGGGACCAGCCTTTGATTGGACCAGGAGTGCCTCCCTTGCTCTCTGACAGCCTCCTCACCCCCGGGCAGGCCAGCTTTGGGTCTTTCCTCCCCTGGTCCTCCAAGAAGGGGCCAGCTTTGCCCAGGAGAGCTGTTGACTTGTGCAGGGCAGTGCCATGGAGAGCCAAAGCATGGAACCCAGCTTGTTTCCACACTTGTTCATTCACAAGAGTCTCTCCCCTCCAACAATAAGCTGCCTCCAGTTGTTCTTATTTCAGATGTTCTATCTCCACCCCATGGGGGCAGTTCTGAAGCAGAGGAGAGGAGGGAGGGGAGGCAGAAGGAGCAGAGCAGATTGGGATCTGAGTGCCCACACATGGAGACCAGAGATCAGAGGAGCCAAGCTCTGGGAAGGGGGCAGGGAAGGGGAAGGGATGAAGGAAGGCAGACACATTCTCTACACAGACTCAAGTCCCGTGGCCCTTCTGAAGGAGACCCTGGCACGTTGTGGGATTGGGATCCAGAGACACACGGCTGGGCAGGAGATGGGGGCAGCCAGGGGACCCAGGAAAGAGAAATAAAATGAGGGCCCTGGATAGAGGAAAGGGTACCCCAAGTAGCTTCACTACAGACAGGAGAAACAATGGATGAGAGCAATTTGAGATTTGAGGGACAGGGTAGGTAGACTGGCCAGTAGTCTTTGCAAGGAATGGCTAATCCTTCTGCCAGTAAAGATGGGCAATGGTCTTGCTAATTAGGCTGACATTTCCCCACACTGACTCTCTCATGAGATGACATTCTCCCCTTCTGGATATCCTGTCTTTCCCTGGGTCTCTGCCATCTGCTTCCTCTCACCACTTTTCCCTTCATTATCTGATGGATCTTTCTCAGTTTCCTTTGCCAGATCACCATCCATGTCTCACTATGTGCAGGTGTCCCAGACCTCGACCCTGGGCCCCCTCTTTCTTGGGGTCTCATTTGTGTTCAAGAGCTAATCAATAAATGCTTATCATTTGTCTGTTGACTAAATGGTTTCAGCTCTCATCACCATGCCAACGACTCCCATTTCTACCCAGCCATTCACCTTCCTCTTGTTCCATATCTCCACGCTGGTTACTTATGCATTGGTGTCCCATGGGCATCTCAAACTCACACATCCCCCAATTTCCTTGTCCCCTAAGCCCACCGCCCTCCCCAGCTTCCCCCATTGTTCCTCAGCTCTTTCCTTTCCTTCCCTCCACATAGCCAGTCACCAAACCTTGCCATTTCTATCTCATCCCCATCCCTCCCATGTCTCCTCTCTATTCTGTACTTAGAGTCAGTGTCGGGTAGTTGGGAAAGATCTGGGCTTCAACTGAGAAATGTGGGTTCACATCGTGGTCCCCTCTCGGGGGGGACTTGGACCAGTTGCTCCTGATTGAGTATCTCATCACTTCTGTTCTGGGGTGTTGCGCTAATTTTCCAAGTTGACTCTGTAACACTTTCACCCCTTTCCAATCCTTAACAGGTCTGCCAAAATGATATTCTCAAAGCACAGTAACTCTGGGTTCAAGAAAGTTTAATGATTTCCTATCATTTTTAGAAGAAAAATCCAAGTACATTTGGATTATAGACTTAGAATTGGAAGAGAGAGAGAGAGAGAGAGAGAGAGAGAGAGAGAGAGAAGGAGAGAGACAGACAGACAGACAGACAGAGAGAAAGAGCGAAAGAGAGAGAAAGAAAGAGACAGAGAGAGGGAAGAAGAAGAAGAAGAAGAAGAAGAAGAAGAAGAAGAAGAAGAAGAAGAAGAAGAAGAAGAAGAAGAAGAAGAAGGAGAAGAAGGAGAAGAAGAAGGAGAAGGAGAAGAAGAAGAAGGAGAAGAAGAAGAAGAAGAAGGAGAAGAAGAAGGAGAAGGGGAGAGAGAGGGAGGGGGAAGAAGAGAGGGAGAGAAAGAGGGAGGGAGAGAAAAAGAGGTCAATTGGAGTTAAGTGACTTGCCAGGGTTACACAACTAGTAAGTAGCTGAGGCTGGATATGAACTCAGTGCCTGCTGACTCCAGCTTGGTACTTGGAAGGGTTCTTAAAGATCAACTTATTCAATCTCCTCACTTTACAGATGAGAAAACAGACTCAGAGAGCTCAAGTAGCAAACACACAGTTCCAACCCAGATGTTCACGCGTAAAATCTGACTCCTTGGCACTCTTGCCACGCTTCTTTGGCATGTGTATCACCTATCATACAGCCTAATAAATAAATACTGACTACACCACACTGACCCTTGTGTCAGAGCCCTTCATATCTGGTTCAAATCCATCTTTTCAGATACATTCCATATTATTGCATTTCTGACAGCCACACAACCCTCTGTACTGTTGCCCACCTCACTCCTTTGACTGGATTGTAACCCATGCCTTGGATGCCCTCCTTTCTCGATTGATCCTCTTGGAATCCCCCTGTCTCCCCTCATTGCTTAGCTTGGAGACTTTCCTGATTTTCTCAAACGGTAACATCCCCTCCACTCACCAATTGAAAGTAGTTATTTTATTTTTTTGAAGGGGCACTTGCAGCTTTTGTATTTTCATATTTTATCCATGTGGCTTCCCCAGAAGAACGTAAGCTTCCTGAGACTAGGGACAGTTTCATTTTTGTCCGATATCCCCAGTACCTGGTACATAATAGGCAACTAATTGGTTGAATGGCATTGAATAAGCTGTGGTCATAGACTGACTGACCCCCAGCTCTGCTAATAGTCTCTAAAATATGTTATGGGCCAGATGGAGGAAGAGTTGGAGGATTATGGATGGCTCGGCCCAAACATCCCCAGTGTTCTAAGTTCAAGACAGATGGAGAGTAGGAGCAACATCATCTGTGTAAGCAGAGCATCATAAATGTATAAGGGGAGGCTGGAGAGGATTTAGTGGTACTAAGAGCTGATACTAGATTCTGATTCTAGGTGCATCCTTCTTTTCATCATTGATTTTTCCGCCATTGTGATGGAGACAAATCTTCATTTTCCCATGATGCCCTGTATTCAAGGAAGTTGAGGATGGATGACTCCCACCCTTATTATTTGAGCTTCTACTTATTATTATTAAGTTCTATTATTACTATCATTAGTTTCTACTTAATCTTCTCTTCCTGGGTTAAAAAATCTGAATTTGGAGATCTTAGAAAGCCAATAGAATACCGATCCTGAGTTTGAATCCTGACTGTCATCCATTGCTTGTGTGTCCCAGAGAAAGTCTGGGTTTTAGCCTGTAAAATAAGAGGATTGCCTTCTGTGTCCTCCCTAGGCTGATCTCCAATCTCTGAGTCCTTTCCAAGTCTCTTTGCTCCTAGCTTCCTATTTCAGAGGTGAAAAGCTCAGAAGTATTTGTCTAAAATCACACAATAAGTTAATACCAGAACTCTTAATCATCCCCCCAGCACTGGAAAGAGAGCTGGATTTGAAGTCTCAGGTCCTGGGCCTCAGTTTCCCTTCATGTAAAATAAGAAGCTTGGGCTAGGCGGTTTCCAAGGTCCCTCCTAGCTCTAGAACTATAGTCCCTAAGTGGAAGAGCATGTGGTCCAGCAGTAGCAATCATTCCTTTATTCTGTTTTATTTAGTTGTTTTCAGGGATTTTGCTTCTTGGGGAACTCAGCTGGGAGCATGTTGGGGTTTTGTCTGATGTGTTGAAACAAAATTTATCAATAAAAAGAGGGAGAGGAAAGAAAAACTTCTGGGTTTGAAGTCCCAGTTTTTTATAAAATGGCTCTTTCCTCTTCTTTGCCCCAACCCCCTTTTCACGATGTTTCACCAAATATTTCTTCCCTTAATCCAAACCATTGTTTTTCCAGGGTGAAATTTAAATCAAAGCCACATGTCGCCCTCCCTAAACAGGAGCGTGTTCTGGGCAGACAATGGGGAAACGCGTTTGGAGACGAACCGGGGACTTTATTACTGGGAGGACCACCGGGAAATCCTGGCTAGAGGGCCTCGGTGGGGCTTGGGACGCCGAGAAAGCAGGATTTTCCGAACATGGGCTTGAATGCGGAGCCAAGGATTATCCCAAGAGGCCTCTCGCCTTGTCTCCCTTGGGCCGATGGGCAAAGAGAAGCCCATCATTCCCTGCTCCATCAGGAACCCACTAGGACAGGATTCTGCCTCCAGGCCATGAAGGCTGGGCTTAATGGAGTCCTGGCTGCCCCCCTTCTATACTGGGTGACCCTGACCATGTCATTTCCCCTCCTCCGACAGTCAGCTCCATCCCAAACTGAAGGACTTGGATTAAATCATCTGCACTTTCAACTCTGTGCCTGGATGGCCTCTCTGATCCCTTTAAAAGGGGTCTGGGGAATCCTCGAAAACCCCAAGTCTCTTTGCCTGGGATGTCCTGTCTGCCTCCTCTGTTTTGCTGAATGTCTACCAAAAGTACAACTCAAAGACCGCCTCCTCCAGGAAGCCTGTGGGTATTCCTTCAATTGGCAATGACTTTTCCCCAATCCAAGACCTCACAGAACACCTTTGTTGGCTATTATAGTATATGATCATCTGTATTTGTGTCCTATCTACCCATTAGACAATAAACTCCATGTCACCAGGTGCGGGGTCTCCCCCAGGCTTCGTGCATCCCATGCTTTGCCCTGAGCCCCAATGCCATGCAAACTGGGCACCAAGTTGGCACTTGTTGGATGCCATCTAGATCAACCATCTCATCTTACAGAGGACTGACTCCCAGAGAGAGGAAGGACTTTTCTGAGGGTACAGAACTGGGATTAGGAGGATAATTAGAGCACCCCTGTCCTCTGGTCACAGATCAGGGCTCCTTTCTTTACAATGAGCTGCCCTTGGATTTACATTTCAGTGAAGAAGGAGGAAGACTTGGAATGGTGAAGAATCACCAGTGAAAGCTGTGATGGAGAGACAACTTTCAACAGTCACTTAAGAAACAGGTAGTTTAGGGAAGAGATGGAGAGCCAGCCGGAGCCAGGAAGACCAGCGTCCGGGTCTTGCCTCTGATTCATCATGGGTGTGTGACCCTCAGCAAATCTTCATGATTTAGGCAAAGAAGCTGGGTGAGGGGAAGCCCTGAGAATGAGAGATGGAGAGATAGAGACAGAGAGACATAGGGAGAGACAGAGAAAAAGAGAGAGACAGAGAGAGAAAGAGACAAAGACAGAGAGACAGAGAGACACAGGGAGAGACAGAAAGAAAGAGACAGAGATACATAGGGAGAGACAGAGAAAAAGAGAGAGATAAAGACAGAGAGAGAGAGACAGGGAAAGACAGAGTCAGAGAGACAGAGACAGAGAGAGAAAGGGTGAGAGACAGAGAGAGATAGAGAGACAGAGACAAAGACAGAGAGACACAGAGACACAGAGAGAGAAAGAGTGGGAATCCCCTACTCCCTACTTTTTTGGTAGAGAGAGAGGGGGCCCCAGGCTATTAGAAAGAAGGATGGATTTAGAGTCCAGCTTCCCGCTCTGCTGTCTAAGAACTGTGTGACCTTGAGCAAGACATGTCCTTCCCCTGTAAAATAAAGGGGAGGGAAGGGTCTGAGACTCATCCCTTTCAGTTCCAGGTCTGTGATCCTGTGGTCTTTTGGAAATCACTGAGGAGAGAAAAATGAGAACAGGCAGGAAGTGTGTGTGAGAAGGGAGAGGGAATCTGGGGAACAAATGAGCCAGAAAGTCCTTTTTGAGTCAGGTGGACCTGAAGTGCTTTCATTGGGTGTGGGGGTACAGGAGGATGGAAAAAGCTCTTGGAGAAGACAACTGTCAGTGACCTCACAGCCCCTTCTGTCTCTCTCTATCTCTCTGTGTGTCTCTTGTCTCTGTCTCTCTGCCTCTGTCTCTGTCTCTCTCTGTCTCTGTCTCTGTGTGTGTCTATCTCTGTCTTATCTGTCTCTCTGTCTCTTCATCTCTCTCTGTCTCTATCTTCGTGTCTCTCTATCTCTCCATCTTTCATTCCCAGGGCTTCCCCTCACCCAGCTTCTTTGCATAGTCTGTCTCCCCAGGTGGATCCTTCACTGCCTGAGAGAAGAGCTTGGAGGAAGTTCATGAGGAAATAGAGAGAAACACCCACATGTGTGCAGTGTGTGAAGTTCTAGACACATTAGGTCTTCTGGGGTTATTTTGGAATATCAGAGGGTTTAGGACCAGAAAGGACCTTATGTATTTTCTCTTCCAACTTCCTCATTTTAGAGATGAGAAAAAGGCCCAGAAGCTTGAGTGACTTCCTCTGTCACAGTTAGTAAGCAGCTGGGATGAGAACAGCAGGTCATCTAACTGACCCCACCTACCTTCTCTCTAGATTTCCCCTCTTCCCCTTCTCTCTCCCTCTCTCTCTCCCTCTCTGTTTCTCTCTCTGTCTCTCATCTCTCACTCTTTCTCTCTGTGTGTCTCTGTCTCTCTCTTCATCTCTCCCTTTCTTTCCTTTCATCTCTTTTTCTTTCCCCTCCTTTCCCACCTCTCTCACCCCTCCCATATGGTATAGCCTTTATCTTACCCAATAAAAAATAAAGAATAAGTTTGTACAAATACAAATTTGTGGACAACTAGTAAAACAGTCCCTGAGGCTCCCCTTTGGGAAGGCATAAAACAACCCCCCACTTTAGTGGGTTCCACCTTCCTACAATCCATATGACTCACAGAGAAGGAGAGGAGGGAAGTGGGATGCTCCTTCGTACCCAGGGCTCCCTGCACTGCCAGTCTTTCTTTGCCTTTGGAACGGTGAGGTTCACTTCACATTTCTAAACCTTAATTGACCAGTACGACAATGACTCACATTTCTGTAGTGCTTTGAAGATGGCAAAGAGCTTTTCTCACAACCGCTCTATGAATTAGGTGGTTTAACTGTTATTATTATTCCCATTTAATAAAAGAGGAAATGGTGGTTCTGAGATGTTTTGTGATTTCCTAGAAGAAGTTGGATTTTAAACTGAACCTTGGAGACTGAGGAAGAATAAGCCATGGAAAGAGAAACAAGAGGAAAACCTTCTGGAGAAAAAAGTCAAGAACCATGAGACCAAGTTAGTCAGAGAGGAAAGAAGGGGCATGAGAGCCCCTACCCATCCCCACCACCATGTTCTTGGTCCTGTTTCTCCTCCCCTCCCAGAAATCTCCTTTACTCAACTCTTCAGCTCGATTCCTCTTCCTTGACCTTTATGAGGCCCTATACACTTTTAAGGGATGATGGTGAATATTGCCCCTTCTCTGGCTCTGCCCTTCTGATGCACACTCAAGTGCTGTGGTTTGGGGTACATCGGTTCCCCTCTCAGTCTCAGTTTCCTCAAATTGAAAAGTGTGGCCAGTAAGACTTTGGGGAGAGAGACCTTCGTTGTTCAGTGAGCATCAGACTCTTGTCCAACTGTATGCTAGCTACAAAGAAGGATCCTCAGACATCCTCTAGTCTTGGGGTGCTTAACCTTCAGGCTGTCTATGACCCCCTTCCCAGAATCCTGAGTTTCAATGCACAGGATCACAAAGCAAATCAATTATGTTGAAATACAGTCATCAATATATATATGTTAAATAATAATAGCTTTTTATTTTTCCAAATACATGCAAAGATGGTTTTCAACATTCTCCACTGGAAATTTTTGAATCAATATTTTATTTTATTCTTCATACAGTTCTTTTTTATTAAATCTTTTTATTTATAAAACATATGCATGGGTAATTTTTCAGCACTGATGCTTACAAATCCTTCTGTCAATATATATTTTTAAAAAACAAATTTACAGACTCCAGATGAAGAATCCCTGAGGTTCTTTTTTTTTTTTAAGATCTGGAAACAGAGACACAAAAAGAGAGATGTCTGCCTAGAATCACAAGCCTGGTAAACAGCAGGATTTGAACTCACAACCTGTCTTCTGACCTTAATTCAAGTCAGCTTCGCACTACGTGGGGCTGGTTCTTCGACCTCCGCCACATAATGGAGAATAAAGATAGTTGGGACTGCCTCCCTCACAGGGCTGTCAGGAAGAAATTGCTGGAGATGTCATGGTGACTCAAGGGCCAACCTTCAAAGGCAGGAAGCGCTCTGACACATTCTGTGTGACCACCGGCAGTCACTTAACCCTTTTGTCCCCGGGGCAAGACCAGCCATCAGAAAAGGGTTGCTGGAGAGAGTTTCCACACTGGGAGTTCCCCACACAGGGGATCTAGGTCCCGTCTCTTCAAAGACAAAAACAAAAAGGATCAAGGTGGGAATGAATGTCTTTGCTACTCAGCAAAGTTTTAATGATGGATTAATTGGTATCAAGAGGTTTGCAGTTAGTAGCCCCATGGTCTTACCCTGTCTCTGCCAAACTGAGGGGTGGGATGGTGCCAGACCCCAGGAGGTTTTCCTCTCTGGCTCATCCTCAGGTCATTCTTCAGGAAAATGTACCCAAGACCCCGGGGCAGTAGAAACAGCTCTGGATTTGGGTTTAAGACAACTAGACCTCAAGGCTGGGGAAGAAACTCACTGAGTAATTCTTAATCTCTTTGAAATTCAGTTTGCTCATCTGTGAAATGGGACTGCTCTGACTTGCACTGTGACAGAGTATTTCCTTAATCTCTTTGAAATTGGTGAATCTGTGAAATGGGACTATCTAACCTGCACTCGCTCACAGGGATGTTGAAATCCTTGGGCGAACCTCCGGCTTTCTCCAGAACCGAGGGCCTTTCTCATAAGCCCCGGAGGGAGCTGGGCACAGAGATGCCCTCGGCCCAAGCCCGGTCTCTGCAGCCTGAGGCGGAGGGATTAAGGGCCGGCGGGCCTCCTGGGACAGGGGAAGCGGGTGCTCCCCCCGGGCCTTCTCAGAACCCCTCGGCCGGGGGCTGCAGGGCGGATGAGTTCATTTACTAGAAATGGCCCCCTGTCAGCGGGCGGAGGGGGCCCTCCTCTTTCTCACCAGGGCCCAACCAGGCCTGGTAGCAGACAAGTGCGTCAGCAGCACAGCCGGGCTCCCTCGCTCCGGAAACGCCGCCCCGGCGATCAGTCACGAAGCCCGGGGAGAGAATCAGGTGACCTGCAGGGAAGCTGAGACAGACAGAGGTGCGGAGGGCTCCCAACTTCCCCCTCGCCCCCCTTCTCTGGCCCCTCCGAGCTGGCCAGGAAGTCAGAAGCAGCAGCGGCCGGGCAGGCCTGCGTGCACCTGGCGGGCAGTGCCCATCACCGGGCAGAGCCCCTCCCCCCACGGAGAGCCTGCGGCCCGGCGGGGGGGCCTCGGAAGGAGGGGCTCCACCCGAGAGTCCCTCGGACCACCTGAGGGGCCCGATAACTTCCGCCTTCCCGCCGGCTCTCAGTTTCCTCGTCTGTAAGATGGGGCTCCTGCTTTGGATGCCCTCCCAGCTCCCGTGACCTCATCCTCGTGCCAGCAGGAATGAAGGGGGCAGACGGGGTTTGGGGAGGGGGACAGGGCGTGGAAGTGTGACCGAGCCCCGGGCAAAGCTCGCCCCCCCCCTTCTGAATCTATTTAAAGCCCATGGTCGTGGGAAACTTCATCAGATGTGTGGTTTCTTCTTCAGGGGAGGGAGCCGGGCGTCTGCTCCCTCCCCTGTCCGGTGACTCATCGAGAGTGAGAAAAAGCATCTTTTTTTTTTCTTTTCTTCTTCTTCTTTTTTTCTTGACACCCAAGCTCCCCCTGGGCTGAGAACCGGGGCTCCAGGAGCTCCGTCCGGCCCTTCGCTCGCCTCGGGAGTGATGGAGCCGGCGTCCGGAAGGAATGAGAGGACAGGTGCTAGTCCTGTCCCTGTGGCACTCGTTGGCGCTCCTTCCTCTCACCGGGGCCGCACTTTCCTCCTTTGTAAAAAAAAAAAAAAAGATTTCTTCCAGCTTTAGTATTCTATGTTCTAAGGTCCCGCCTGGATCTACATTGTGTGTGCTAAGATATTGAGCTCTGTTCCAAGGCCCTTTCTAACTGATAGTTTAGGCTTTAAGTTCTCTTCTAGCTCTGACCTCCTGGGCTCTAAGAGCCCTCCCGGCTCTGACCTCCTGGGTTCTAAGATCCCTCCCAGCTCTGACCTCCTGGGTTCTAAGGGCCCTCCCAGCTCTGACCTCCTGGGTTCTAAGGGCCCTCCCAGCTCTGACCTCCTGGGTTCTAAGGGCCCTCCTAGCTCTGACCTCCCGGGTTCTAAGGGCCCCCTCATCCCTGACATCCCAGGTTCTAAGGGCCCTCCCAGCTCTGACCTCCTGGGTTCTAAGGGCCCTCCCGGCTCTGACCTCCTGGGTTCTAAGGGCCCTCCTAGCTCTGACATCCTGGGTTCTAAGGGCCCTCCCAGCCCTGACATCCTGGGTTCTAAGGGCCCTTCTAGTTCTAACATTATATATTCTAAGGACCCTCCCAGCTCTGACAGCCTGGGTTCTAAGCTGCCTCCCAGCTCTAACATCCTGTGCTCCAAGGGCCCTTCTAGTTCTAACATTCTATATTCTAAGGTCCCTTCCAGATCTGACAACCCATGTTCTAAGGGCCTTCCCAGCTCTGAAATTCCATGTTCCAAAGTTCCTCTCAGCTCTGGCATCCCACATTCTATGCTCCTCTGTTGTGAAGTCTGACAGTCCCTTCTATACCTAACATTTTATATACTAAGTCCTCTCCCAGCTCAAGATAGTGCAGGCTGTTCATTCCTGCACAAACCAGAGTCACAGAATGTCAGACTTGGGAAGGACCAAGGGCCCAGGCCATTCCAGCCTTGAACAGTGCAAAGTGGCCCTCTGTCCACTACTTGATGATGTCCCAGTTTATTTCAAGACCTCCCACTTTTTAAAAGTTCAAATTGTTAGGAAGTTTTTCCTTATGTCCAGTCATTTAACTTAATAAACTTAATTTTTAAAATGATAAATAAATAAGTTTAATGTTTATCAAGGACCTACTATGTGAGAGGTACCAAGGAATACAAAGAAAACCACAAAAACACCTGTTTTCAAAGAGACTGATGGTCGGGGTGGGGTGGGGTGGGGAGGACAACACTCAAAAATTATGTCCAAATGACTGACGGGAGGAATTGGAGTTGGTCTCAGAGGGAAGGCAGTCAGATTACTGGGGGACTGGGTCTTGCAGAAGGCAGAACAGTAGCTGAAACTTGACAGGGGCCAGGGAAGCAAAGAAATGGTGATGAGGAAGAGGCAAGTTGGGGGAAATGCTTGGAGTGAAGGGTTGGAGTATCTCTTGGGAAAAAAAAAAACAGGAAATCACTGGATCAGAGAGTATCTGAAAAGAGGAAGGTGTGAGAAGAAAGAAGAGGTAAGAACTGTTTGATTTAAAAAAAACCAAACAGGAGATTTTGTCATTGATCCTGGAGGTAACAGGGATTCTCTGAAGCTTCACTCTGCCTCTCCTTAACCTTCTCCAGGTTTTACTGTTCTGTCCTCTGGGACTGAGTAAGCAAGATGTCCTAATCCCTTTTAAAAAGAAAGACACAGTGACTGATGACCACTTCCTTCCCTCTCCCTCCTCCATTTCCATCCCTGCCATCCAGCCACAGGAGGATGGACGAGATCAGGGGCTCTTAAACTTTTCCCACTCAAGACCGCTTTTCTCCGAAGAAATAGACTCCATCTCAAATCTGAGCCCAGGTATTTGTGCATGAGCAGTGCAGAGTGTGAAGGCTGTGGAAAGCCAATGTATCTGAATGTTGTCCTCCCCACACCATCCCAGCCATCAGAACGTGAGCTCTTGAAAATAGGTATTTTTGTGGTTTTTCTTTGTATTCTCTGGTACCTGGAGTATAGTAGGTCCTTAATGAACATTAAATTTATTTATTCATTATTTATTAAATTCAGTTTATTAAGTTAATATAAGGAGAAAACATGTAACATGACCTTGCTATCAGAAACACAAGTTTGATTCTGAATTAATTTTTGGTTTTTGCATTCAGAAACTTTTTGCTGCTGTCAAATTTTCCCAACCTCTACATTTAGTTGTGTGACCCTCATATTTAGTTAAAGAAGCTTTGGACTAAATGACTTCTGGGGAGTTTTTTTGTAGACCTCCCAGTATGAAACAAATTTCTCGCTATGGGCAGTAAAAACAAACAAAAAAACTCAATAAAATATGAAATATTTCTATTCTGATGAAGAAATCTGTGCACCTTCTCTTTTCTCTTTTCTCTCTCTAAAATTAATCAACCCAAAAGCCAGTGTTGGGGCTGGATGCCCTTGGAGGGGCTCTTGGGTTCATGGGTATGTCTCACACAAAGCAGATGTAGAAAATGGGAGACAAAGGAAGCAGAAGAAATTCCTTGCAGTGGGGACAGCAAATTCCTACACAAGGCAGGAGACAAGAAACACCAAATTGTAGAATTCCAAATTACCTTGGATTTTAGAACGAAGAAGTTGGAGCACAATCTCAGAACTGGGAGGGCCCTTAGAACCCAGGGAGTCAGAGCTGGGAGAACCCTTAGAACCCAGGAGGTCAGAGCTGGGAGGGAGCTTAGAACCCAGGAGGTCAGAGCTGGGAGGAACCTTAGAACCTGGGATGTCAGAGCTGGGAGGACCCTTAGAACCTGGCATGTCAGAACTGAAGGGACCCGAAGGCCATATAATCCATCCCTGCCAGTGATCATCCAGCCTATAACTGGAGTGGTCCAGTAGAAAGAGTTGGTACTTAAAGTCAGAGACTCTGTGCTCCAGTCTTGGATTTGCTGCTTAACCATCCTGTGACCTTTCTTCCTAAGATGGGTGTCCAGCACTGTACCCAAGGTGTGATCTGACTAGAGCAGAAGATGGTGACGTCTGTACTCCTGCACACCATGACCCTACTGATGCCATCTAAGATTGCTCACAGGTCACCATATTGTACCGCTGACTCATGTTGGACTTACCGACCATTGAAATCCTCAGATATTTCTCCCAGATAAGCTGTTGCCCAGTCACTGTAACCCCACTGTGTGCTTGTAAAGTTGCTGTTGTTTTAATTAAGGGGCAGACTACACGTCTTGTACCTATTAATCACTTGTTATCTGATTAGAGCTGGCCCGACTCCTTGGCCATTGAGAGATGGATTTGGATCCCAGCTCTCAATCCCCTCTAGAAAGGGGACATTCAGCAAGTGTGTCATCTCAAACCTACATGACTCACTAAGAGAGGAAGACTCATCCCTTCTTTAATGAGAAGAGCACTTAGTCATAGAATATCGTATCATCAGCTGTCATTGTTTCCTTGTTGCTGCTGTTGCTATTCTTTATGTCCCAGCACTTAGTATGCCTTTCACAGAGTAGTTGTTTAATAAATGCTTATTCTAAGATCAATGACTCTGCTCTCTGTGTTATTCTTCTCTAAGACTTTCCAACTCCCAACTCTGTGCATCCTAGATTTATAAATCTAAAATTATTTTTTAAAAAAACTTCTGAGGTCAGGGATTGCCATTTGCCCTCTTTTTATATCCCTAAAAACTACAGTACCTGGCACATAGTAGGCATTTAATGAATATTTATTGGTTGATTGATTAATTGACTGATTTTTACTGTCCTCCCTAGTTTTTTGTTTTCTTTTGTTTTTGCTGAGGCAGTTGAGGTTAAATGACTTGCTCAGGGTCACACAGCTAGGAAGTGTTAAGTGTCTGAGACCAGATTTGAACTCAGATCCTCCTGACTTCAGGGCTGGTGCTCCTGGCTTTTCTTTAAGTCTTGGTCAATATCCTACTTTCTGCAAGCAGCCTTTCTCTGTTCCTTCTGACATTCCCTCTCATTTATCCAGCATCTATCCTGTTTGTATGTAGTTTTGTGTATGTTATGTTGTCTTCCCCATTGGACTGTGAGCTCTATGGGAGCAGGGACAGTTTTTGCCTCTTTTTGTCCCCCAAAAGAGTGTCTGGCACATAGTAGGTGCTTAATAATGAATGTTGCTGATTGACTTAGAGCTAGCTGGAAGAGTCTTAACATGGAGAGTCAGAACTAAAAAATCCTTTTATGTCATCTAGTCTAGGGCTACTTAAGTTTTTTCTTCTCGTGACCCCTTTTGTCTGAAAAATTTTTTGTGTGATCCTGGGTATATAGGTATATAAAGTAGATATACAAATCAAACATTTACTGATAATAAATCATGAAGAAATTTATGTTAA
>JAJPUD010004233.1:98999-112793 GCA_023553655.1 Myrmecobius fasciatus | reverse complement strand
TGAGTCCAGAATTAATGTTCTTTGCCATGCTACCTCTCTGGTAGGTGTTTACTTAATGCTTGTTGGATTTATCTGAGTCCAGAATTAATGTTTTTTGTCATTCTCCCTCTCCGGTAAGTATTTAATTACTGCTTGTTGGATTTATTGGCTGGGATTGGCCCTTACTCTAGGACAGAAGCTAGTGCATTTCTAGATGTGCGACAGGGATTGAACCACTGATTTCCTTGATAGGAGGACACTCCAGAATGAGACCAGTGCTTTCTCTGTACTCTACAATCAGAGAGCTGAAGAAAACATGGAGAGGTATATTGATTTCTCCAGAGTCACACAGCCAGTAGATGTGTCAGGGATGGACTTGAACCCAGATCCACTATATCACCCTGCCTCATAAAAAATACATGAGCTAGGATTTGGATGTTGGCTGTGGCTCTGCCCCTGACTGCCATGGAACCTTGTACAAGGAGCTTCCTGTCTCTTAGACTCAGTCTCCTTCATTGAAAAAACAAAGGCTCCTTAAAGACTACTAGGAGCCAGAGTAGCCCAAGACTTGGAAGGGAGAGAGACCCGAGTTTGAATCTTTCCTCCAATACCGGTCATTGCTTGAGTCCTGATCACTCAGAATGAGTGTAAATGGCAATTGTTTCTTTTTTGGCCAGAAAGTTGAGCGTCTTCTCCTGAATTGATATTATTAATTTTTTTTTGACTAAGTAAAAGAAGCCATATTTTACCTCATTTCAATCAACTGAATGGGTATTGCCTCAGATAAACTGAGACAATGAGAAACACTTTAGCTTACAAAGACCAAAGTCTCCCACTGCATTCAGGGCCATTTCCAGTCATCCTGATCTCTCTCTAGCCACTGGACCAAGATGGCTCTGGAAGGGAAAGGGAGACAGGTGACCTTGCACAGCTCTCCCTCCCTTAAATCCAATTCATTTGCAAGTCACAACATTCTCTCCCTGATATGATGATCATCTTCAATTCGAGAAGAAAGGGCAAACCACAACATCAATACTTAACTTCGGGACCTAAATCTCTGAGCCTCAGTTTCCTCATCTGTAAAATGGGAATGATAGATACCTCTAACAACTACCTTCCACGGTTGTCATCATGAAGTAATAGATGTAAAATGTCATTTAAATTAATTAGGTGCTTATTACTATCCCTTCTGAGGCTGTATGGTCTTGGCCTGAGTTTATTGGAAGATGTAAATCACTTATAAGCTGTGTGACCTTGGGAAAGTGTCCTTCCCCACTCTGGGTCTCAGCTTGGCCATCATAGGGAGAACACTCTTTAGTGAAAGGCTAACCCTTCACATCACGACCCCCCATTTTATCTATCTCATCACTCCTAATTACCCCCCTTGAACCTCCAGGTCCTGCTTTGGAAAGATGCTGTAATTTGCCAGTCTGTGTGGTTCACGGGGCGGGTTCTGCGTAACGGCTTGTAAAGTGCTGCCAGCAGGAGCTGCGGGTGCATTAGTGGCCCGGGTCCCCGGTGGGCCCACCCCTGCCCTCGGCCCATCCATCTTGCTGACACCCATTACTGTGAGCTCATGGTGCTGCTTTACAGCCAGAGTAAATGGGAGATTTGCAGCTTGGTGGCTTAGGCTGGGGCTGGGGCTGAGACCCATCATGCTGCTAATGATCTGCCTATTGATCTCTAATGATTCCCTTGCATTAGGCCCCATAGTTTTAGCCTCCCAACAATTCAGGCTCCCAGTTATAGGTCCTAGGCTGGCCTGAGTTACTCACTGGGCCAGGCAGGGAGAGACCTGCTCCTACAGGAGAAGATCTCACAAGTGATGGCAGAAAGTCAGAGCCAGGAGGGCCCTTAGAACCCAGGATGTCAGAGCTGGGAGGGCCCTTAGAACCCAGGATGTCAGAGCTGGGAGGGCCCTTAGAACCCAGGAGGGCAGAGCTGGGAGGGGTCTTAGAACCTAGGATGTTGAAAGGTCTCATTTGCCAACAAGAAACCCTCTACAACACACCTGTGTCACAGTCATCTTGCCTCTCAAGCCTGCTGGGGATGAGTTGGTTAATACTCACTATTCTATTCTGGGCTAAAGGGAACCATCTATGCGATCCCCTCAAGCTCCAAACAAGAACTGCATGGTGTGACTCCCACAGCATCAAGGTCCCTTCTGGTTCTGACAGTCTATATTCTAATATTCCATGTTCTATATCAAGGTTCCTTTCAGCCCTGACAGTCTATGTTCTAACATTCCACATCCTATAGAAAGGTTCCTTCCAGACCTGACAGTCTGTATTTTAATGTTCCACATTCTATGGTAAGGTTCTCTCCAGTTCTGACAGTCTCTATTCTAATGTTCCATGTTCTATGTCCAGGTTCCTTCCAGCCCTGATAGTCTATGTTCTGATGTTCCATGTTCTATGTCAAGGTTCCTTCCAGCCCTGACAGTCTATGTTCTGATGTTCCATGTTCTATGTCAAGGTTCCCTCCAGCCCTGACAGTCTATGTTCTAATGTTCTATGTTCTATGTCAAGGTTCCCTCCAGCCCTCACAGTCTATGTTCCAGTGTTCTATGTTCTATGTCAAGGTTCCTTCCAGACCTGACAGTCTGTATTTTAATGTTCCACATTCTATGGTAAGGTTCCCTCCAGCCCTGACAGTCTATGTTCTAATGTTCCATGTTCTATGTCCAGGTTCCTTCCAGCCCTGACTGTCTATGTTCTAGAGGCTCCTCTGGCTTTGACAGGCTACGGTCTTTTCCACTTCTCACACCTGCCTTCTAGGTCCTCCCAGCTCTGCCGGACCGCATTCCGTGAGGCACCAGCCGGATGCCTTCAGCGTCTCCTCCATTTCAGAGGAATCTCGCCCACAAGGAGAGCTCAGAGTCAGTTCCTCGCCTGCCCCTCCTCCTGCTCTCCCTGAACTTGAAGCCACTTCTGACCTTGGCCTCCTGACAGCCCCACTGATCAGAAACCAATTGATTAATTAAGCGGAGGGTTGGGGCCACCCCCATGCTTGGAACCCTGGGCAGCACGACCCACAACCCGGCCCTCAATCAATAGGCATTAGAGGCTGGGCTCTAGGCGGCCGGGCTGTTTGGGGCTTTTGTGTCTCAACCACCAGTCAGTGGAGAGCAGCTGGTCCAGACCACTGAATCGTGCCTGGACCTGGGAGGCCACAGAGAGGAGGGAGGTCTGGGCCATTAAGCCCTCCTCCCTGCTCTTGGAGGGCCCAGTGCTGTGGGCAGGACCAGCAGCCCCTGACAGGGCACAGGGAAGTTCCTCTTCCTGAATCGAGACAGCCGTAGCAGCCCCGACCACCTGCCAATCCATCAGCTGCTGGGCCGACGCTTTCTTGGTCCGCAGGGATAGGGGGCACCTGGCTGGGCACAGTGGGGAATGACTGGCACCCACTGGGGAAGACATGCCCGACTGGTCCCAGAGCCACCAAGAAGGCCCTTTCCCAGCCCGGGGAGCCAAGCAGGAGCATCTCTAAGGAAGGGGCTTGCTTAGTTTTCTAGTAGAGGAATGGGCATTGTGAGGGTTCAGAGCCCAGGTGCCAGCCCCTGAAGATTCTGTCCTCCAACCACAGGCAGACCAGAGAGAGCCCTCAATGAGGGAGGGGCAGGACGGGGAAAAGGAAATGGTGGGAGAGTGGGTTCTGATGGTAGTTCTGTTCCTCACCTAGATGTGTGATTTGAGGTGACTCAGAGCCCTCTCTGAGCCTATTCAATGGGAGAGAGAACATCTTCCCATCTGTGATACTCTGTGTATAAGGACCCTCTGAGCTCGGACATTTTTGTGCTCTCAAGATCCTCCTCTAGCTCTGATGCTCTATGTTCCAAGGTTCTCTTCAGTTTTAACATAATGTGTTCCCTGGTCTCCCCAACTCCACTATTCTGTATTCTCAGCCCTTTTCTATCTCTGATGTTCTATGTTCTAATATTATACTTGGAATGAAGAACAGATGCCTGAAGGCAGGAGTGTTAAGGCTCAGGAGTCCCAGACTCTTCCAGAAGAGGAAACTGAGACTGGGGGTGGGGGGCAATTTCCCTGGGACACAACAGTAAAGAGCAATAGCTGGACCCAAGCTTTCTCCTTTCACATGCATCCCTCTTCCTCACAATGACCCCCAATTTGTGCAAAGGCATGGGCCCTGCACCTCCTAGGAGCAGATTTGGATCCCAGATGCCCACCAAGGTGGGCACAGTCTTAAAGCTAATTACAAGGGGTGTGCTAGGAAGCCAATTGTTAAATTTTCAGTATGAGCATTTATGCCTCTGAAATTGGTTTTTGAAAAAAAAATCAAAAAAATCCCAAGAGAAATCAGAACTCAGTTTATGGTTTTGTGGATTATCTATACTTTTAAGAAAGTGATGGGAAAATATTATAATGCATATTAAACTTAAAAGTATGCCATTTGTACATTTATTTTTTTTGAAGAACCAGTTATTAAACACTTAACTGTGGCTAACTTTACATGAGAGAAGCAGAAATGTGGGGAGCCTGGAAGGAGAAGCAATGAAGGGGAAGTCACAGAAAATTCGATCAGAAATAAAGTTCAGAGGTAACTGCTCCTGACCCCCTCGTTTTTAATCAAGTTCTGTCTGAGAGCCATAGAGAAGTATCTGTTAGAACCATAGGATGGAGATTAATGGGGAAGCCTTCATTCCCAATCCAACCCCAAACCTATTTTACAGACTGGGGAGGGACAGTGCCCTCATTCTCCAATACAACGCTTCCCTTCTTATCATGGTGACTTACTTGCCTAAGGTCACACAGGGGATGGGACTAGCGCCTACCTGTCCCAACACCCAGACCAAAGTGAGTTCTTCCCTTCTATAGAAGAAACACCCACGAGTTGGCAAAGTTCTAGAGGGTCAGGGTCAAGGAGCCCGGGGAGGGACAGCCCCACCCATACATGGTGGGGGTGGGTTGGGGTGGGGGGTATGTTTCTCTTCCCATGAGGATGGCCCCCACCAGCCTTTCACCTACTGGCTCAGAAAGCCCTTGTGATGCAGCCCTTTGAGAAGGGACATGGTCTGGGTCTCTGGCTCAGGGAGAAGAGACTTGGTCTTGGCAGATCATCAGAGTCATCCAAGGGTGGAAAATCAATCATGGGCCCATTTTTTGGTTTCAGATTTAGAGCTTTTTTAGGCCACATCCTGCTGAATCAATGGGGCTCTGAATGGGGCTAAGGTCCAGGCCTGAGAGCCGAGCATCCTCCCAGGCCGGGTGGGACCTCTGTCACTCTCCGTCCCTCCTCACCCACCCCTCAAGTGGCTTAGCTCCGGACAGAGCCCCTCACCTAGAGGCCGGATTGGAAACCAGCCGCCTCTCCCCTCTGTGGTCACTAACAAGCCTCCTTCCCCCCATCCAGGCAGGGCACTCACCTCCCCAGGAGCTTCAGCCCGTTATTTTTAGCCTCTCTCTGTGGCTGAGCCACAAACCCTCCTGCTTCATTTCCTGCTGGACTGGATGCAGAGCCCACCTGGTTCCCAGTCCTCCCAGGCCAGTCTTAGAGGCTTAGGAGAAGCAGGGAGAGGGCTTGCCAGAGGCTGGGGTAGGGGCTACGAAGGTCTTCTCCCTGAAACACTCCTACCCACCTTTCTTTCTTTGCTCTCCTTTGGAAGGGAGGGCAGTGAAGATCCTTGTTTAAAAAAAAAAACAATAATAAAACACCCAGGACACCCTATATTATATACAGAGAGCTTTACAATTTATAAACTCTACCCCCAGTTTTGCTACTTAGATGCTCAGCCTCAGAAAAGTCCTTTTTGTCCCTCTGATCTCAGTTTCCGAATCTGTAAACTGAAAGGCTTGGACTTCCATGACTCCTAAGCCCCTTCCAGTTCTATATTTATGATTTCATCGGAGCCTTGCAAAACTGCAGTCAAGAAAGCAGATTGGGAAGGAGCTACCATTCTCAATCCGCAAAGATGGAGGCTGGGGTCCTAACATCAAATGACCCACAACCAAAGCCATTCTGTTCTAGTGTCTGTTCTAGAACCCAGAATCCAGAACCCAGAACTTAGTTCAGGGAAGTCTTTTGGCTCCAAGTCAGAGGATCTCAGGGTGGAACATTTGGGAGAAGCTTTCCATTTTGGGGTCCGACCAGCACATTAAACCCTCCAGTCCTGCTTTATTTTATACAACCCAGGACCATAGTGTCCTCAGGAGTCTGGGGACAAGGGACAATACTGGCACTTGACCTTCAAATAGTCAATTAGCATTTTTAAGGTCCTCTTATGTCCAAGAGACAGTCTCTGCTCTCCAGGGGCTCCTAGATGAGCAGGCAGCTCCAGGACAGGTTTGGGATGGATCCTCCAACCCCTACCCTCATCATAAAAGTCTGGAAAAATCAGTATGAACCCGAGAGAGGGGAACTTATCACTGGGATTCTTCCAGGACTGGGTGCAGCTCTGGGCTTGACTTGTGTGCTCAGCAGGATTGCAGGTGCTTCCCTCATTGCTTCTAAATTCTAAATGAATAATCGAAAGTGCTGAGATAATAGCTTGGCCAGCCCCAGGATCTGGAAGGCTTGGGGGGGGGGAGAGTTTGGCTGGGCCTCCCAGCCCATTGATTAATGCTCCCCTAGCACCTGGGCAGGGAACCAACCATCCCGGAAGCAAGAGAAAGGTCTCTAACAGCTTTAGCTTGACATTCACAATGATGCCATTCTACTGGCCAAAATGTTATCTAACTCACAGATCCTCCCTCTGCTCTCCCCTTACTCCTCCATCGGGGACATCCTTCTCCTAAGATCTCACAGGGTTTGGACATCTCTCCTGCACTTGTCGTAGAATACTTAGAATCTCCTAGTCCGGGCTTTCTCCTCTAGAATGGAAGCTCCTTGAGACTGACATGAACCGATGCCAAGTGAAGTGAGCAGAACCAAAAGACATCATTATACACGGCAACAACAAGAGTATGTCATGATCAGTTCTGATGGACGTGGCTCTTTTCAGCAGTGAGGCGATTCAGGCCATTTCCAATGGACTTGTGATGGAGAGAGCCATCTGCATCCAGAGAGAGTTCTATGAGCCCTGAATGTGGATAGTAACATAGTATTTTCAGCTTTTTTATTACTGTTGTTGTTTGCTAGCTTGTTTCTCTCTCTCTCTCTCTCTCTCTCTCTCTCTCTCTCTCTCTCTCTCTCTCTCTCTTCCTTTTGGATCTGATTTTTCTTGTGCAGCACGATAAAAATAAATATAGAAGAACTGCACATGTGTAACCTATATTGGATTACCTGCTGTCTAGGGGAGAGGGTGGTGGGATGGAGAAAAATTTGAAACAAAAGGTTTTACAAAGCTGAATGTTGAAAACTATCTTTGTGTGTACTTTGAAAAATAAAAAGCTATTATAAAAAGAAGCAGAAAGAGGAGGAGGAGGAGGAGAAAGAGAAGAAAGAAGAAGAAAAGAAGAGAAGAAGAGAAAGAAGGAAGAAGAAAGGGAAGAAGTAAAAAAAGAAAAGGAAAAAGAAGAAGAAGAAGAAAAGGAAGAAGAATAGAAACTCCTTCAAAGCAAGGATTGTATTCACTTTTTGAATTTGTATCTCCAGTGCTTAGTTTATGTTGTTCATTCCTTTTTTTTCAGTGGTGTCTGGCTCTTCATGATCCCATTTAAGACTTTTTTTTGGCAAAGATACTGTAGTAGTCTGCCATTTTCTTCTCCAACTCATATGGCCTAGTATATAGTAAGTGCTCAATAAATGTTTTGTTTTCTTCATCCATTACTCAATTTATAGTATGACAGATTTAAAACTGAGCCCATCAATTGCTTTCCCTCTCTTCCAATCCCCTTAGGATACTTTGCCCAGTTCTCTTCCCTGATCCAATCACATTCTCTCTTATGTAATACTTAATTGTGAACAGGTTGCATTTTCAGTTTTAAGATTGAAGGCAGATATCATGTTCTTTTTTAATCTGTCTCTTCAGTATATTCCATAGTGTCTTACATGTAGTAGGCACTTTATAAAGATTGGTTGAATTACAGATAAGGAAATGGAAACACAAAGAGTTCTGTGTCCAGGGTCATGTAGCTAGAAGTGTCTGAGGCTGGATTTCAACCGAAGTTTTCCTGGATCTGTGATCAGTTTCCTATTCATTCCCTATTCCATGCTGTAGCTCAGTTATGCTTATACATGTGCTGAATGAATACAGGTTGGAAAATAAAAAACCTAGTTGGTGTCTAATAAATGCTTGTTGAATGAATGAATGGGGGTGGTGAGCATGTCTCACCCAAATCTTATAGCTTCTAAAATTGTAGTTTGTGACTCCATATATTTGTAAGAGAATGTGGGAATTGCAAAATTATGATTTATTATCAGCAAATGTTTGATTTGTATACCTATTTCATATATTTACATGCCCAGGATCAAGAAAATATTTCTTAGACAAAAAAGGGTTAGGAGTGGAAAAAGTTTAAGAATCCCTCTCCTAAATCACAACCTTGCACTTGCTTAACAAATGCCAAGTGGATAAATGAATGGATAAAGGATTGATGAGGGATCTACTTGAGGGGACGGGGGAGCACGCAGTGGGTGTGTTTTGTGATCCAGATAGGGTGGAAGACAGAAGTAAAATGACTGGTTCAGGATCACACAGCTAGGAAGTATCTGGGACTAACTTTAGACCTGATTTAAGACTTTGTGTGCTACTCCCACTGTACCACAGGGCTGCCTTAGAGGATGAGATAATTTGAATGAGCTTCAGGACTGGAGGAGGTGAGAAGGGTATTGGGGAGTGAGGGGCTAGAGGGTGAAAGGCTGGGATTTCCAATTTATATTTCTGTTCCTCAGTCTCTCAGCTTTCAGTAGGCCTTCTTATACCCACTAACTGATATGAAAAATAACAAATTCTAGAAGTGATCATGCATACATACGCACACAAGAAGTGAAAGAGATTAATTTCAATAGGACAATATAGTGATTTACCAAATATTCCCTGTACCTGTTTGACAAGCTTCTCATATTTCCTGGTGACATGCCCAAGCCAGGCTGGGAACTTCTGATTTAGAGTTTGGAGAGGGTAAGGGAGGAATTGAAAGTAACTTGGAGTTCATTAAGTGATGGACCTTAGAGCTGGCAACTTAAGCAAATGGATCACAAGGCTTGGTCTTGTTAGTATTCTCTAATGGGATCTTTCCCCTGGTTTTTTAAGGATCTGGGCTCTGGGGAGAAAGGTGTGGTCAGCACTGAGAGGACAAGGGACAGAACTGTGACCCACCATTCAAATAGCAACTAAGCAGACCGATGACTTGCCTTGGTTAAATGACTTGCCCAGGATCACACAGCTAGGAAGTATCTGGGGCTAGATTTAGAATGGGGCCTTCCTGATTTAAGGTTTAGAGTGCTATCTACAGTACAACAGTTCAGAAATGTTTGAGGTTGGATTTCAAGTCAGGTCTTGCCAGATCCAATCCGTGGCTTGGGAGGGATCAGGAATCTTTTCAGACAGAAAATGTTGGGAAGTCTGAGCAAGAATATGTCCACTTTGGCCTACCCACCCAACCCCAGCAGTTCTCAGAAGAGGTAACTAGTAGGTCAGCTGTCTGTAGCACCCAGGGACCAGGCCATCCTGTCTGCCTCTTGGTGATCTTTCATTGATCCTGCTGATCTCCTATTGATCTCCCTATTCACCCCAGAGGCCCCTTCTGTCCTGAACTGGCCTTCCTTGCCCTCAGGGAAGGCTGCCCTCTGCCAAGTTCAGGGTCGGGATCAGCTGACCTGGCCAGCTGGGTCTCCTGCTAATGTTGCATCGATTCTCATCCATTCAGCCTCGGCAATGACTCTAGCATCTGGTCTTTCTTCTCCATTCTCACCCTACCAAGGTCTTCAACCTCAGCAGCTGGGAGACTGCAAATGGTCTCCTAGCCAGCTTGCCTGATTCCACCTGCTCACCACTTCTTCCTTCCTTCCTTCCTTCCTTCCTTCCTTCCTTCCTTCCTTCCTTCCTTCCTTCCTTCCTTCCTTCCTTCCTTCCTTCAAGGATCTTCAAGGATATAGGAGTTTGCCCTGGAAGGGCACCTAGAACCCAGAATATCAGAGGTGAGAGGATCCTTAGAACACAGAATGACTAAACTGAAAAGCCTTTAGAACTCAGGATGTCAGAGCTAGGAGGGCCCTTAGAACTCAAGATGTTAGAGCTGGGAGGACCCTTAGAACCCAGGATGTCAGAACTGGGAGGGCCCTTAGAACCCAGGAGGTCAGAGCTGAAAGGGCCCTTAGAACCAGGATGTCAGAGCTGGGAAGGCCCTTAGAACTCAGGATGTCAGAGTTGGGAGGGCCCTTAGAACCCAGGAGGTCAGAGCTGGGAGGGCCCTTAGAACCCAGGAGGTCAGAAAGTCAGAAACATCAGAGCTAAGAAGGAGCTTAGAACAAAGAATGCCAGTGCTGGAAGAGAACTTAAAGGTCATCTTGTCCGGTCCCTTCATTTTGTAGGTGAGGAAACTGAGATCCAGAGAAGAAACTTGATTGAGGTCACACAGGTAGTAAATGGCAGTATTAGGTTTTAAGCTCTTCTGACTCTTTCTCCTGAAGCAGTTCCATATTGTAAAAGATCTGTGAGATTAATAATGTGGGTATCTCCCTCCACCAACGCAGATTGCAGCTCCTTCCTTTTTTTAACAATCAATTTCATGAATGGCTGGAGCCAAAGAAATCCCATCCTCACCACACCAAGGCAGGCTGGCCTTGCAACATGAGACATATGGTCAAGCAGTGGGACAATGTCTGAGGTCTTCCCATTTTGGTAAGTCCCCTCCCTGACAGGACGAGGTATCAGAAGAAGGGGCCTGTGGACAGAGAGATGTCTAGGAGATGTCCAAAAGTTACTGTCTGATGTCTGAAATTCCATCTTTAGAGAGTTATTGCTTTGGGGTAAACAAAACTGCCTCTAAAAATAAAGGTGGTGAGATGCGGGAGAAAGTGCTTAGCATTAAACTCAGAGCTCCTGGATTAAAATCATTACTCTGAGGTTTATTAATTATTACCCTTTCAGCTCCAACATTCCATGTTCTAAGGGCCCTCCCAGATCTGATTTTCCGGGTTCTGAGGTTTCTCACAATTCTAACATTCCAAGTTCTGACCCCTTCCAACTCTAATGTTCTATAATCCAAGATATCTCCCACTTCTCATATTCTGTTTTAGGGTCTTTTCCATGCAGTCAATCTGTTCTATGACACCTGCCAGCTCTGAGCCTCAGTTTCCTTAACTGTATAATAGAGGTAAGGGGAAATAAGAATGCTTAACACAACTTACTTCACAAAGCTCTCATTAGTAAAACTGTGGACTTTAAAGGACTGTAGAAATATGACCTGTTTTATAAAGTTTTTAAATTATTATTTTAAAATATATTTAAATATATAAAAATTATTATTTTAAAATGCAATGCCCCTGGGGGAAAGAGGACATTAAGTGTCAGACACCTTAGAGCTGATCATAGAGTTCCTTCCCTCCTGGTTTTGTGGCCATGTCAAGGAGAATCAGAGAGGCCTGTTTGCAGATGGAGGCTGGGTCTAAGCCCCTAAAGAGGCCCCCAGGGCTGTGGGAGGCCCCTTGGTCCCCTGAGGGTCTGAGACCTGGCTCCCTGACCTGAGCTCCCCAAGAGATGGCGGCTGCAGACAGAGTGTCTTTCATAACCCATTAGGGCTGGGCGGCCCTGCACGGCTGAGTGCCCAGGCCCTCCCACCCCCACCAGCCTCTCAGCTTATATATTTAATGATGTTGTTTTTGTTTAAAAGCCAGTGGCTCTCCCCGGGCCAATGCTCTGTGCTTGGGGCCAGAGAGGTGCTTCTGCCTCCAAGCACCCAGGGAAGCTGGCTGAGGATGGGGAGGTTCTCTCTCCTCCCATGACCATGAGAGGCCAGATGGTACCATTTTCCTCAACCTGAGAGAGAAGATCAGGGGGTCAGACCAGTTATATCCCTATCTTCAGGAAGTATAACAGGAGCCTGTTCTGGGGAGAAACAGAACGGAGAATATCAGAGCTGGGAGGGGTTTTAGAACACAGAATGTCAGACTTGGAAAGACCCATAGAATATAGAATACCAAAGTTGGAAGGAGTCTTAGAACACAAAATGTCAGAGCTTGGGAAGTGTCTTAGAAGAGAAAATGTCAGAGCTGGAAAGGCCCTTAGAACACAGGATGTCAGAGCTAGGAAGGGTTTTAGAACACAATGTCAGGCTTAGAAAGACCCATAGAATAAAAAATATCAGAGCTGGAAACAATCTTAGAATACAAAATGTCAAAATGGAAAGAATCTTAGAGCCCAGAATGCCAGTTGGAAGGGAACTTAGAACACAGACCTGGAGAGGTCTGAGAATATAGAATGGGAAGCCAGATAAGACCTCAAAAGATAGAACAATAAAACTTGAAGGGATCATAGGACCTAGAACATCAGAACTAAGAAGGCACCTCAGCTAAAGAACATTCCAGCTGGAGGGCACCTTGTCCAGCCCTTTCATTTACAGACAGAGAATATTACTTCTAAGATCACACAGTGAGGGGGCTGCACAGGCATATCTGTGTGTGTGGCCTAGGAGGTCTCCTAGGGAGACCCTGGAGTTCCCATCCCCAGCTGGAGTACCACGAAGCCGCCTTTCTCAGAGCAATGGGAGAGGGCCACGGGTCTTTTGGATGTAGGGGTTGCTATCCTACAGAGACTCACTCCAGTGACTTGAATATCCCAGTATATGGGAAGGCTGTGGGTCACTTTGCTAATCACAGGAACCACTGCAGGGTGATGCCTTAGAATATCCCAGCTGAAGGAGACCTTATAAGTCCCATAATTCAAGTCTCACTTTTCTGAAAAGGAGAGGAAGGCCGGACCAGGGCATTTAACTTGCTTTAGGTGCATCCAATGACTTATTGAAAGGCTTCTCTAATGTGTTGATGGGGGTGGATAAGAAGGGAAGAAAGGGGCCTCTGAGGAATTCCCTACCCAGGATTCTGCCCACATAGCATGTTGCCCCCATTCTCTGCTCTATTTCCATCTCTTCTAGATTGGTGATTTTCTCAACCTCCACAAACCCCAGTATGAGATCTCAGTTCCTCTAGTCTCTAGCTTTTGCTCCATCTCCCCTCTCATCTCTAGTTTTGCTGTCTCATGGGGGATTGTGTGGGGTTGTTACCCAGATGGTGGGAAGATCAGGCCAGAAAGGCAGGGGGGCAAATGTTCTCTCAATCACCTCCCATCCTATACTGGAAGGATCTCAGTCTCTCAGTTTCAGTGTCTTTACTGCCTCCCCATAGACTGTAAACTACTCAAGCTCAATGAAAGCCTGTTTCACCTGCCACCCATGCATGGCGACAAGAAGAAGGGGACACTGTCGGTCTGTCCATTTACCCATGATCCCTTGGATAACTGGACCTTGGACTTGTTGCTTCCCATTTCTCCTATTACTGACCACTGGGGGTTTTCCATCCTTGGCCGCTGTGTCCGTTCCCAGGTAATGTCTCCCACTTCTCTATTCTGAGCTCTGGCACTGCGATGTGAGAGCAGACCTGTGGTGTGGGGTTCACCATAGTGGTCATAGATCCCCATTTCCTTCCTCCCCCAACCCAGCTTCCCGTTCCTCCCTCACGGCAGGAGAGACCCAGGTTCCAGAGCAGTGCCCACCTAGGTCTCTGCCTATGTTCTCCATCAGTGTTCCCAGCTAGAAACCCCAGAATTCACCTTCTTGAGACACCCACTTGCTAGATTTCCCACTGACCCCTACCTGAGTGAAAGAATTGGGGGTATTAAGGCTGGAGAAAAAAAGGCATAGGGTGTAGCTGTGTGTGTGTGTGTGTGTGTGTGTGTGTGTGTGTGTGTGTGTGTGT
>JAJPUD010004233.1:88493-98989 GCA_023553655.1 Myrmecobius fasciatus | reverse complement strand
GTGTGTGTGTGTGTGTGTGTGTGTGTGTGTGTGTGTGTGTGTGTGTGTTGGAGAGGATAGGAAAGCCATTTTCATGCATTTGCAGGTCTGTCTTGCAGAAAAAGAATTATTCTTGGGTGTCATCTCCAAAAACTTTTCCTAACACTGAGAGTTTTCCCAAGGTGCCACAAGCTGCCTCAGGAGATGATAAGGATGCTCTAATGGGAATTACTTTGTTGAGTCTGCAAAGCACTTAAATACTGATCTCACCTGAGCCACAGTAGAGTCCCAAGCAGGAACAACTCTAGGTACCCATTAACAGATTAGGAAACTGAGCAGAGGAGAGATTAACTTATTTGCCTGGGGGACACCCAATAATCACCAGGACTGACCCTGACAAGAGTGATTTCCCTCTCGTGGCAGGTGTAGCAGGGGAAGAATCTGGTGTGAAGTCCCCTTTTATCCTGGAGATTCAGGGACTGTGAATACTCTCACTCTCTGCCTCCAAAGCATTGTGATAGGAAAAAACTCTGTGTTAACCTTAGTGTTATATAGATCTGGGCTGTTTTCATCATTAATAACAATATTGCATTTCCTCCACTTTGGTAAATCCTTAAGTCTCTCTGACCCTCATTCTCTTCTTCCATTAATTGAGGAGGATGACCCAGATGATCCTTGCATGTCTCTCCAAGCTGTTCTCCACACAACCACCAAGGTGATATTCTTGGAGTGCAGGTCTGAGTGTAGTTCTCCCCTACTCAAGAATCTCTAGTACTCCCTATGGCCTTTTCCTTTGGGCTTTTAAAACTTAACAACCTGGAGTCACCACTCCATTATAGATTGGGCTCTTGGCCCTGTGTTTGAGCCTCTCATGTAGCTTCTTAATAATGCTACTAGGACGAAAAGTCATCCCTAGGACTCACAGGTTTCACAGACTGTTTCAGGTCTGTGGAAACTGAGGTCCAGTTCTAAAATAAGTCTGATTGCATGATCCCCTAGCCAACCACAGACCTGAGCTCAGACAATCTCAGGAAATATATCTAACATGGTGGAGTGGAGACAGCTGTGGCTTTAAAGTCAGAGAACCGAGATTTGAATGTACTCATGTGACAGTGGACAAGCCCCAAAGGCTCAGTTTGTGCATCTGCTAAATGGGGTGGTGGGTGGGGTTGAGACGTGAATGAGGTAAGTTCTAAAGTCCATTCCAATCCTAAAGTCTTCAATGCATAGACATCTTAGTCGAAAAATGATAGAGTCAGTGACTTTCCTATTTATAGATTTTTCTGGGGTCATTTACTCTTTGGGTAGACTGATGAAACCAATGGAATAAGACTTGTTAGCTTTTTGCTTATTTATTTAGATTTTAATCCACAATTGAAGGAAAGACTAAATTTCAGTTAAAGGTTAATGAAAATATACTATTTTTTCCCATCCAAGTTCACAGACTCCCCAGATCTATCCATGTGCTCACCAGGTTAAAAACCATTGTAGAATCTTAGCATCTCAGAGCTGGACAGGTCTCTTACAGGTCACAAAACCAATTTCCCACCCCATACCCTGGAACTGCCTTCTTTCTCCTAGACTATAACCCTTTAGCTTTTCAATCTCAAACCCCAAACCCCAAACCAGCCAATGGGCTCCCAATACCACCTTTTTTCATCTTCCCAACAAACCAGACTGGTTCTGTTCTCACCCAGAAATCCACTGAAGGTTTCTATGGCCAGCATGCTCTGGTTGTGGCCACCTGGAGTTTGAGACCCTTAAGGCCAAACTCTTGCTCTCTCCAGAGTTTGAGGTAACAGTGAAAGGAGGAAGGCCTGGGGCCTCCAGAAGCATGGCGTAATGAGCCAGGCTTGGAATCCAAAAGACCTGAGTTCAAATTCCATCCCACCACCCATATGTTTACACTGTGGCTTTAGGTGTCATTTCGGCTTGCTGGACCTCAGTTTCCTTATTTGTAAAATGAGGGGGGATGACCTTAAAGGCCTCTAAAATCTTCTGAACAGAAGTTTACAGTTTCTGAAACATACCTCATTTGCTCTTCTTTCTATATTAAAATGTTTGACTTTGTTGACAGTGGTCATGTTCTTTTAAAGTGTATATGTTAAATATTTTAATATATTCAGTGTTGTTTAGTGGAGAAATAAAAAAGCACATGGGCTGGAAAAAATTTGATTTAAGAAAAGAACAAAAAGGGAAGAAAGGAAAATGGATAAAGAGACAGAGAAGTACAAAGAAACAGACAGAGAAATAGAAATAGGGAGAAGAATAGAAGGAGGAATGAGGAGAAGATCTTCAGAGATAAAGAGAGATCTAGAGAAAGAGATAGAAGAGAAAAGAGAGCCAGGGAGGGAGGAATTACAGAGAGAAATTCAGGAGATAGATAGAGTTGGGACAGAAGGAGGAGAGACAAAGACAGGGAGAGAAAAGAGACAAGGAGAGGCACATGTGGGTTTAAGAAGAAAGACAAAGAGACAGGGAGAGGGGCAGAGACTGAAAAATAGACAAGGGGAGGAATAGAGACAGTGATGGAGGCAAGAAGACAATTGAGAGATGGGGAGAGGGATAGAGGAAGAAACAGAAATGGAAAAGACACAGCTAAGGAGAAGGACAGAGGCAGGAACAGAGAGGGCAGTGGTACCAGGCCTATGACACACACGAAGCCTTCTGTAGCCTTTGAGACCTTGGAGAGGTCAAGTTTCTCTTCTAAGTTCCTCAGCCCTTACTGCCTGTATTTCTTCTTTGGCATCTGTGGCTGAGCACTGGACATATTCTATCATCTTATACTGTTAGTGATCTTCTTGTATTGGGATCAGCAGATTGTGAGCTGTCTGAGGGCAGGGACCAGGGTTTATTCCTCTTTGTCTCTCCCACTGGCACATCAGCACATAGTAGGTGTTCAGGAAAAAAAGTTGATGAATAAATGAATGAGAAGTGAAGTAAATGAAAAGAAAGAAGGAAGGGAAGAAGGAAGGAAGGAAGGAAGGGAGGGAGGAAGGAATGAAGGAAGGAAGGGAGGAAGGAAGGAAGGAAGGGAGGGAGGGAGGGAGGGAGGGAGGAAGGAAGGAAGGAAGGAAGGAAGGAAGGAAGGAAGGAAGGAAGGAAGGAAGGAAGGAAGGAAGGAGGCTGGGAGGGAGAAAGGGAGGAAGGAAGGGAGGGAGGAAAGAAGGGAAGGGAGGGAGGAAGGAAAGAAGGAAGAAAGAGAGGAAGGGAGGGAGGGAGGAAGGAAAAACAAAAGTTCTTCACATTTCTACAGCTTTAACATTTGCAAAGATTTTCCTCACAAGAGCCCTTTTGGGGTAACTACTATAAGCATTATTATGCCCATTTTACAGATAATAGTAGTGATACAGCTGCTGCTGCTGCTATTTGTTGTTGTTGTTGTTGATGATGATGATGATGATTACAGTAGCAGCAGTAGTGAATGGAGAGCAGGTCTCAGTCAGAAAGATCTGCAATTAAGCCTGGCTTCTGACCTTGGGAGACTGTAGGAAGTTAAGCAGGTCACCGAGGTTCTGAGTGCCTCAGCCATGTCTGTAGACTGTAAATATTTGGAATTTGGAAGGAGTTCCCACTGTAGTTATCCCATCCATTTCCTAAAGAAATCATGGACTTGGCCCAAAATAGCAATAATTATTGGCATTTACATAGCACTAAAGTTTGCAAAATACCTAATGGCTGTGATCCCCTTTGAACCCCACAATTTCTCACATAGCCTGTGTTATCCCTTTTTTTTCTAGGCAAGAAAACAAGTGTCAAGAAAGTGATGTGAATTCAGGTGTAGAAATAGGATTTGAATTCAGGTCTCTGCTAACTCCACCTAAGACTTGCTCAGAGTCAGTACTAAGCCTGAACTCTAGAAGTCCTGATTCTAAACCAGCCACTGTATTGGTGAATGATTGAGCAAATCATGACTGAATGAGTGAGGGAACAAATGAGACTGTGCTGATGGCCCACTTTTCCTCCTGAGAAACCACGGCCTTCCTGTGCTTTTCCCCTTCAGTTTCCTCCATCCCTTAAGGTGGCTATGTGGGTCCTGGAGGGTGGCTGGACAGCATTGTCATTCCTGGATAACCTGAGACCAAACCCCAGGGACAAAGAGAGGAAAGGACAGGACAGGAGCTGCTCTGGACCCAGCCCAGGAGAATCCTGAGTGGCTGAGAGAGCAGTGTGCCCAGCTGACATGGGCCTTGGTGCCCATTTCTGGTGCCCCCATAGCTGCAGCAGATGGATGAACAGCTCGTTGTTCAGGGCCTGGAGGGTGCATGCTGCCCGTGGGGGCTGGCCCGGCCCATGGGGAAGCTGCTTTCATCTCTGGAGGATGAGGACCAAAGCTGCTGCTCCACTTGGTCCTGCCCAGGAAATCAAACTGCTCACCAGAGCAAAACCTTAACAGACCCCTGCTGACTAATGTGCTGGAGGGAGCAGGGTTAAGCACCAGGATTGGTCTCCTGTGAGCAGAGAAAACCCTTATGGACGCCAAAAAGTGATCTGGAATTGCAGACACTCATTCTACCCTTCCCCTCAGAACCCCTTTCCCCCCAAAACTGCAACCACAAGGAAATCCCCAGAAGGGACAAGTAGTGAGGGCCAAGGAGGGCCAAGGAGAGAAGAGGGAGTGGGACAGGAAAAGGCAGGTGCTCTGGTTCAGAGGTGAGTTTAGGGGCAGACCCCTGGATTTAGAATCCTTAGAATCCCAGCTGACACTCGGGCTGTAGGACCTTGGGTGTGTCCGGCCAATCTCCTGGGTCTCAGTTTCTTTCAATGTAGAATGAAAGTGTTGCACTAAAGGGTCTTCGAGGCCCCTGCTAGCTCTGCCTTTTGATGGCTAACGTCTGATGCTCCTTGTTCCCACTCTGACGTTTTCCAGTCTCTGATCCATTATCCCCAGAAGTAGCCTAGCATCTGAACAGCTGCTGTTCAGTGGGAAGCCCTGGGGGCCAGCTGCACAGGGGGCCAGGCTGACCCAAGTCCTGACTATCTCATGTGATCTTCACAAGAGCTTTGGGTGGAACAAACAAGAGCTGGGAATATTATCCTTTCTATTTTGTAGGGAAAGGAAGGAAGGAAAAAAGGAAGGAAAGAAGGAAGGAAGGAAGGAAGGAAGGAAGGAAGGAAGGAAGGAAGGAAGGAAGGAAAGAAGGAAGGAAGGAAGGAAGGAAGGAAGGAAGGAAGGAAGGAAGGAAAGAAGGAAGGAAGGAAGGAAGAAGGAAGGAAGGAAGGAAGGAAGGAAGGAAGGAAGGAAGGAAGGAAGGAAGGAAGGAAGGAAGGAAGGAAAGAAGGAAGGAAGGAAGAAGGAAGGAAGGTAGGAAGGAAGGAAAGAAGGAAGGAAGGAAGAAGGAAGGAAGGTAGGAAGGAAGGAAGGAAAAGAAGGGAAGAAAAAGGAAGGGAAGGGAAGGGAAGAAAAAGGAAAGGAAAGGGGAAAGAGGGAGGAAGGGAGGAAGAGAGGAAGGGAGGAAGAGAGGAAGAAAGTAGGGAAAAACAAAAGAAAAGGGGGAGGGAGGGAGGAAAACACAGCTCCTTATATTTCTTTAAGTTTGCAAAGGCTTTCCCCACAACAGCCCTTTTGGTGTGGCTTAGGAAACAGGCCAGGAGAGGCAAATGGTTTGTCCCAAACAACAGGGAATTAATGGCAGAACTCAAACTCCGTCTGCCCATCCAGAGTTCTTACCTCTAGAGCCTCCTAGCTTTTATTCTGGATTATTAACTTTGAACCAGAAATCATCATCCTTGTAGTTTCAAAGGCAGCTTTCTCCCCACTCACGGGTCATTGTCACCTCTGGTCTGCACTATTGCAACAAACTCCTAACTCACCCCATAACTACCAACCTCTCCTTTCTCCCATCTATCCTTCACAAAGCTGCCAGAAAATTTTTCCTAAAGAATAGGTCTAACCAAGTCACTCCCTCACTGAAGATCCTTTATTAGCTCCCTATTTTCTTTAGTCCGTCGATGTGCCAAGGGCTGCTAGGTGGTTCCATAGTGCATAGAGTGCCAAGTCTGAAGTCAAGAAGACTCATCTTCCTGAGTTCAAATCTGACCTCAGACGCATAGCTGTGTGACCCTGGGCAAATCGTTAACTCTATCTGCCTCAGTTTCCCCATCTGTAAAATGAGCTAGAGAGCTCAACTATCTCTGCCAACAAAACCCTAAAAGGGGTCACGGGGAGTCCGACATGACTGAAACAACTGAACAACAAATGTTCCGGGCATTGTGATAAGCACTTGACATCCAAAAATAGGCAAAAGCAGAGCCTGTCCTCCAGGAACTCACAGTCTAATGAGGAGATGTTGTGTAAATAATTAAGTTCATGCAAGTTAAACACAAAATAGGTGGGAGATGTTCTCAGCTGGGAAGGCAGCTGGCAGGAGCTGGGGTAGGAGGATTTAGAAAGACTTCCTGAAGAAGGTAAGATTTGATGTGAGTCTTGAAGAAAACAAAGATGACATTCCAAACAGGGAGGACTGATTTTATATTTGATCCTGGAGGTAATAGGGAGCCATTGGAACTCATTGAGCAGAGAAGTGACATGCTCAAACTTATCTTTTAGGAAAAATCATTTTGGCAGCCGAGAATGCATGATGGATGTAGTGGAAAGAGATAGGAGGCAGGGAGGCCAGGCTAATGGGAAAGGTTATGAGGGTGGGAACTGGATGGATGGTGGCGTAAGTGGAAAGATTCTATAGGGGCAGAAATGGCAATATTTGGAAGCCCACTAGATAGGAAGGGTAAGGGTAAATAGGAAGTCAAGAATGACACTAATATTGTGAACTTGAATCACTGGGAAGACAGTGTTGCCTTCAACAATAATAAGGATGTTCGGAAGATAGGAGGACTTGGGGATAAAGAGAAATAATGCTACTTTATATGAGCTGAGTTTGAGATAGACTACAGGCTTCTGATCTCAGCATTTTTTAACCTTTCATGATCTCCAATCTTACTGAGTGGACATCTTTAACAGGAACTACCATTACTGTAAATTCTAATTTAACTGACCTACTTCCTCATTTGTGATATTCTTTCTCCCACCTCTGTGCCTTTGTAAAGACTGGTCCTCACACCATGAATGCTCCCCTTCTTTAATTTTTCTCCTCAGGATCCCTAGCTTCCTCCAAAACTCAGCTCAAAAGGCACCTATGAGAAGCCCTTCTTAATGAATACTTGCTGATTGATTGAATCCTCTAGCTGTTCCTGCTCCCCTCTTCAAATAACCAGGTATAGATTTATCTTTTAACCTGGCTGTATCTCCTCTCCTCTCTCCCTCTGTTCCCCTCATCCTTTCCTCACAGTTGGTTTCTTAAATCAGAAAAACTTAAGTTCAGTCTCCTTTTGTCACATAATATGTGATCCTGGACAAATTACTTAACATTTTAGGGTCCCAGACAACTCTCTAAGACTATACATTTCCAAGTGGGTGCTCTTTTCATTGTTAGAAAGAGGGTTTTTAAATTTATTTTATTTTTTTTACTGGCAGTTCTGTATACAATTCCTCTGTAGAATAAGCAACCCTTTAAGGGCTCCCAAATATCCTATGCTTGCATTCTCAGGCACCAACACGTCTTGCATGTAGTAGGTGTCTAATAAATAAATGCTTATTGAATTAGATTAGACTAGAGGTTTTTAAGCAGCTCTTCTCGGAAGATCTCAATAAGGTATACCCTTAGGATATGAGGACCTGCCTGCCCTAGAAATAAGGAAAAGACATGTGACAAGAGTCAGAGATAACTGAGCAGAGAAGCCCTTCCCCCACTTGTGGTGATATGCATCCGGCTATAATCTGTATTGACAGACTGTTTGTCTGGACTAATAACTAGAACTAATTGTTCAAGGTTAATAGGGAAGCAAGAGAGGCCCCCAGCAACAACTGGAGCAGACGGACAGGCTCCCAGCAATAAGTTAAAAGGAGCTGGATACTGGCAGAAGACAGAGGAAGAGAAGAAAATCATGATGGGTCATATTGATGTGACATTGTTGATCAGACAATTTAAAGCCGGAAGGAACTTGGAGCAAGACTATTCCAGGCACAGCCCAGAGGTGAAGGAAAGGGACTTGTCTAAGGCTATATAGAAGGTGTCAGAGTTGGAATTTGAACCCAGATCCTCAGGTTATAAAATCCATTATTCTCTGCCCTACACACAATACTTACATCTGACCCTCACAACAGCCCCAAGTGGGAGATGGGACTTGGTTTATTATTTCCTTTTGAAAATTCAGACAGATTGTAACTTGTTCAGTGCCAGGAAATTGGGAAGGATTTTAGAAAACAGAATGCCAGAGCTGGGAGAGATCTTAGAAGAGAAAATGTCAAAGGTGGGAGAGATCTTAGAACAGAGATGTCAGAGCTGGGAAGGACTTATGGATATGGAATGTCAGAACTAGAAGGGACTTACACCATCTCTCTGTCTCTCTCTCTGTGTCTCTCTGCCTCTCACTCTGTCTCTGTCTCTGTCTCTCGGTCTCTCTGTCTGTCACTGTCTCTGTCTCTCTCTTCTGTCTGTCTGTCTCTCCGTCTCTCTCTTTCTCTCATAGATGAGGAAACACAACTTACCCAATATTTTGATCAGAGGTTTTAGCCAGAAATGGGTATTGACCTCCCCATCCTTCAGTCTTGTTCTCCTTCTGCCAGCCTCCTTCTCTAGTTAGTCCTGACCATCAATAGAATCAAACCGATAAGCTCTTTGTTGAGTCCTATTTTTGTGCCTAATAGTATTTTTTCCAATTACATATAAAGATAGTTTTCAATATTCATTCTTATAAGATTTTGAATTCCAAATTTTTCTCCCTCCTTCCCTTCCCTCCCTTCTCCTCAAGACACCAAGCAATGCGATTTAGGTTATACATGTATAATCATGTTAAACATATTTCAATATGTTGTGAAGGAAATATCAGAACAAAAGGGAAAAACCATGAGAAAGAAAAGAACAAAAAACAAATTAAAAAATGAAAATAGTATGGTTTGATCTGTATTTGGACTCCTCAGTTCTTTCTCTGGATGTGAACAGCATTTTCCATCACAAGTCTCTTGAAATTATCTTGGATCACAGCCTTGCTGTGAAGAACTGTCTATTGACACAATGTTGCTGTTACTGTGTACAATGTTCTCCTGGTTCTAATTCACTTTGTATAATTCCGTGTCACTTTTCCCAGGTTTTTCTGAAATCCGCCTGCTCATCATTTCTCATAGCACAGTGAGATTTCATTACAGTCATAATCCCACCCCTTGTTCAGCCCTTTCCCACTGGATGGGCATTCTCTCAATTTCCAATTCTTAGCCACCACAAAAAGAGCTGCTATAAATATTTTTGTCCATGTGGGTCCTTCCCCTTTTTTACGATCTCTTTGGGACACAGACTCAGTAGTGGTATTTCTGGATCAAAGAGAACACACAGTTTCATAGCCTTTTGGGCATAGTTAATGAGTCCTTTCTTGAATTTCTTTGGTCAGCTTTTCCCAGGTCCCATTCACCCCATTCATTCATCTATTCGTCCAACTGAGCCTTTGTGTGGGGAAAGTTCCTCCGACTTGTGCTGTTCCTATTTAAACTGGTGGGTCCAATGGTAGGCTCTGTGGTCAGCATCTTCCTGCCCCGGGGCTTCCAAAATCTCCCAGGGTGAGATGGGGGAAGGAAGGAAGGGGAAGAGCCAAGGGAGCTGAGCTGTGGAGCTTCTTTACTAAGGAGGGAGGAACACACATGGACACCTTCCCTCTCTATACCAGCTTCTACTCATGCTCCCAAACACACAGGCTCTTGGGACCTTAGAGACGGGTCCAGAAAGAAGTTACTCCATTTTTAACAGATGAGGAAACTGTGGCCCTGAGTAATGAAGTGACATGCTCAAAGTTACACGGTTAATAAGTGATAAAGTGGGAATTTGAACCCACAACTTCAGCCTCCCAAGTTAGCACTCCTTTCACAGCATCATTGCAGCTGGACCCCTGCACTCACATTCACTGACTGGACTCATAAGACCATGGATAAGGAGATAGAAGGGTCTCCAAAGCTCTCCAGTGTAGCCCAGGAAGTGGAGACCCACTTTGCTCAAACAGGTGTCAGGATTAGAATCCAGGTCTTAGATGCCAGAGCCAGAGCTGTTTCCACTATACCATGAGAATTCATTTCTTATGCAGTGCTGCACACACACACACACACACACACACACACACATTTGGGTCTACTTGTATTTGCACAAATGCATTTAGGGAGCACTCCCAGCCTCACACACTCACAGACAAGCTTGCACATCCTTTCTCATACAAATGTACATGCACATACCTATCTGTAGTCACTTATCCTTGTACCCACTCACATTCACACACCTTGGTACCCACATATACATTCATCCATTCCTGGGACCTCTTTGTGTTCTCATCTCCCCCTTCCCTCCCAGGTCAAGCTCCCAGCATGCTCTGGGCAGGTCTGTGACCCCCATCTCCCCCTTCCCTCCCAGGTCAGACTCCCAGCATGCTCCAGACAGACCTGTGGCCCCCATCTCCCCCTTCCCTCCCAGGTGAGGCTC
>JAJPUD010004233.1:44227-88483 GCA_023553655.1 Myrmecobius fasciatus | reverse complement strand
GACAGACCTGTGGCCCCCATCTCCCCCTTCCCTCCCAGGTGAGGCTCCCAGCATGTCCTGGACAGGCCTGTGGCCCCCACCTCCCTCTTCCCTCCCAGGCGAGGCTCCCAGCATGCTCCAGGCAGGCCTGTGGCTCCCACACTCTGCAGAAGCCACAGCTATCCTGACTCCCACAACCAGCTTGAGTCAAAGAGCAATTAATATTCTGATACCTGTGGCTGATGAAGTGATAAAGAGCTGAGGATTCTTTTTCCATTTTACTCCAGCCGTGGTTTTGTTTCCCCAGCCCTTCTCTGGTCAGTGGTTTCAGGGCCACTGGAGTTCACTTTTGTGGGTAACCTGCACTGTGAGCTGTTGATTTAATTAACTCAGCTGCGCTTTCTCCTCCTTGACCAGAGCGAGGGAGCCAGGCTGGGAGTCTTCACAGGCACCAAAAGGGGTAGTGAATAGCCTGGGCCGACAGCAGGATCAGTGGGGGTCCCCTGTGGAAGGGCAAAGCCCACCTGCCACTGTCCTAGTTTTTAGACTTCGCCTCCCTCCTCTGCAATTTCCCGTCTCTTATTTTGTGTCATCACCATGACATCCCTTTGGGGAAAGCAGCCGAAGCTCGAGCCAAGATGCCCATTTGACAGACCAGGAAAATGAGTTCAGAGGTTAAGTGACTTTATGAAGGCCACAGAGCCAGGGAGGAGCAGAGAGAGGGCTGGAATCTAAGCTGGCTCTCTAGTGTTTTTTGTTTTTTCATGAGCCACACTTATACTCACAAGGTCAGGGATGCAAGGGTCCTTAGAACCCAGGATATCAAAGCTGAGAGGTCCTTAGAACCCAGGATGTCAGAACTGAGAGGGCCCTTAGAACCCAGAAGGTCAGAGCTGAGAGGGCCCTTAGAACCTAGAACATCAGAGCTGGGAGGATCCTTAGAACATGGAATGTCAGAGCTGGGAGGGTCCTTAGAACTCAGGAGGTCAGAGCTGGGAGGGCCCTTAGAACCCAGGATGTCAGAGCTGGGAGGGTCCTTAGAACCCAGGATGTCAGAGCTGGAAAGACCCTTAGAACCCAGGATGTCAGAGCTGGGAAGACCCTTAGAACCCAGGAGGTCAGAGCTGGGAGGGTCCTTAGAACCCAGGAGGTCAGAGCTGGGAAGACCCTTAGAACCCAGGAGGTCAGAGCTGGGAGGGTCCTTAGAACCCAGAATGTCAGAGCTGGGAGGGCCCTTAGAACCCAGAATGTCAGAGCTGGGAGGGCCCTTAGAACCCAGAAGGTCAGAGCTGGGAGGGACCTTAAAACACAGAATGTCAGAGCTGGGAAGGCCTTTGGAACACAGGATGTCAGAGCTAGGAGGGTCCTTAGAACATAAGCTGCCAGAGCTAGGAAGGCCCTTAGAACACACAATGGCAGAGCTTTAAGAGACTTTAAAATATAGAACTTTAGAGGAAGAGGAGATTATAGAATATGAAAAATCAGAGGTGAGAGGACTCTCTGAATCTAGAATGTCAGAATTGAAAGAAAGACAACCCAGAACATTAGAACATTAATTCTTGAAGAAATCTCAGGGGTTATCAAGTCCAGACTTCTTTCTTTAGTTTTATATTTGATGCAGAGAATTTTTTTCTCAGTCTACTCTTCCTTTTTACCTTGGCTGCATTGATTTTCTATGTGGAGAAGCTTTTCAATTTTCTGTAACTGAAATGATCTGTTTTGTCTTTTATGAACACCTCCATCTATCCCTGGTTTGTCAAGACCCTCACTTTACAGAAGAGAAGACTGAGGCAAGAAAAGTGAAATGATTTTCTTAAGGTCTCACAGTAAGTTATAGTCAATTGGAACTGGAAGCTGGGGTTCTTTTCCATGGACTCAACAATTTAGGGTTCGGGTACCGGGGAAGTCTGGGGATGCTCAGCTGATCTGAGCTGAGAAGAGATTTATGAATGAGCAGAGCTGAAACTGTCCCTAACTAGGGGACAATGGTGGGAGAGAAGCAAAGGAAGATGCGCAGCACAAGAAACAGCCTCCCAGCAGGTGCAATCACACTGGAAAGAAGCAGCTTGGGCTGGAAGAGAATATGGGACCCAAGACAAAGTGTGCCATGGTCCTAAGAGCTTGGATATGGAACAGTGGGGGAGGCTCCTACATCACTGGAGAACCACAGAACCAGGTTCCATGACTATTGGCCCACCCATCACACAGCCCAGCTGTCAGTAACCTGAGGCAAACCCCTGTTTGCCAGAGGCTAATTATATTTCTGTTCAGTGCTCTCCCTCCAAACCCTCTTGTGAAAGAAGGGTGTGAGTGACACCCAGGGAAACAAGAAGAAGGGAAAGGACAGAGCCAAATTTGAGGGTCCCAGAAAGGGAAAGTGATGCTCTTATGGGCCTGGATTCTCTTTTCTATCCCTCCCTGAATTCCCAATTGCTTGTTCAAGGTCATTCAGCTTATAAGGGATAGAGGCTGAACTCAAACTCATTTCCCCATTTCTGGGAGCTCCTGCTATCCACTTGACTCAAGGAATTACAGCTTTAGGGTCAAAGAGGCAGCAGAGTAGTCATAGTAGAAAGCTGGGGTTGGAAATGGAGATGGGGGGGTTAACTTGGAAGTAAGGAGGTCCTGGGACATCAATCCTCCTTCCCTGTCCTAGATCCCTCCTCCAGGAATCCCTCCCCTCTTTTTCCAAACCACTGAGTCCCCCCTCCATCCTCCAGGCTCCTCATCCTGGCCCCCACATGGACTTGTTTTCATCCTCCAGGGGGTAAAACGTCAATTGATTTGTTATTTATCCCACTGACAACAGAGAGAGCAAAAAAGTCATAATTCTGGGCACTGGGGAAATTCAATTCCTGTAGTACAGTCAGCTACATTAACTTGCTTCCTGGATTTCAATTCAATTAGAGCAACATTCCTGAGCATTAATAAATCAATACTCCTGCCATTTTGATATATTCTGAATGTCTTTCATTATGCATTTCAGGCCGGGGGTTACTGTTGAATTGGAAGTTAATGGGACGGGACAGGGCAGGCTGGGTTATTTGGGTAAAGGCTCCAAGCTGGAGGCTCTAATTACTCTCTGTTGCAAGAGTCAGCCCAGTCGGCCTTTAGGAAACCAAGGGTCTAGTTAACTCAGCTACTGCTGAGCTACAGCCCTGAGTGGCCAAGTCTGGCTTCTCACAGACAAGCAACTGTTGGCCGTGAAGTCCAATATGTTTTATGGGACTGAACTCTCCTGAATGGATGTGGAGCAGGGACCGTGGGTGGGCAAAGGGGCATGAAGGGGCACCTGATTGCCATCCCTTGCACATGCTCATCTCTTGAGCCCTCCCAGTTCTGACATCCAGGTTCTAAGGGCCCTCCCAGCTCTGACATCCAGGTTCTAAGGGCCCTCTCAATTCTGACATCCTGGGTTCTAAGGGCCCTCCCAGCTCTGACCTCCTGTGTTCTAAGCTTAATAGAAATGATGTTGGTGCAATAGGAAAAGAAAAGTAGGAATCAAAAGACTTGCACTCCGCAGATTCCATCTTGACTATTAACTGGCTGAGTGTCTGTAACCAAGTCCCTTTTCTGGATCTTAAAATTATTCTTCTGGAACCATTTAATCAGCAAGTGTTTCTTCAGTAACTACTGTTCACCTACATTGAGTTAGGCAATGGAGATACAAAGGCAAAAGTGGGACCTTCTGCCAAATGTGGAGGTTGATCTAACCAGTCTCCAATGTCCCTTCCAGCTCTGATACTCTATATGACATTCAACTATGATACCATCAAGAAGGGACTGCGTTGTTTTTCATTTCTGTATCTCCAGTGCTTTGTACATCATAATTGGTTAAGAAATTATTGTTGAATTAAGGGTTCTCTCGGCTTTAATACTCTGTTATAAAACATGGAATGCCTGAGAAAGGAAAGACCTTAGAACCATTAGACCATTAGAACATGGGAAGTAAGTGAATATATTTGTGTATATTTGTTTGCATATTCCAGCTTTGCCATTCTGTGTTTTCTGTTCCCTTCCAGGTCTGATGTTTTCTGTTCTAAGATCCCTCTCACTTTAAGATTCTAGGTTCTAAGGTACTTCCAACTAGAATAGCCTATATTCACTCTAACATTACATGTCCACCAGTCCTTCCTTATTCTAACATGCCTAATATTAAGTATTCTTATTCAGCTCAATAAACATTTATTAAGTGGATACCATATGATAAGCACTGTGCTAAGTGCTGGAGATAAAAAAAAGAAGCAGCAAAATTTTGTTCCTACCTTCAAGGAGATTACAATCTAATGGAGGAGATAACGTGCAAACAAATACACATGAAGTTCACTTCCCATGTTCTAATACTTACGTTCTCAGATCTTTCCTTTCTCAAGCATTTCATGTTATAAAAATTCAATGTTCTAAGGTCTCCTTTAGTTCTGACATTCTATGGTTTTTAGAAACTAATCCTTATATGATCCCTCTAACAGAATCAAAAACTGATAAGATTCTTGTCATTTGACATATAGGGAAACTAAAGCTCAGAGAGATGGGACTCATATGCCATTTAGTGGCTTAGCCTTTGTTATCATTCGTCACACTAAAGCCACTCTAGAAGTGGACGGAGAAAAAGAGAGGGCCAGGAGATGAAGGCACAATCCAGAGAAGAGGATCAAGCCTTCAGGAATAGGGAATAGAAACCAGCAGGTAACCAAAGTTGGCAGAAAGATCTCCTCACTGGGATACCAATATTTAGCTGATGTGTCCTGCCTTTCCCATCAAACAGCCTGTCCCATGTCTGGTACCTAGAGTCTCCTCATTTGAATGGAATGGGGTGACCTTAGTCTTTCCCTGATTGTGCTACACACCTTTTATAGGAGAATAATGTCAGTTGTTTTTGTAAGCTGGCATTATGGAACTCTAGGTTTGAACAGCCAAGATGGGGTATGGGGCCATTATGTATGCCTCTCTGGACTGCTTTCAGATGCTTTTCTCTTCATCATTGGCTACTATCTGAACTGCTCTCAAATGCTCTTCCCCCTCCTTGGTATCTGTCTGAGCTGCTCTCATGTTTTCCTGCCCATCCTTGGTATCTGTTTGGGGATGCTCTCTTCCCCATCCTTGGATGCCTATCTGGGCTGCTCTTAGATGATCTCTTCCTCATCCTTAGTGCTTGTCTAGACTACTCTTAGATGCACTTCTCCCCAGTTTTAGTGCTTGTCTTGGCTGCTCTCAGATGCACTCCTCCCCATCCTTAGTGCTTGTTTAGGTTGCTTTCAAGTGCCCTTCTCTGCATCCTTGGTGCTTGTCTGAGCTACTCTCAGGTGCTCTCTTCCCCATCCTTAATGCCTGTCTGAGTTACTTTCAGATGCACTCCTCCCTATCCTTAGTGGGGCACTGTGCTAAGTGCTCTCAGATGTTCTCCTGTCCATCCTTGATACCTGTTTGGAATGCTCTCCTCCCCATCCTTGGGTGCCTAACTGGGCTGCTTTCAGATGCACTCCTCCCCAATTTTAGTGCCTGTCTGAGCTACTCTCAGATGCCCTCTTCCCCTTTCTTGGCACTGTCCTCCTGCCTTGGCTTGCTCATTACCTTGTCCCATGTTCTGTAGATAACTTGACCATGATTGTACCATTTTCTTACACCGATCTCAGTTTTTCAAATTTGTCAAATATTTGCAGATTTGAACTCTTTTAGTATGTAACCCCTCAAATTGTCACTGCAGGCTTTGAAGTGCTAGGAAAAGTTTTGTTTCTAAATCAGGAGCTTCAGATAAATCCAATGTCCATTTAAAGATAAAAGTAATTATGATAAATATAAACATTCAGAATCCTAGAATCTTGGAACTGTATAAATATTGAGACTTAAAACCATGGAATCTGATTCTCGAAATCACAGAAACTTAGAATCACAATCTCAAAATCATAGACTTTTAAAATTATAGAATATTAGAATGTTGGAATTATATAATCATAGAAACCTAGACATCTTAGAGACATGGAAACTTAGAATTCGATTTAATCCATTTCAATATGGATTTATTACGTGAGATTTATTATTTATGAGTAAAGCAATGGTAACACAAAGTAAATAATTAGCTTTAATAATAATGTGATAATATAATAATCATAACAATTTAAAGTTTGCAAAGGTCTTTACAAATATTTCATTGATCCTCACAGCAACTCTAGGAGAGAGGTGCTACTATTATCCCCATTTGACAGATGAGGAAACTGAGGCAAACAGAGGTTAAGTGACTTGACTGAGGCACACAGTTATTAAGTGTCTGAGACTGGATTTGAATTCAGGTTTCCTTGATTCCAAGGCTAGTGATCTCTCCACTGTGCTACTTAAACTAAAAGAAAAAAAAAGATGGTCCCTCTTCTCAAGGAGCTTACATTTTATTGGAGGAGGGTACCAAATATACATGAATAAGTAAATATAATACATATTCACAAAAGTAAATGCAAAGGAGTTTAGGGGCAGGATGAGACACTAACAACCTGTCTGATGAGGAAGGACATCATCCAGTGCCACAGAATTAGAAAGAGCCTGAAGAGAGAGAATATTCCAGAGATGGGGAACAGATTGTCTAAAGGCATGAAGAGAGTAAGTGAGGAGAGTGACACGAACATGTACTGAAAGATACAGAGCAATAGATGCCCAATAAAAGACTCTTAGAGTTGATGGGGTCTTAGAATCTCAAAGATGCCCAGTACTTTCCTGACCCTGATGTCATTGAGATAATCCCCCTGCCTGAGTACTGTCCATTGGGCTCCCTCATGATCCCTGAGATCCTGCATTCTATCATCCAGGGCAGAAAGTCTCACCCCCTCAATTCCAGGGATCTAGTATCAGGTTGCTGCAGCCCAATCTGTGGTATCAAGGAAGGGTAGAACTTAGGGAAATGAAATTGTGAAACTCCAGACAGAATCTGGGCTCCAGAACCAGAATTCTTGCTCCTAGCAAGCTGCCCCTAACCATGGAAAGCAAGTGGATGGGTTGAACCAGGATACAGCTAATGCTGGGAGCCTGGATAGATGAGAAAGGTCTATGTAGGAATGAGCAGTAACTGTTACTAGGGTGGGGTGAACAGGGCTTAGTCCCAGGGCATGGAGGTTTAACACAGGCAGTTCAGCTGCATGGAAGAAAATTATAATAACTAATTCTCCCCATTGATTAATGAATGCGGCTTTATTCTTTCTTGCTTTACAATAGCAAGTAATAAGGTAGCCTAAGAATGTCAATACATTTAGTAAGCATCCATTGTTTGCCAGGCATTGTGCTAAGTGCTAGGGATACAAAGAAACAAAAAAAAATTGTCCCTGATCTGGAGCTGCTCACAATCTAAAGGAAAAGACAACATAGTAGCAGATATAGAGTCAATTTTGGAGTCAGGGAGACCTGGGTTCAAATTTAATATCTGTCACCTATTACTGGTTGGATGATCCTCTGTGGTTACTTAATTTCTCGGTGTCCCAAGCAACTTTATGTGCCAAAATGGCTGATTGTGACTCTGGCCAGATGGGTCTGAGACAGAGAGAGAGACAGAGACAGAGAGAGAGGGAGACAGAGAGAGAGAGAGGGAGAGACAAAAAGAGACAGAGACAGAGAAAGACACGAGGGAAGAAGAAGGAGGAGGAGGAGGAGGAGGAGGAGGAGGAGGAGGAGGAGGAGGAGGAAGAGAAGGAGGAGAAGAAGAAGGAGGAGGAGGAGGAGGAGGAAAGGAGGAAGGAAGGAAGCAATAAGAGAAAGAAGAGAAAAAATTCAGCAACCTTAATCAGGTGCACATTTTATTGATCTCTGCATCTCCCCTAGCTCTGAGTCCAAAGCTTTGCATATAGCAGGAGTGTAATAAAAATATATTGGACCTTCACAAAGGAGTCCTGTGGATTCTCAGGTTTTCCTGACACCCCCCTCCCAATATTATAGCTGATACAGTGCTGGGCACTGGGTAGAAATTGCGGAAACCACATTCTATGGATTCTTCCTGCACAACATCCTGCGTGTTTGGTCATGTCACTCCCTTCCTCAAGCAATCCCAATGGCTCCCTATTACCTCCAGAATGAAATACAAAATCCTCTGGTTCTTAAGGCCTCCGTAGCCAGGCCTCCTCCGCCCTTTCCAGTTTTCTTACTCTTTCTTCTCCACATCGAATTAAGTGACACTGGTCTCACAGCTCCCCAACTTCCCGTGTGTTCACTTGCAGTCCCCTTGCCTGGACTGTTCTCTCCCTTCATTTCTGTTTACCTGGCTTCCTCTTAGTCTCTCCTGCAGATCTGCTTCCAGCAAGAACTTTTCCCACCCACCTTAATCTTAGCCTTCCCTCTTAGATGATCTCCAATTTATCTTGCATAAATCTTGAATACACCTAGTTGCTTGCAAGTCAGTTTGCCCATTAGATTGTAAGCTCCTTGAGGGTGCGAACAGGTTTCACCTTTCTTTAAATCCCAGTACTTGGTAGTATGCCTGGAACATAGTAGGTGCTTAATAAATGCTTACTGCCTAGTTTATACTGATCTCTCTATTCATAAAGCTCTCAGTCTAGCTCAGTCCCTCACACATCCTACATTACATCTGAACTCCAGAAAGTAGTCTCTAATCTGTCTTTCTGCACTCAGTTTCCTCTGTCTCCAAACCATCCTCCAATTAGCTGCCAAACTGATATTCTTAAAGGGAAGGTGACCATCTCATTCCCCTGCTGAAGCTTCACTGGATCCCTATTGCCTCTAGGCAAAATGCAAGTCACTTTTTGGTCTACTCTGGTTCTCACAGGACTTTCCAGACTGATCACACATATTCACCTTCACTCACTTTTTATTCCAGCCAAGGTGGGCCAATTGGACTTCTAGTTTCTAGTTTTACCCTTCTGCCTCGCCTATTTCTTCTCCTGCCTCTGCGACTCTGTATAGATCGTCCACCATGGCTTCTCCTTCTGTCTTTTGGAATCCTTCACTTCCTTGAAAATATGGCTCAGCAGGATGATTTCAGAGAGGCCTGGAGAGACTTGCATGAACTGATGCTGAGTGAAATGAGCAGAACCAGGAGATCATCATACATGGCAACAACAAGACTATATGATGATCAGTTCTGATGGACGTGGCTCTTTCAACAAAGAGATGATTCAGGCCAGTTCCAATGATGAAAAGAGCCATTTGTACCCAGAGAGAGGACTGTGGGAACTGAGTGTGGACCACAACATAATAATTTCACCTTTTTTCGGTGTTTGCTTGCATTTTGCTTTCTTTCTCATTTTTTTTTCCTTTTTGATCTGATTTTTCTTGTGCAGTATAATAATTGTGAAAATATGTATAGAAGAATTCTACATGTTTAACATATATTGGATTACTTGACATTTAGAGGAAGAGGGGAAGGGAGAGAAAACATTTGGAACACAAGGTTTTGCAAGAGTGAATGTTGAAAATTATCCATGAATATGTTTTGAAAATCAAAAGCTTAATAATAAAAAAAAATAAAGAAAGTATGACTCAGGTATCAACTCCTAATGGAGGCCTTCTTTGGTCTCCCCATTTCTCAGAGGTCTTAATCTCTTCCTCCAACACCTTTTTTTGTATTTATTTTATATTTTCTCTCCTGTTCATAAGCCAAATAAATGAAGGTAAGCTTCTCGAGGGAACGGATTGTCTTATTTTTGCCTTTATATCTATGGTGCCCAACAGAGAACCTGGCACAAAGTAGGCACTGGGTGGAAGGGTCACTAGATTTGGAATCAGAGGGCCTGGACTTGGACAAAACCATTCTCTATGATTAGCTACCATTTACTTCCCCTCTCCATGACTTATTTGTAAAATGAGGAAAGGGAGTAATTATTTATTAAGCACATGCTGTGTGCCAGGCACTGTACTTAGTACTATTATATGTATTACTTGAATCTTGTAACAAACATGGAAGATATTATTATTCTCATTTTATAGATGAGATAAACAAAGGTTAAGTAATTTAATTAGAGTCATCCAGCTAGTATCTAAAGCTGGATCTGAACCTTGAACTTTAGGCCCAGTGCTCTAGCCATTGTATAACCTACCAGCCTCAACAAAGTTGGACATAATTACCTTCTGGCTCTAAGTTTCTTGTCCTGTGATGAATTAATTTTGCACTGATTACATAAAGCAATAGTACTTAATAAATACTTAATAAAGTGTTAAGTGCTTTACAAGTTTGACTTTATTTGATACATCAACTCCCAGGAGGTAGCTTTGGTTGTTATTTCTATTTTACAGATGAGGAAACTGAGGTACAGAGATTAAGTGACTTCTCCTGGATCTTACAATTACTAAGAGTCTGAGGTTAAATTTGAACTCGGGTTTTCTTGATTCTAGACACAGAACTCTATCCACCGTACCACTCAGTGTCCCATGATCTCCAAGATTTGCCTTTATCTTTTCACCATTCATACTGACCTTCTTCCCTTTGACAGAGAGGGAAGCACAAAGTAACTTGGCCTTTAGCATTTCTATGCATTTTTACTACCTACAAAAAGGGGAGAATAATAGGGATAGCAGAAAACTGAGCCCCCAATCCATGGGGAAGAATAAAGCCTTCCTTAATATTGCCTCTTACCCACCCACCAACCAAAGTTGATTTCTGCCTCTCATAACCTACCCAATTCTGGGTCTACAGAATGCTCGATTATGCACAAATTTATCCTAATCTATATTGTTCAATTCAATACAAGAAATTGATTATGTACCTGAAGGATGAGTCACACATTTATTTATGCTTACATCTCCCCCTCCTCATCTAAGTAATGTTGAGGATAGGGTCTGTGTTATATCCCTCCACCTTCCAGAAGACAGATCGCAAGGGAACGATGAGGGACACTTTCCCTCCCCCCACTTACGGCTACATTTTCTATGACTTGTATTTAATATGCCCTTGATAAATATTTGGTTGTTTTTTTTTTTACTTTTCTTTTTTTTTTATTAAAGCTTTTTATTTGCAAAACATATGTATGGGTAGTTCTTCAACATTAACCCTTACAAAGCTTTCTGTTACAAATTTTTTCCCCATAGTCCCCACCCCTCCCCTAGATAGCAGGAAGTCCACTACATGTTAATTATGTGAAAATACTTGACAAATCGAATATATGTATACATATTTCCACACTTATCTTGTTGTGCAAAAAAAATGGTAATCTACAAGAAAAAATAATCAGAGAAAGGAAACACAATGCAAGCAAATATCAATAGAGAGCATGAAAATGTTATGTTGTGGTCCACATTTCACATCCCTCTCTCTGGGTGTGGCTTTCTTCACTGAACAATTGGAACTGGTTTGAAACATCTCATTGTTGAAGAGAGCCATGTCCATCAGAATTGATCGTCATATAGTACTGTTGTTGCCGTGTATAATGATCTCCTGGTTCTGCTCATTTCACTCAGCATCAGTTCATGCAAGTCTCTCCAGGCTCTCTGCCTTGATAAATATTTGTGAAAAATTATGAAAATTGAATATGTGAAATTAACTCAAAATGATTACATATAGATATATAATTCACACACATACACAAGTATTAAGAAAGCTTATTTATGAGTTTCTGAGGTCCTTGTTGGATTGGAGATGGAACCAGCTAAGAAGAAGAAATATAGACATAAGAGAGATTTGGTATAGAGGGATGGGTTTGAATAATGACCCTGCTGTGAACTTCAGTTTCCTCTTCTAAAAAAAGAAAGCTTTAGACCTTAAGGCTTCTTAAACTTTTTCTATTCATGAGCCATTTTCATCTGAAAAGTTTTTACATGACCCTGGGTCTATAGGTTAAAAAAAATAGGTACACAAAATCAAATATTTACTGATAATAAATCATAATTTCATGGCCTCACATTCAGTTATGAAACTCCATATGGGGTCACAATTCACAATTTAAGAAGCTTTAGACTAAATGACTGTTAACACTACTTAGTTAAAATGTAGATGTTTCTTACTTTCATCTTTCACTGATCCATCTCTGAATCCCCCTCCATTTGTTCTCAGGGCTGGTGTTTTCCAGTTTTACAGAATGCCAGAACTGGTGGAACCTTGAGAAGATAGAATAGCATCATGAGATCAGAGCCCTTTGAAACCTCGCTTGACTCTCTAATTTTTTTTTCATTAATTTCCTTGAAATTCTTGACCTTTGTTCTTCCAGATAAATTTGGTCATTATTTTTTCTAGCTCTGAAATTTCTTGGCAGATTGATTGGCATGGCACTGAATAAGTAGATTAATTTAAGCAGAATTGTCATTTTTATTATGTTAGCTCAGCCTACCCATGAGCACTTGATATTCTTCCAATTGTTTAGATCTAATTTTATTTGTGTGGAAAGTGTTTTACAATTGGTTCATATATCAACCCTCTCATTTTGCTGATGAGGAAACCAGAGGAAGTATTGTTTCAAGTCAGACTGGTTATCAAGCCCAGGTTCCTGGTACCCAGTGCAGGTCACTTTCACTGCATCTTACAACATCTCACTCTGACATCTCTGTCCATCCCTGTTTGATGATATTTGCTAGTATAATTTCATCTCTGTTCTCCATGTGCCCGGACTCCTGGGCAAACAGCAGCCAGGATGAAGCGATTGCTCCTGAAAGCATCCTCTAAGAGTGGGGACCTTAGAAGCCACGGGGACCCGTCCATCATTCCCAGCCATTCTGCCCAAGTATCTCTGCCGATGCACTGGCCGATGGAGTCATCTCGATGAGCGTTGATCCCGTTGGGCCCATCCATCAGGGTGCTCAGAGCTCTGTTCCTTACTGAACATTAGAGAGCGAATGTATCATCATGCTTACAGGCCCAATAAACCAGGCACCTTGCGGAATTTTGTCTTCAACTCTTAAAGGTCTTAAAAGCATTTTTCAATTATGAATGGTCTGGGGGGAGTGATTCCTGAGTCGCCGGGGGATGAATAAAGATGGAAAATAATAGCATATCAATATTGTTGCAGCTTAGCAGGATTAATCTGGAAGAGTTAAAGCTGGTTCTCTCTGACTTGTGTCGAGTGAAGGGTCCATATTGAGAGAGAAAAAATTGAGTGATCACCTCTTTGAGTGGAAAAAAGGTTTCCTCAAAACTCCTACAACTGGAACCTAGTTTATTCTTCTCATGCTCAGTAAGGATCTCACACCACGGATCATGGGATCATAGATTTAGATCTGGGAGCCTTCACATGATACCAACTTTCTCAATGGCTCCAGGACTTAAATAAAACTTGTGTATTTTCTTGTTCTCTGAGGGTTCCAGGTAGGATGTCAAATTTCCTCAGCTAGACCTCATAAGTGAGAAGGATCAGAAGGATTCTTGGTAAAAGGAATTTGTACACATTGGGTGATGGCCCATTTAATTAGGGAAATAGTGAATCAAGTTTGCTTTATTTTAAGTTAAAGTTAGCATTGGAAATTCGAAAAGAGGAAATTATAATACAGAATATTAAAACTAATGGGGTAACTTAGAACATAAAATAGCAGTATTGGGAGAAACATTGGAACTTAGAATGTCAAGCTGGGAGGTTCCTTAGAACACAGAAAGACTGAACTGGAAGTTCTTTTAGAATACACAATTCTAAATACACAATAAAATACACAATTTTTTTAGGGCTGGGAGAGGCCTTAGAATACAGAAAAACAGAACTGGGAGGTCCCTTAGAGCAAAACTTCTTAAACTGTGGGTCTCCACCCCATAAAGAGTAATGTAACTGAACGAATCACGAAAAATTTGGCAACTATAAAAGGTATCAAATAATCTGCCAAGATTTATTTCTTCATGTAACAATAAATAAGCATATCCAACTTATTAATATGCAAATTTGCTTTCATCTTTAAAAATACAAAAATTATATGTACACCATAAATTGTTTTGAAATGAATTTCTTTATGATTTATTTCCAGTAAATGTTTGATTTGTATACCTATTTTATATACCTACATATCCCAGGATTTTGTAAATATTTCTCAAATGGAAAGGAGTCTAGAGCAGAAAAAGTTTAAGAAGCCCTGTCTTAGAACACAGAATATCAGAGATGGGAGGGGCCTTAGAACACATAAAGATAGAGTTGCAGGAGGACAGCTAGGTGACACGGTGGATAGAGCACCAGCCCTGAAGTCAGGAGGAGCTGAGTTCAAATCTGGTCTCAGACACTTCCTAGGCAAGTCACTTAACCCCAATTGCCTCAGCAAAAAGCAAAAAAATAAAGATAGAGTTGCGATGGTCCTGAACTCGGAATGTTAGAGGTGGAAGGGGTCTTAGAGAATATCAGAGTTGTAAATGACCTTAAAACAATATCAGGGCTAGAAAGGATCTTCTTTTATTATAAAGAATAAAGGAAAGGAAAGGGAAATAGCTTGTCAAAAGTAATGAATATATCATCTTCAGCATCCCATGCCTAGAGTCCCTGCCTCTACAAAGAAGTAGGTCAGGTGTCTTCTCATATATTTTCTTTGGATTCACACTAATCACAAAATATTTCATCTGATTATTTGCTTATTGTTTTTACCATTGGCTATGTGGTAATTGTGCACATTGCTTATTGCACTTTGCATTAGTTGCAAGGAGTCTTCTCTGTAGAATATACTACGTTAAAACAGGCTATTAGAGTAGTGTTTTGGGCACACATAATGTATTTAACTTTAATAATATAATTTAATACTTATTTAATAAATGTGCATTGAATTAGATTGAATTGGGAGGCAACTTAGAACATAGGACACTAGAATTCAAAGAGGATAAGACCATGGACTATTAGTGTTGGGGGGAGGTGTAAAGACAGGGGTCCCTCAAGAGGCTTGGAGACCATTTATTCCAACCTTCTTTCCAATCAATTTGACCTCTAGGGAGGATTATTCAAGATCAGCTTTCTTCAGATACAAAAACTATGACTTTTTCATATAATAATAACAGCTGCTCACATTTTCCAAAGCACAAGGGTGCTTTTTGACAGTCCCCGATTACAGATGGCCCAATAAGTCAAAAAAAAATTTTCCCAAAGTCACCCAAAGAGTCAGTATCAAGTCAAAGACTTAAACCCAGAGTGTCTACTCCTTCTATTATGCTACACTGACTCTCAGTAAATATGATCCCAATCTAATGTCAATGAATACGTAATAGCTGACACAGAGAATAGAAGTCTCCAGGATTAGAACTGGGAAGAACCAAGTTCAAACTCAATCTCAGACATTTATTAGCTTTGTGATCCTGGGCAAGCTTTTTAATCTTTGCCTCTGTTTCCTCATCTGTAAAACGAGGGGGTTAAACTAATTGTCCTTTGAAGGCCTGTCTCACTCTAAAATTATTATGCATTGGTGTGGAAAAGAAGAATCATTGAGCTGAGTTTCAGGAGACCTGAGTACTGGGCCTTCTTCTACTACTCCCTAGCTGTGTGTTTTTGAGCAAGCCCCATCTCTCTCTGGGCCTTAGTTTATTCCTCAGTTTGTTCAGAACCATAAAACTGCTTTTTTAGCATTTTTAAAATTTTTTTAATTAAAGCTTTTTATTTTCAAAACATATGCACAGATAATTTTTCAACATTGACTCCTACAAAACCTTGTGTTCCAAATTTTCCCCTTCTTCCCCCCACTTCCTCCTATAAATAGCAAGTAATCCAATATATGTTAAACATGTTAAAATATATGTTAAATCCAATATATGTATATATATTTATACAATAATCTTGTTGCACAACAAAAATCAGATCAAAAAGGAAAAAATGAGAAAGAAAATAAAATTCAAGCAAACATCAAGAAAAAGAGTAAAAATGCTATGTTGTGATCTACACTCAATTCCCACAGTCCTTTCTCTAGGTGTAGATGGCTCTCTTCAGCACAAGATCATTGGAACTGATCTGAATCATCTCATTGTTGAAGAGAGCCATGTCCATCAGAATTGATCGTCATATAGTACTGTTGTTGCCGTGTATAATGATCTCCTGTTTCTGCTCATTTCACTCAGCATCAGTTCATGCAAGTCTCTCCAGGCCTCTCTGAAATCATCCTGCTGGTTGTTTCTTACAGAACAATAAATGAGATGATTCAGGTCAGTGAGAGACCTTGGTCTTTTTAAGTGAAGGTCTTTCTCAGGTTTCAGTTTGTCTGAGGCAAAACCCAATAGATGATTAAGGTTAGGTAAGATATAAGGCAAGGCCATTGCCTTTTGAAAAAAAAATCCAGCCTGGGAGGGGAAACACCCTCTAAAACAGATTACTATTTACACTCACTCTGAGCCATCAAAGCCAAAACGATGGCCACATGAAGCTTGGGCTGGGACCAATCATTGGCCAATCAGTGAGACCCAGAGTGATTTGGGTTTAAGGCTTACTCAAGTGACTCCATTTGAACTCCAATGAGTTTTACCAGAGCCTGGTTTTCCAATGCTATATTTCAAGAAATCATAAATGAAGCTATGTGGACAAAAGAATTAATTGACCCAGTTTTTTTTTTATTTTAATGATAAAATAAATAAGATGAGAAGAAAAAAGAAATCTAGCCTACAAATCCCAAGCTCTCTTGTGAGATTTCAGCAACAAAATTTATTCTAATAACACTTTAATAACTAATCATTATTTAGTGCTTCAAGGCTTGCAAGGGACTTTATAAATATTATCTCATTTGATCTGCACAACGATCCAGGAAGGGAGGTTGCTATATTATTCCCATTGGGGAAACTGAAGCAGTTGGAGGCAAAGTGACTTGATCAGCTCAAACAACTATGAAGTCTCTGAGGCTGAATTTGAACCCAGGTCTTCTTGAATCCAGAGTTCAGTGCTCCATGCACTGTGCTGCCTGGCTACCTCCATTCCATATTCTGACACCCACTTTTTGCTCTAAAAAAAGACCTTTGAGTTTCTAAATCTTTTGGACCTTTTTAGAGCAGAGAGATTGGAATAAAAGGAATCAGATCCTAAGAAAAGAGGTAGTATTTTATTTTTCGGGTTAGTGGCCCATGAGGTGCACCATTCTGAATGTGAAATCCAAATCCCGGGCTCAGGCATTCAAGATCCTTGACTGATCTTTGGCTATGCTGGCAGTCATTCCTGCTACTTCCCAAACTCTGTCCCTCATAGGTTAGACAGGCTATTTCCTGGGAGAAGCAGACCAAGAAGTTTGTGGGCTTGATTCAAATTAGGAAAAAGGTGTTTCTGTATCTTACTATCTATTAGAAACTATAAGCTTTCTCTGGATAAGTAATGAACCATAGAACACAGAATGTCAGAACTGGGAAGACCCTTAAAATAGAGAGTGTCAGAGCTGGAAGGGCCCTTAGAACCCAGGATGTCAGAGCTGGGAGGGTCCTTAGACCCCAGATTGTCAGAGCTGGGAGGGAACTTAGGACCCAGGATGTCAGAGCTGGGAGGACCCTTAGAACATAGAACATCTAACTATCTGGTTCCTAACACTACGTTATATTACATTATATGATATCAATTTCCTTAACCCATAAGTTCATTCTACTTCTATGTCTTCTTCCTTTGATTTGAACAATTCCGTCCAGAATCTCCATTTTAAGAAATGTGCCAAAGCCAGCCACTTCATTCTTATTCAGGTTCCAGTCTTTCCTCAGAATATTTTTTCCAAAAAGTTTCTTCTCTTTCTTCTCCCAATCTTTCCAACTTTCTTTTATACACTGTCATACACTTCTTCCACCCCATCAGAATGTAAGCTCTTTAAAGACAAGAACTGTCTTTCACTTTGCTTCTATTTGTATACCAGTGGTGGGCACACAGTAAGTGCTTAATAAATGGTTGTTGACTCTATTTAACTTGACCATCTAATCCAAACTCTTCATTTCACAAAGCACGGATCATTTATTTCCTGCAATTCTCTCGGTCCTGAAGAAGGGAATGTTCATAAAGAAGTGACTTCTCTGATTCCCCATTATAAGTCCCTCTCTGGAACCTGGGGGCCACACCTTCTCCTCTTTGAGGGGTTTTCTGTATGTTGTGCACCCCCTTGGCTGCCTGAAAAAACCCACGGATCTATTCTCAGAATGCTGTTTGTTGAAGGCGCCCCTGACATCTATCCACAGACTCCTGGGGAAGGTTGGCGAATTTCCTGTTTAGAACCCCTACTCTAGTTTTTCTGGCGTTTACTGGAGAAGAACTAAGTGTCTTCCTTTAATGTCACTGTATATACTTAACAGTGGAGGGAACATTGGTTGAGCTTAAAAAAAGAGAAAACATCATCAGATGATTAAGAGAAAAGTCATATTTAGTCAGAGGTGGTACCCGATAAGGTCCTATGGTTCTTGAAAGACTTCTTTCCAGATCTATGATTTTGGAGTGATTGATCCAGTAATTGGGGAGCCAGAAAACAACAGGGCATGGGGGGAAAGGGGAACAGAGGGGAGTTTGGGAGAGAAGGAAGTTTGGGGGCAAAAGCTTTGCCAGATAATCTGACTCGTGGCAAATTGGTGAAATTTGTTCTCATCCTGATGATTTTAGGCAAGTCATGTCCCAGAGAGCCCTTATTCTGAATTCTCAGCCTTGTTTCCACGAGTTGCTATTGGCTACAGGTGCTTCCTCCTCCATCCTTATACAGTTGTGCTGCTTCTGTTCCTTCTCTGCTTCCATCTTGACCTGACTCATTAATTTACTCTAAAGTGCTCGTGGCTACAGCTGACACTCCATGGGTGAAATTCTGGGATTCTGGACAGACAATCCTTCCAGCCCTTATGCAGAATGTCAACAAGGGAGATAAATTTGGCCACACACACTAAACTGGAAGGGATCACCAAGCCCTGATCCCACTTGAAGCGTGATATAACTAGTTCGGCAAGATAGGTGCTAATGCAACTTCCCCTTGACCCCTTCAGAGTCAGGGAACTGTTAGGTTTGGAATGGCCAGACCTAGATTTAAATCTCAATTTTGTTGCTGACCAGCTGTGTGACTGGGCTCTGTATCCATAAAATAAAATGATGCTCTCTAAATTTCATCATCATCCGACCTTGTACGACCTCCATCCCATTGCTGGACAGCACTCCCTGGCCAAAAGTCCTTCCTTCCTCTAGGCAGAAACTTGTCACTCTGTGATTTCAGAGGGTTATGAGATTTAAAGCTGGAAGGCACTTTAGACATGATCTAATTTAAGCCCTTACATCCCTTCTTATCTCGACTTTCTGGGAACCATCAAAATCAGCCTGAGAGAGACCTTCTTCTACCTCGGTTTTGGGAGAAAAGCCCCAGCTCAGAGAGGGTCCCCAAATCACTGAAAACCACACAGCAAAGCCAGAGGATGAGCTGAGAGCCCCCTAAGCCTTCACTCCCAGGGACAGGACAACCTGGGGCCTGAAGGACAGGGAGAACAGCCAGCTCCCAAAGCCCTGGACATTGACTGATGCCCAGAGCCAAAGTGATGCTATTCTTTCCTCGAGCGCACACCCCCAGCCCTCCCAATATAGCCGCTTAATGCAGCTCTGCCTCCCCTGTCCCCGCCTCCCAGATTAGCTCTGGAACACGGCTTGAACAAGTGCCCAGATACACTCAGCTTAAAACCCCGGGAACCAAAGAAAACCAATCGACCGCATTAATGGAGCCTTTGCAGGCAGGGTCTGAGCTCTGTCCATTAGGCAGAAGGGCCCTCCGAGGGAGCTCGGCCACAGAGCAGTAAAGGGGCCGGGCTGGGCAGCGGGCGTCCTGACCGCAGCATTAAGGCCACATTAGGCAGAGGTGGGAGGGAGCTGTTAGGTCAGCCTTGCCCTGGAGCCCAGCCCCCCTGCTCCCTTGGGCCCAGGACCCCTCCACCCCACTCCCTGGGGTCCAGCTCCTCTGCTCCCTGGAGCCCAGACCCCCTGCTCCCTTGGGCCCAGGACCCCTCCATCCTGCTCCCTGGAGCCCACCTCCTCTGCTCCCTGGGGCCCAGCCCCTACTCTTGGAGAATGTCTGAGTTGGGGGGGGGTCTTAGAACCCAGAATGTCTGAGCTGGGAGGGAACTTAGAATGCAGAGTGTCAGAGGTGGGAGGACCCTTAGAACCCAGGATGTCAGAGCTGGGAGGGAACTTAGAACCTAGAATGTCAGAGCTGGAAGGGTCCTTAGAACACAAAGTGTCAGAGGTGGGGGGACCCTTAGAACACAGGATGTCAGAGCTGGGAGGGCCCTTAGAACACAGGATGTCAGAGCTGGGAGGGCCCTTAGAACACAGGATGTCAGAGCTGGGAGGGCCCTTAGAACCTAGAATGTCAGAGTTGGGAGGGAACTTAGAATCCAGGATGTCAGAGTTAGGAGGGCCCTTAGAACACAAAATGACAATGTATAAAAGAAAGTTGGAAAGATTGGGAGAATATAGAGAAGAAACTTATTGGAAAAAATATTTTGAGGCAAGACTGGAACCTGGCCCTTCGGGCACCAAGTGTAAAGGGATGTTGGGACTCAACAGTAGAGCTCAAAGGAGCATTTGGACACAGAGTTTGTCATTTGAAGGGACACTAGAACACTGAATGTAAGAAAAGGGGAGACCTTAAGACACAGAAATTCATACTTGAAGGAGCTCAAAGCCATTTGGAACAGCTCTGCTTATTTTTACAAGTGAGGAAACAAAGAGAAGGAAAGGATCTTAATCAAAATCATTTGAGTTAGGAAGTGTAGGAACAAATAATGAAGGTGATTGTTCCATCTCATTTCTTCTCATTCCAATTTCAGAGCTTTCTTCATGATGTTGTGCTTCTTTTCTGTGGTTGTTCAGTCCTGTCTGATTTTCTTGTTCCCTTTTTGGAGTTTTCTTGGCAAAGATACTACAGTGGTTTGACATTTTCTTCTCCAACTCATTTTACAGATGAAAAAACTGAGTAGGTGACTTACCCAGGGTCACACAATCAAGGTCATATTTGAACTACTCCAGGTCTGGTGTCCTATCCATCTAGCTAATGTTTCCTTGCCCCCCCCCACACAAACAGAATTAGAGCAATTAGTTATGTGGTTCCTGCCAAATAATATCCAGTATGTGCCCAGAGCTGTGTCAGGTAAACAGTAGGTGCTTAATAAATGTCCGCTGACTGACAGACTAATCGATGGTCTAGGCAGACCAAGATATGTTTATCTGTGTCAAGCATATGTATCATGATAATTATTATTAACTATTAGTAAGTTATCACTAGCTGTTAGCTCCTGAAGGCTTACAAAGTACTTTCCATATATTATCTCATTTGTAGTGAAAAGAGCATGAAAGAGCATTGTTGGACCCAGAGCTGAGATGGACCCTTGACTCAAAATGCACCTCTGGCACTGACTAGCCATGGACAAGTGATTTAATAGCTCTGAGATTTGTTTCCTGCACCTTTCAAATGAAGGTTGTATAACATTTGTAATATTGTATCATAGGGTATTGTAAAGATCAAATGAGATACATTTAAAGTGCTTTGCAGAATGTTTGTGGCAGTCCTTTTTGTAGTGGCTAGAAACTGGAAACTGAAGGGATGCCCATCAATTGGAGAGTGGCTGAATAAATATGGTGTATGGATGTTATGGAATATTATTGCTCTGTAGGAGATGACCAGCGGGGCGATTTCAGAGAGGTCTGGAGAGACTTGCGTGAGCTGATGCTGAGTGAAATGAGCAGAACCAGGAGATCATTATACATGGCAACAATAATATTATATGATGATCAATTCTGATGGACATGGCTCTCTGCAACAATGAAATGTTTCAAACCAGTTCCAATTGTTCAGTGAAGGAGGCCATCCATATACACCCAGAGAGAGGGATGTGAAATGTGGACCACAACATAACATTTCCATGCTCTCTATTGATGTTTGCTTGCATTGGGTTTCCTTTCTCTGATTTTTCTTTCTTGTAGATACGATGTTTCTTGCACAACAATGATAAATGTGGAAATAAGTATACATATATTTGATTTGTCAAGTATTTTAACATAATTAACATGTAGTGGATTTCCTGTCATCTGGGGAAGAGGTGGGGATTGGGGGGGGAATTTGTAACAGAAAGCTTTGTAAAGGGTTAGTGTTGAAGAATTACCCATACATATGTTTTGCAAATAAAAAGTTTTAATAAAAATAAAAAGGAAAAAAAGAAATATACATTAAAAAGTGCTTTGCAACCATAAATACAAAAAGATCCAACATTTTACTTCTCCAAAAGTTAAACAGTAATAAAGATGGTGTGAATCAGGTATTCGTTATGTATAAGCTGAAAATGTTGCAAAAAAAAGGTTTTTTCTTCAAAAATAATTTTAAAATATAATAGTAGAACTGAAAAAAGGGCAGGATTGATGAAGATGTGGTTTGAACCAAAAGAAACCCATGTCTTCATGTGAAATCTGGCCTCAAAAGGTTATTAGCAGTGTGATCCTGGGCAAGTCACTTAACCCTGCTTTCCTCAGTTTCCCCATCTGTAAAATGAACTGCAGAAGAAAATGGCAAACCACTGTAGTATCTCTGCCAAGAAAACTCCAAATGGGGTTACACAGACAGGACTGAAATAACGAACAACACAAAATTGATGGAGCTAACACTAACTCTCTCTGAGCTAGGGTGAGTAAGAAAGGCTGTCTAGACAAGGCGGTTAGATTTACATGTTTGAGCTTTAGGATAACCTGTGTTGGAGAGAGGAGAAAATCTATATTATCCTCCTTTTGTCAGAGGAGGAAACTGAGGTAGAGAGAGAGTCACACTGATGTTTGGGGCCTAGAGCTGGGACTATTTTGGTGTTGCCCAAAAAGTCCTGCTGTGGGAACCTGGATTCAAGCCCTGATCAGCTTTACCATTTAACTTTGTTCCAGTCGTTTCACCTTCTTATCCTCCATTTTTTCCTGTTCACAAAGAGATAAAGCTCCTCCTCTGAGCTTTCTGATCTACAGCTTTCTAGCCAATTTAGGGAGAGATTTTGAGTAAATTACTCGACCTCTCAGGCTCTGAGCCCTTCCTTTCTCAGCTTCTTCAGTGTAATATTCCAGCAGCAGCAGCCCAGAAACATGGAGATGACCAAAGGGCTCCTGTCCTTCTGGAAACTGAGGTCACCTTCAGCCTCACTCACATGTTCTAAACAAGGAACCGATGAATAAAATCGCCCTGGGCCCAAGAGAACGGGCCCTCCTACTGTGCGCAGGCTGACCCTGTCCATGGAACAGACCAGCAGAGCTGGAGAGCCCTGAGAGCAGACACGGCAAACACACGGCCTGCCTGCTGCACACACGGGTTGGAAATGGAACTGGGAAGTATGGAACAAAGGAAGTAAAATCAGGAAACCAAAGAGATCACATTTTAAAACTGAGTTTGGATGCAGCACATGGGGATCCTTATGGATGGGCCAGTAGCCCTAGTTTCTATTTCAGTTTGATAGTATTGCCTTAAAACCCAGGGGGTCAGAGCTGGGAGGGCCCTTAGAACCCAGGGGGTCAGAGCTGGAAGGACCTTATAACCTGGGATGTCAGAGCTTAGAACCAAGGATGCCACAGCGGGGAGGGTCTTAGAATCCAGGATGTCAGAGCTGGGAGGGCCCTTAGAACCCAGGAGGTCAGAGCTGGGAGGGCCCTTAGAACCCAGGAGGTCAGAGCTGGGAGGGACCTTAGAACCCAGGAGGTCAGAGCTGGGAGGGTTCTTAGAACCCAGGAGGTCAGAGCTGGGAGGGCCCTTAGAACCCAAGATGTCAGAGCTGGGAGGGCCCTTAGAACCCAGGAGGTCAGAGTTGGGAGGGCCCTTAGAACCCAGGAGGTCAGAGCTGGGAGGGCCCTTAGAACCCAGGAGGTCAGAGCTGGGAGGAATCTTAGAACCCAGGAGGTCAGAGCTGGGAGGGCCCTTAGAACCCAAGAGGTCAGAGCTGGGAGGGCCCTTAGAACCCAAAAGGTCAGAGCTGGGAGGGCCCTTAGAACCCAGGAGGTCAGAGTTGGGAGGGCCCTTAGAACCCAGGAGGTCACAGCTAGGAGGGGCCTATGAAGAATAAGGCCTCGGAGGGGATGTGGCTGGCATTAGTTCACAAAGCAAGTCCTGCCAGAAGGCCCTCCCTTCCCTCCAGGGCTTGTCCTTTAGCTGTATCTCAGCAGGTCCTTAGGGAAAATATCATTGTCAGTCATTTCCATTTGATTTCAAAGGACAAACCTGAGGATGAGAAGGAAAAGACTCCTCTCTCCTCCTCTCCAGTGAAGGCCCTGGATTAGACGCCTCTTGGGCCCCAGCTTTCTCATCCCAGGCGCCACATGCTCTTGGGGCAGGAAGAAAACTCTTGCTGGAGGCCCCGACTGTTCCTTTGTTCCTTCATGGGGCCAGGCAGTCCGAACCACGAGAGCACCTTCTCCCTGCCAGCAGGTGGGCTGGCCTTGCTGACCACCAGGCCGCCAGGCCGCGGCCCACTTCCTCCTCCTACAAATGTTCTCATCCCCCACAGGAGGAAGAATTCCCCTTCCCAACCACGCCCGGTCTTCCGGGGAAAAAGTATAAGTTCTGCTTCTATGGGCCTGGTCAAGATCCAACTTGCACAATGGATCAGGGTGAAGGGGGGACTTAAAAAGGAAATGCAGTGTCCTTCCTATTGGTCTCTCTGAACCCAACTTTGTGTACCTGAGGACTGAGCCCACAAGTCATGGGGCCTGCCCCCCCTGCCTCTAGAAAAGCACAGTGAGAGTACCTGAGAGAGAGAATTCCTCTTATGGACAAAGGGATTTGAGGGACACTTGAGAGCCCAAGAGAAATCCCTCCCAGCCCTGACCTCCTGGGTTCTAAGACCCTCCCCACTGTGTCATCCTTGGTTCTAAGCCCTGACCTCCCGGGTTCTAAGGTTCCTCCCATCTCTGATCTCCTGGGTTCTAAGGGTCCTCCCAGCTCTGACCTCTTGGGTTCTAAAGTTCCTCCCAGCTTTGACCTCCTGGGTTCTAAGGTTCCTCCCATCTATGACCTCCTGGGTTCTAAGGTTCCTCCCATCTCTGACATCCCAGGTTCTAAGGGCCCTCCCAGCTCTGATCTGGGTTCTAAGGGTCCTCCCAGCTCTGACCTCCTGGGTTCTAAGGGCCCTCCCACATCCTATAATCTCTCTTCCAGGTGTCGACCCATCCTCAAACTCGATGGCTTTTCTTCCTCGCTGACTCCCCGCGTACTCTTCTCAGCACGCCCAGCCTCCAAGAATCCCGGAGTCAGTTGTCCAAATCCTCAGAACCAGGCCGACCGGGCCCGGGTGTCAGGCCTGCTCCGAGGGTCTCCCTTAATCCTCTGTCATCGGCCTGAGGCTGACAGGAGGCCGCTGCGAGGATTCATTCCGCTGCTGGGTCGCCTGATTTCAGACATGACCTTTGATTTCTCGGGTAGAGTGTAAATTACATGTCGCCGGCATAAAATATTAAATCCAATTTATACTTAATTATTGATGCTATTATGTATTCTGTAGTAATGGCACCAGAAGGTGCAGCCTCCGTCCTGGCCCATTAAAGGGCTTCTTTGCATTAGCAGGTCCTTGAGGTAAGAAATCGTGCTCCATCGCTCTCTGGGTGATTGATGATGATGGGGATGTTTGTAAATAGTCTTCCAGAAATATTTCTCTGGTCGCCTGCAGCTCTGCGGGCGGTGGGACCCGTGGCTAATTACTGGGCCGGAAGCGAGCCCCAGGGCCCGGCCCAGCTCCTGCTGCCACCATTTAGAGCTAGTTGGATTGAGGGCCGGCCGGAGAGAGAAGGATGGTTTTACACAAAACCAACCTGGGCTGTTTAAGAGGCAGCGGACAGAGGCCAGCGGTGGTTTTCTTCCAGGCCTTTCACCCCCTCCTTCTCTCCAAGTGGAGGCTGGAGTTTGGTTTCTTTTTTTTTTTTTTTAATTGAAGCATGAATAATTCTCATTTCTTTTAAAATATTCATCGTTTCTGAAGCCACTTTTGAGCCCCTTTTCCGGGGGCATTTTTAATTTCCACTGCTAGGCCCCAGGTGGGGCTTGATATTCAGTGAGCTGTAGTCTGGGTTAGGAGAGGGGGTAGTTGTGCGGTTGTGGGGGTAGTAAGGGCAGGCCCTTGAAAGAGACAAGCGGAGAATTCAGGGAATATAGTCCCAGACAGGCTGAATGTCTGAGGAGCTTGGAAGTCATGGAGCTGAAAGGGACCTGAGAATATATATATATATATATATATAAAATTAATTTATTTTAATACACGTTTCTTTATGAATTATGTTGGGAGAGAAAAATTAGAACAAAGGGAAAAATCATGAGAGAAGAAAAAAACAGAAAAAAGAAGTGAACATAGCACATGTTGATTTGTATTCAGTCCTCTTCTGGATGGCATTTTCTATCCAAAGTTTATGCGGATTGCCTTGGATCACTTGGACCACTGAGAGGAACTTTCATAGTTCATCATCACACAATCTTGCTGTTGCCATGTATAATGATCCCCTGGTTCTGCTCATTTCACTCAGCATCAGTTCATGCAAGTCTCTCCAGGCTTCTCTGATATCATCCTGCTGGTCGTTTCTTACAGAACAATAATATTCCATGACATTCATATACCATAATTTATTCAGCCACTCTCCAATTGATGGGCATCCATTCAGTTTCCAGTTTCTAGCCACTACAAAAAGGGCTGCCACAAACATTCTTGCACATGTGGGGGGGCCCTTTCCTTCCTTTATGATTTCTTTGGGACACAGACCAAGTAATGGCACTAGAACATATTTTCTACAACATAGAACGTTAGAGCTGGGAGGGAACTTAAGAATACATGTGAGTGAAGCAGCTTGGGGACACAGTGGAGTCTTGGAGTCAGGAGGCCCTGAGTTCAAGTCCGGCCTTGAGACAGTTGACACTTAACTAGCTGTGTGACCCTTAACCTCAGTTGCCTCACCAAGATAAATAATGATACATGTGACAGAATATCAGAGCTGAAAGGATGTTATACCATACGTGGCTACAACATAAAACATCAGAGCTGCAATATCGGATATTAGGACTAGAAGGGATATTAGGGCATAGATTATTCCAAGCTGGCAAGGGTCTTAGAAAACAGAATGGAAAGGACTTGAACCTTAAAATATTTAGAAAGTCTGAACTGGAAAAGGGCTAGGAAACAGAAGGTTAGTCCTGAAAAGGATTTTGGGATTCTGTTGAATGCCAAAAAACTCAAAGGTATTCTTAAAAGATAGATTAGAATACGGAATGTTAGAGCTCGAATAATATAGACTGTTTGAGCTGGAAAGGGTCTTATAATATAGACTATCATAGATGGAAGGAACATTAGAGATCCCTGTCAGTCAGAGCTTAGACGGCCCTTAGAACCCAGGATGTCAGAGCTGGAAGGACCCTTAGAACCCAGACTCTCACTGCTGGGGGGCGTCTCCTCCAGATTATCACAAATAGAAAGGACCTTAGAACACGGACTATCGGAGCTGGGAAGGCTGTTGAAGGTCATCCTAGTCCAACCCCCACATTTTCCATCTTGGCTCCCGGGGACACACAGATGAGAAGATTTTGCTTTGATGCTTCCCATCTATAAAATTCAAAGGGATGTTCACAGGATGTTGGGGGGAGCTGGCAGAGCCTGGCGAGGAAGAGGCAGATCTGAGAGAGAGAGGCTGGGAATCTGGGTCGCAGCAGCCTCCGTGGCTGTTGCAGAATTACATAAACCAGAGCAAAGGGTATGTAGAGCATGTGATGTGTGTCAAATCTGCATTTCCTCCCCTTGGTGGGACTGCCTTTTCTGGGGCGAGCTTCAGGGCTTAGCGTCCTTCACACGCCTTTTAAGAGTGACCTATATCGATCCCCCCCCTCCCCAATTCTGTGATCGCTTGTGATCTGGCCACTCCCTCGATGTCATCATACCCAAGCCAGGCCATGAGGCAGAAGAAGCGGGGGGGCCGGCTCTGGATCCCGCCTCTGATCCTCAGTAGCTATGAAACTCTGGGCAAGGGGCTTCTCTCGGAGCATCTGTTCCCTCATCTGCTCAGTGCACAGGATCAGATCGGTCCCCCTTCCCTCAGAGGATTACTGGGCCTTGTAAACCTTAAAGCGATGTGGAAACATGTGATTGTCATGATTATGGCTTCTCTAATCCATGCCGATGTTCCCCAGAAATGTCCCTTCATTTCAACCGTCTCTTTGAAATGTTTTTTTTTGACAGGAAGCATCAAAGCAAAGCCTTCTCATCTGTGCCGAGTCAGGAGCCAAGATGTAAAATATAAGGGCTGGACCAGGATGACCTCTAAGGTCTCTCTTAGCTCTGGCAATCTGTGCCCATGATGGAAGGTCTAAGATTCCTTCCAGCTCTGAAGATCTAGATTTCAAAGTCCTGTTATCTTCCAGTTCTGGCCTCCTGGGTTCTCAGATTCCTTCCAGCTCTGACATCCTGGGTTCTAAGGGCCCTCCCAGCTCTGACATCCCGGGTTCTAAGGGCCCTCCCAGCTCTGACATCCCGGGTTCTAAGGGCCCTCCCAGCTCTGACCTCCTGGGTTCTAAGAGCCTTCCCAGCTCTGACATCCTGTGTTCTAAAGGACTTCTCAGCTCTGACATTCTAAGATCTCTTCCACTTCCTGCCCACAGACTCCTTCCCCCCTCCATGCCTTTGTTTCCCTTTCCCTTTTCCTGATATCTGTCCAGATCTGCTTCCTACAAGCCCCAGCTTAGAGCCTCACTTCCTCTAAACACCCTTCTTCACCCCAGTCCTCCACAAACACTCATAGAATCATAGCATCAGAAAGGACCTAAATGTTAGAGATGTAGAGCAGGATAGACCTTAGAGATCATCTATTTCAACTCTCTTACTTTACAGAAGAGGAAATTGAGACCCAGAGATAGAGTGTTTTGACCAAATTTCCAAAGCTACTAAGTGTCTGAGGCAGAATATAAATCTTCAATCTGCTCTTTCCAAGCCCAGTGCCCTTTCTCTTATGCTCTTATAGCCAATAGGAATCCTGTCTGTGACACGAGACCCTTGAGCCACTGCTCCCCTGCTCCCCATAATGGGGGATTTATCTACTGATACCATGAAACCTTTGCTCTGGGTACCAGGAAGTTTTTCCTAATCTAGCAACGACTCCCTTGGCCCTTATTGCCTGAAAGTCTGGTCTGTTACACTTCACCTTTCCCAGGGTTCTCTCTTATCCTTAAGGGCATTTCAGGGTATTTAATCTATCTGCCACTGGCTCAAGCCCCCACTGATGGTGTTCCCCAAATTTGAGTCCTCTACGGCCCAGTTCCATTTAACCATTTGCCCATCAATTAGTTTTTAACAGGGCAATCTGGTAAGTTTTAAAGATGCAGCCTATTTTGTCCATGTGAGCAATGGAAAAGGCTATTCCAGGCACACAGTAGGAAAGAAACAGAACACCTTTTCCCAAAAGCAGATCCCTGACATCTCCCACTAGGGTGCCTCCAAAGTAAGTGGCCTGGATATGCACAGCAAAGATCCACAAAAATAAAACTAAAATCAACCTTCCTGATTATATATAATATAACATATAATGAGCTTATATCTATTGGAATTCCCTTTGCTGTCTGGGATCAGGCTATACTGGATGGCCCTAAGAGCCAGAGAAAATGCAACTGAGATCTCTGAGCTTTCAGCAAGGTCTCTAGGAGAAGGGAGAACTTGAATGTAAAAAGTCTGCTTTTCTGCTGGGAACCAGAGGGGACAAAAGCAGGAGAGCTAGTTCCACCAAGGTGGAAGCTGTGAGAAGATGAGCTTCAGCCCCATGGAAGAAAATCATCTCAATATGAAAGCTTTTTAAAGATGGGATGAGCTGCCTTTGGAAATAGGGAATCTCCAAACTCAGAGGTCTCCCAGTGGAGGTTCCGGGGCCATCTTTACTTACTGATGTAGAAAGAATTCCTGCTCTTCTATGGTTTGGACCAGATACTCTGTGCTCAAGTCCCTTCCAACTAAGAGACTTAGAGATGTTATCAAGTGATAGAGGTCAGGCAGGTCGATTGCTACAATGGAAAGAATAACAGCTCTAGATTCGGGGGACCTGGATTCAGGGGATTGTAATACTTAGCACTTGTGTAACTTTTGGCTAGTCACCTAACACCTGGATCACAATTTCTCCATCTGCAAAATCAGCCCATCTTCCTTTGCCCCAAATAGTACCAATGGCTAGAAGCTACAAGAAGGTAGGTTTCAATCTCAAACCTGACCATCTCTGGTTCTATGATCTCATGGGTAATGGCCTAAAAGAGCATCCAGTCTTCATTTGCTGGTTGCCTTTGTTAGATTGTAAGCCCCTTAAAGACAAGGATTGTCTTTTCTGCATACCCCAAATTGTGCTTGGCTCATTGTTGTTTAGTCGTGTCCAACTCTGCATAACTCCAGTTTTGATTTTCTTGGCAAAGATACTGGAGTCGTTTGCCAGTTCCTTCTCTGGTTCATTTTACAGATGAGGAAATTGAGGTAAACAGAATAAAGTGACTTGCCCAGCATCACATAGCTAGTAAGTGTCTAAGGCTAGATTTGAACTCATGAAAATGAGTCTTCTCGACTCCAGGTCCAGAGTTCTGTGCTATGGCACCCCATAACTGTCTCCTACCCAGCACACAGTAGGAGCTTTACAAAATGATAAACTACTCACCTACAGACTGATGGTAATTTGCCCAAGTTCATACAGTCAGTCAAGCGGCAAAGGCAGATTCAAATTTAGGTTCTCTGACTCCACAGTCCAGTGCTCTCTCTACTATGCTACAAATTGTATTTGAAGAAAGTTTGCCACTTTGGAACATCCAAGTAATTCATATTAATTATTCTTTCATGGGAGAGAGAGAGAACCAAGCTTATGGCTTTTCTTTGTAAAGATCCTTCAGATGCATTAAGACCCAACTAGGGCCTTTCTAAATGTCTTTTTCTTCTGATTAAGCATCCTTACTTTTTTTTTTCATCTGGCCTTGTGTGGCTTAAGAGGTCACCTCCTCTGAAATCATGGAGCAGTGTATGAAAGACACTTGGGATGGAACATAAGCTCCTGGGTCTTCTTAGTTTTTTCCTTCTACACAAACCCACATGGAGAATATGAAACATATATACAATATGAAGTTTCATATTTATTTAACATAATTATGTTAAAATAGGCTTGGTTGACATAGAACATTCTCCTAGAGCAAAGTTGGAGGTAGAGAGAACTGAGAAGAAGTGTGGATAAAGTCAGCATGGTTTTGGTTCAGTCCAGACCACAGAGTGTGTAGACTGTTGACCAACTACCTCCTTCTTCCTGGACTGGTTCTGTCTGTCTCCAGTTCATCATATTCAAAGTAAGCAATAGTTCTCCCTACTGTGTGTTGCAGGTGACACACACTAGGAGTATTCTTAGGATCTAGTTTGGGACATATGGTAACTCCCAGAAGTAATGGGCTTCCCTTTTGGGGAATCTATCATAGGTGAAAGAGAAATTAGATCAGTTTTTAATTTAAATTAAAATTAAGGATGTCAGTGTTGAAAGTACTCTTAGAACGTGGAATATCAGAGTTGAGAGGAGCTGAGAATGTGCAATGTTGAATTTGGAAGGGAGTTAGGGACTAGATCTGGAAGGGGTCTTAAAGTACAGAATGTCAGAGTTGAAAAGGAGTTAAAAACCCAGAATATCAGAACAAGGAAAAACCTTAGAGCATAGAATTCTGGCTAGGAAGGCCCTTAAGATGAAGAATAGGAGAGTTGGGAGGAGTCTTAGAAAGCAGGACCCTTCCAGCTTTGACATTCCATGTTCTAAGGGTCTTCCCATCTTTGATATTTTGTGTTCTAAAGACTTTTCCAGCTCTGACATCCTGAGTTCTAAGGGCCCTCCCAGCTTTGACATTTTGTGTTCTAAAGACTCTTCCAGCTCTAACATTCTATGTTCTAGGGCCCTCCCAGCTCTGACCTCCTGGATTCTAAGGGCCCTCCCACCTCTGACCTCCTGGGTTCTAAGGGCCCTCCCAGCTCTGACATCCTGTGTTCTAAGGGCCCTCCCACCTCTAACCTCCTGGGTTCTAAGGGCCCTCCCAGCTCTGACATCCTGGGTTCTAAGGGCCCTCCCAGCTCTGACATCCCAGGTTCTAAGGGCCCTCCCAGCTCTGACCTCCTGGGTTCTAAGGGCCCTCCCAGCTCTGACCTCCTGGGTTCTAAGAGTCCTCCCAGCTCTGACATCCCAGGTTCTAAGGGTTCCTTCTAGTCCTGACAAGTTGTCACCTAAGGCTTTTCCCATCTCCAATATTGTGTGTACTCAATTTTGTATTCTGACGCCCTTTTGTACCAATATTTTATGAGTCTCTGCGTCTAAAAATGCCCTAGGACCACTGGGGAGGGATAATTCACTCCTCCCTCTGGAGAAGAGACTCAGGCAGCCCTGTAGAGGCTCTGGGGCCCAAGGCAGTGAGTGGGTTTTGCCAAGTCTTCCTTTCCCGCCTGGGGTGGGAAGCCCACTTGCATTTGTAAACCAGGCTGAATGTGGCTTCCCTGCCCTCCTGGTGGGACTGATTATCTGGCTTTGGGGAATCTGGCCTCATTTTCCAAAAGCCACTTCCAATTGGTGTTGACACGTTTGCTGCTGCTTCTCCCTGGGCCTGGGCACGCCGTGGGGAGGGTCTGATTGGAAGGGAATGCTCGAATTCCCTCACATCTTTGCGAAAGCTGGGCAAGAGGCTGGAGTCTTTGAGGTCCCAACAGCCTTTCCTAGTTTTGTATTATTCCTAATAATAACAGCAGGTCCCATTTGTCCCAAGATTTAAGGCTGACAAAAACTTTTTGAGGCATTATGGCATTTGAGCTTCACAATGGGTTCATTCAGGAAATGGGGCAGGAAGGAACAGTCTTTTTACAGAAGAAGAAACTGAGGGACAGAAAGGGGAAGCTCCTCCCATGGTCCTGGGTAATGATGTAGCAGCCCCCGGATTTTAATCCAGGTCTTCTGACCCCCACATCTATCACCCTGTCTGCTCATTTTAGGCAGAGGACCCAGGCTTCCTTCCTTCTTCTGGTCTTAATAATAACTTACATTAGAGAGCTATTTATCTAGACCATCTCATTGGATCCTGGGAGGGAGGCAGGACCAGAATTTTTCTATACTCATTTTTCTAACCAAAGCCTGCAAGGTTCATTGCCTTTTTTTTTTTTTGCTAAGACAATTGAAGTTAAGTGATTTGCCCATGGTAACACAGCTAGGTCTGAGATCACATCTGAACTCAGGTCCTCCTGACTTCAGGGCTGGTGCTCTATCCACTGCGCCACCTAGCTGCCCCTAGGTTCATTGACTTAATGCAAGATCACACAGGTAGTAAATGGCAGAGCTAAGACTTGAATCAAGGTCCTCTGATTCTCAGTTTGGACTTCTAGACTCTATGAGATAATAGATCCAGAAATGGAAGTGGTATAAGGGGCTACTTCACCAGGTGGGGAAACTGAGGTCCACGGAAGTTAAGTGGCTTGGTCAAGGTCAAAGAGGTAGGAAGCATCAGGAACGAGATCAATATGGGCTCTTTAACAATTTATTTGGTTGACTTTTTTTGCCCGAAATATCTCTCCCCATCATTCTGACTAGATGAAAATCATGGAACAGAAGGAAGATCCCAGAAGGAGTCCTCAAGCTCATCTCATCCACCATCACCCATTTTACAGATGGGGTAACTGAGGTTTAAACAGGAGAAATGACTTGCTCAATGTCATCCAGCAAGTGATTAGCACAACTAAGACCTTAAGATCTTCAAATACCATGTTTTTGCATTGTTTGGTCTCTATCAAATCAAAGGTATCCCTATCAGTATAATTTTATCCTTCAGAAGGTTCAGAAGATGGATAGTCCAACCTGAGTTCTGGCCATTTCAGGAACAGAGCTTTTGATATAATTCTATATTTATAGCTATGCAAACATTTATGATTTTCATTGTTCATTTAATAAGCAGCAATTAAGGGCTTCCTTGGAAGCAGTGAAGATAGTGGAAGGGTGCAGACTTTGAAATCAGAAAACCTGAGTTCAAAATCTAGTTTTGTCATCTACTAGCTATATGACTGTTTTTTACTTCTCCAATCTGGTCCTATATTTCCCAGTTAATCAATCAAGGAATTGGAGTAGATGCCCTTTCCAACCAAGCTCCCTCCCTACTCTAAAATTCCATGTTCTAAGATCTTTACCAGTTGTGACATTCTGTGTTCTAAGGATCTTTCTTCTCTAACATTCTGTGATCTTTTCCAGGTCTAATATTCTGTATTCTAAGGCCTCTCCTGGTTCAGAGATTCTCTGTATGAAGTTTCAACCAATTATGGCATTCTAAGTTCTAAAGATATTACAAGTGCTGACATTCTATGTTCTAAGTATGTTACAAGTTCTGACATTCTATATTCTAAGGATGTTATAAATTCTGACATTCTATGCTCTAAAGATGTTATAAATTCTGATATTCTATGTTCTAAGGATGTTACAAGTGCTGACATTCTATGTTCTAAGGATGTTACAAGTGCTGACATCCTATGTTCTAAGTGACATATGTTCTAAGGACATTACAAATTCTGACAATCTATATTCTAAGAATGTTACAAGTTTTGACATTCTGTGTTCTAAGGACAAGTTCTGACATTCTGTATTCTAAGGATCTTTCCAACTCTGGCATATCATATTATGTTCTACCCCTAACGTTCTATGTTCTAAAGTCCTTCCAATAACTATAGCCTCCTTACCATTCCGCACAAAGATACTCCTTTTCCCACTCTTCATTTTACTATTTCTCATGCCTGGACTATTTTCTCTACTCATCTTCATCTCCAAGCTAGAAACACCCCAGACTTTTGCAGCAGATTGGATATGGGGTAAAAAAGAATGAGGAGTCAAAGATAACATTTAGATTACAAGCATGATGGTCTAGAAGGATGGTGTTGCCCTTGACAGTAATGGGGAAGTTAGAGTGAGGGAAGGGTTTAGGGGAAAGATAATGAGTTCAGTTTTGGACTAAAATATCTACTAGACATCTATTTCAAAGGCAGTTGTAAGCCAGAGACTGAAAGTCAGCTGAAAGGTCAAGACAGGATAGGTAGATTTGAGCATCATCAGTAGAAAGATGGTCATTAATCCATGAGTATGGATGATATCACCAACATGAAGTAGATGGTGGTAAAGAGATCTTAGAACAGAACTCTATGGGAGCATATGATTGGATGAGTACCCAGTGAAGGATACTAAGAAGTAACCACATGATAGGTGGAAGAAGAACCAGGAGAAAGTGGTATTCCAAAAATTTAGAAAGAAGAGGGGATCAAAGAGAAGAGGGTGACTGACATGGACTGTACAGAGAAGTCAAGAGGGATGAGAACTGAGCAAAGGCTAATGGATTTGGCAATTGTACTCATTAATAACTTTGAAGAAGATTTATTGGAATAATGAGGTCAGAAATCAATTTTTAAGGGATTAAGAAAATAATGAGCAGAGAAAAAGTGGAGGCACCTATTATAGGATGATCTTTTGGAGAAATTTAGCTACAAAGGGCAGAAGAGATGTAGGATGTTAATTAGGGATAGAAAAATCAAGTGAGGGTTTTTTCAAGATATAGAGACATGGGCATATTTGTAAACAGTAGGAAATAAACCAGTAAAGAAGGAAAAATTGAAGATAAATAAAAGTCTGGAGATGACAGAGGGGGCACCTGTTGGAGGAGATGGGATGGAGTGGGCTCACACTTATGGGAGGTAGAAGAGTTAGCTGTGGTAAGGAGTAGGGTTACCTCTTTATTTGAGATGGGGAATGGAGGAAATAGAAGTAGAAGGGATCTGAGTTATATGAGTTGAGAAAAGGGGGAGGAGAGGGAGCTGATGGTAAATGATCTCAATTTATTTTCCTGTAAACGATGAGACAAAGTTCTCAGCTGAGAGAGGGAGTCATAGGATCTAATCATATCCCTTCTATATTCAAATTTTTTCAGTGGCTCCCTATTGCCTCTAGAATAAAGCACAAACACCTCAGTCTGATGCTTTTAGCCTTTCACAATACCTTTCCAGTATTATTTCATGACTCCCTTTTATGAACCCTATGTGCCAATCAAATTGGCTTTCATCTCACCATACCTTCTACTGTTCATTCCACCTCCTGTTTTTGTGATTAAAATGTGTTTCTCAAGCAGCTAGTTGGAGCAGTGGATAGAGCACCAGCCCTGAAATCAGGAGGATCTGAGTTCAAATCTGACCTCGGATACTTAACATTCCCTAGCTGTGTGACCCTGGGCAAGTCACTTAACCCCAATTGCCTCAGCCAAAAAAAATGGGTTTCTCTTATCCTGATCTCTTTGAATCCTTAGCTTCTTTCAAGGACCTACTCGAGTACTGCCACCTTTTACTAGAGGATTTTCTGGATTTTCTTCTCCTAAGTTGTTCATATGCTTACCTTCCTAAAACTTTTATATAGCATGGACTTTGTATTTATCTATCCATATACATGTCATTTAATTTGTTGTTGTTCAGTTGTTTTTTAGTTATATCTGACTCTTCGTGATCACGTTTGAGGTTTTCTTGGAAGAGATACTGGAGTGATTTGCCATTTCCTTTTCCAGCTCATTTTACAGATAAGGAAACTGAGGCAAACAGGGTTAAATGACTTGCCCAAGATCACACTTCTAGTTAGTGTCTGAGGCAGGATTTGAACTCTGGTCTTCCTAATTCCAGGTTGGGCTCTGTACGCTATGGTGCCACCTGCTCTGTACATGTCATAAACCTCCAGAATGGAAACTTTAGGAGGACAGAAATTACTGTTTCTTCTTGTCTATATCTCCTTATCACTTATCACATATTCTTTACAAATAGGGGGCACATAACACATTTTTGTTGAACTGAATAAGACATAGTCCCTGTCCTCAGGGAGCTTTTAGTCTAAAGAAGTAAATATAAGTTATTTAAGATGATGGATTAAGAGCTAGAAGGGGCCCATTTTGTAGATGAGGAAACTCATTATGGAGAGGTTATCCTTGCCCAGGATCTGAAGTGGGGTTTGAACCCCAGGTCTTATTAATCCAAATTAATACCCACTAAAATATAGCTACTTCCCATCAGAGATTTTTTCTACAAAGGAAAGAATCATGGACTCTTAGAGTTGTGAAGGACCTTGGTGGTCATCTAGTCCAACCCATTTCATGAAAAGGAGTTCTAGTTGGAATCCCCCCCTGTAATATACCCAATGAGTGGTACCCAGCACTGGATTTGAAGTCAGAGTACCTAGCGGGTCTGAATCCCAACTGTCTCTAGTAATTTTGGTCAAATCTCTTAAGTTCTCTGGGTCTCAGCTTCCTCTTCTCTAAAATGGGAGTGTTGAACTAGTTGATCTCCAAGCTTCTTTCTGGCTCTAAATTTATGATTCTAGAGAGAAGGGACCTTAGAGAATATCTAATCTCAGTGTCTCATTTTTTTGTGCACAGATATATATGGCGCAAATTAAATAATGATTAAGTGCACCAAAGTACAAAATGCTGCAGAATTGAGTAAAAAGTTATCACATTGGTTGAAAATGGGCTGATGATAATCTTGGATATAGAACCTTTAACCTTTGACTGCCAGCCACTACAGTGCTCAATCTGGACCAATATTTCCTTCTTCCTATAAGAAACAGACCCTCTTGTGAGTGCATCTTGTCAGCAACCTCCCCTGTCCATCATAAACATGGCACCAGTTGTGACTTTCCAGCAGAGAAAACTCCAAGGGAAATGGAGGACTGGGTGGTACCTCGCCTGCTTCTCCCAACTTGGGCCAACCTTTGTCATCAGGATAACCTTATATGGCCCCTTTGTTTAAATCAAATACATTGAGAGTGAAGCCAAACAGTTCAGCACATGGTTACTATTTAGTCCCTTTGAACATTTTTTCTTCAGCATCCTCCCATCAACCATGGAGCTCAGAATCATAGCATGTCAGGGCTGGAAGTGCCTATTGTGTGCTGTTAGAAACATCGAATGCCAGGGCTGGAAGCAAGCTTGGAATGTTAGAATGTCCGTGCTGGACGTGGCTTCAAACATGAAATATTAGAGGTCAAGGGGGATTCAGAACACAGAACTGTAGGATATATCAGAATGCTAGAACACAGAAAAATCACGGCTGGAAAGGATTTTAGGGCTAGGAGACAATCCTGGAAACCAGGAGGTCAGAGCTGGGAGGACCCTTAGAACCCAGGATGTCAGAACTGAGAGAACCCTTAGAACCCAGGATGTCAGAGCTGGGAGGGCCCTTAGAACCCAGGATGTCAGAACTGAGAGAGCCCTTAGAACACAGAATGTCAGAGCTGGGAGGGGCCTTAGAACACAGGATGTCAGAGCTGGGAGGGCCCTTAAAACACAGGATGACCCTTAGAACATGGAATATCAGAGCTAAAAAGAACATAACATTTTATAACTGGAAGGATCTTAGAATATAGGATATTAGAGATAAAGGGGCCTCAGAACACAGAAGCTCAGAACATAAGAAATTTTAGAAGATAGATAAGAGCTGAAAGAAAATTTAAAACTAAAAAAGACCTTAAAATACAGAATGTTATAGCTGGGGGGATTTTAGAACCCAGAATGTCAGAGCCAGGAGGGCCCTTAGAACCCAGAATGTCAGAACTGGGAAAGTTCTTAGAATATAAAACATTTAGACGTCCAAGGGACCTTAGAAACCTTCAAGTCTAATTCTCCTTTTTTAACAGGTGAGGAAACCAGGTCCCAAGAAGTTGAAGACATTCACCCCAGCCACCCAGTAAAAGAGCTGGAACCCTTAGGACCTAGGTCTCCTAATTCTCATCCTACTACCTTTCTCAAGCTTCACCTTTCTCAATACTAATCCCAGTTTTCCTTCCCCATGCCCAATTCAGCAGAGAAAGGGCAGGCAAGTAGGAATGGAGTTCAAGTGTTAGTTTAAGGGGGTTTGGAAAGGGGGTGATGGGCGTCCAGATACTCCCAGGAGACAAACTGAAACCAAAGCAAATATCTGGTCCAGAGTACCCCTTCTCTTCCCAGCAGAGCCTCTTCTCCCCTTAATTGCAGTCAGCTGCCCCTAGGGAGATAGTGAGAGGCTCCTAGCTGCCCCCCTTCTCTCTTCACATGTGGCTGTTTGAACAAGGGGTGGAGGAGGGGGGCCGTCAGTCTGGCTCCCTTACCAGCTGTGCCAGCTGTGCACCAGCCCTGCCTGGTGGCTGACAGTCGAAGTCCCAGATGTATGGGGTGGGATGAGGAGAAGGGGGATTGGATGAGGAGGGAGGACTCTAAGTCAAAAGGTTGCTGGCCCACCTCCCCTAGCCTCTGTGGGAATGATCCACCACTCTGACTTCCTCCCCCCTCCCCTCCCCTCCTGGCCTAGGATCAAGGCAAGGCCGGAGTGGGCAGGAGATCACAGAGCCGAGATGATCACAGAATTCAGAGGTAAAAGGGACCTCAGAAACCAGAATCTGGTCCCAGCCCCCTCATGTTGCAGTGGAGAAAGCTAAGACCCAGAGAGAGGGTCTGCATTGCCCAAGTATGGATAAGGGACAGGTCAGCAGAGTCTTAGCAAAGCATCTCTTGGAAGTAGAAAACCAAGCTCTAGCTGAGGGAGCTCCTGATAGATGCTGGCCAATGGGGGATGACAGCAGCCAAGGCTTAGGCTTGGGAAAGAAGCCCAGATCATCCCCGTTGACAACTGCCAACTGTGGCCCTTTGGGGGCCAACAAGTGACCTTCAGCCACTCAATTCAGCCAATAGTAATAATAACAGCAACAATGACATGTGTGTTGTATGAAGTTTGCAAAGTAATTTACATTCATTATCTCACCAGAGATAATTTGCTCTTTGAGCAAAGCAGAATTGAATTAGCTCAGAAGAAAAGATGCACAAAATTAGAGAATCCATCCCAAATGGATGGGTCTGATCAGCCCCAGTCAGACACAACTTGACTCTAACAAAATGATGTCATTTTGGTCCTTTTTGAGAACAAAGGACAACAATCGATCCTCACAAGAATCCTGGGAGAGATGTGCTATTATTATTCCATTTAACAGATGGGGAAACTGAGATGAAAAGAAGTTAAATGACTAGCCCAGAGTAAGTATCTGAGGCTGGATTTGAATGCAAGTGTAATATAATATATCATGATGACAGAACATTATAGCTATGAGATGTGAACTTGGTGGTGAGATATGGAGAACAGACAAGACTTTTTGGAGGAGGTGGCATTTATTTGAGTTGAGTTTTTGGAAAGCTAGTGTTGGAAAAAGATACTACAGATCTTCCAGGGCAACCTTCTTATTTGACAAGATTGGTAACTAAGGCCCACAGAGGTTATATGGATTGCTTATGGTCACATAGGTAAGAAAGAAGAGAGCCAGGATTTGAACTCAGGTCTTTTGACTATAAATCTAAAGTGCTTTCTTTTCCACTGTAAAAAGTTAGGAAAAATTTCAGCAGATACCATCATCTTGACCTCTGCCAGAAAAGTCATGCTTTCCATTGCCTATGCAGTGCATTTCTCCTGTCTATATTTTGCTAATGCTAGTGTCAATGAAAAGCATACACATTGACATTCCCTTGGGAGATCCATTGCACTTTGTGCATTCAAGCTTGCCACTTTTCTGGCCCTGACCCAAGACCACTTTTGACTTTAGATGGGAGACCTAAGTGAGGGCACAAAGGATCCTAGTGTATATAATAGATAGAGCAATGAATTTTAGACAGTAGAGTTAGACAACCTGTGTTCAAATCCTACCTCAGATAGTTACAAGTTCTGTGACCTTGCACTAATTTTTTTTGTTTCTCAATTTCCTCAACTATAAAATGAGAGAGTTGGACTTTGTGATCTTTAAGATCCCTTCTAGCCCTCAATCTATGATATTATGGTTGGCTGAATGAGGTGAGCAAGGCTCAAACCTTAGTTTTTCATTTGGGCAAATCATACAACTCCTGACTATTTCTTCACTGTCAAAGGAGGGTAACACTGACTTAACAGGTTTGGTGCAATAATCCATGTAAGGCTCTTTAGCATTCCATGGCTGCTAAGTCCTCTTGAATACTAGAAGGATTCCATTTCTGAGGATCTCCCAGATACTCTCCCAGGTTCCACTCATCCCTTGCCCTCCCCAAGTCTACCCTTTGTAGTTGAAAAGTTTAGGATGCTCAATGGCAAGGGGGTAGGAGCTTTGGGCAGGGCCTCAGATGCTAGAGAAATTCTTCCAATGAACATTCTACTCTCTACCTCCTGTCCACTATGTGAGTGCCCCTTCCCCTGGAGGGAAAATGGAGCTTAGAAGGATGAATGAAACTAACTAAGGCCTCCAAAAAAACAAGGGTCCCTTTTGACCTCTACCTGATGTCCTAGCTTTAGAGAGCAATAAAATGTAATCACTCAGAACTTTCAAATTGGAGGAGACCTTAAAACACGAAACATTTACACATAGAATAACAAGATACAGAAGCTCAGGAAAAGGATCCTAGGCCATAGGTTGTTAAAATATAAAATAATAAAGGTAGAAAAACTTTAAACAGGGAGTATTAGAATTGTAAAGGGGCTTGGGCTAAATGATTTTGAATGTGGAATGGGCTTTAAAGCACAGTATGCCAGAGTTGAGAGAGGTCTTAAAACACAGGATGTCAGAGCTGTGAAGGATCTTAGAAGAGAGAATGTCAGAGCTGAAAGGGCCCTTAGAACACAGAATGTCAGAGCTTAGAGGGGCCTTAGAACAGAGATTATTTGAGTTCCAAATGACCTTTAAAAAGAGTATTGAAATTAGAAGGTACCTGATATTGCTACTAATACACTATCAGAACTGGAAAATAAGAGGCTTATAATAGGGTTAGGGCTGCAAAAGACCTTAAAGTTCTCTCTGTGTTTCTATTTCTGCCTCTGTTTCTGTTTCTGTCTCTGTCTCTCTCTGCCTCTCTTGTCTCTGTCTCTGTGTCTCTTTTTCTGTCTGCCTCTCTGTCTCTTTCTCTGTCTGTCTCTGTTTCTCTCTGTCTCTCTCTCTCTCTTCCCCTCACAATTTAAATCTTATGCAGCTTAAAAGCTATATCATCCTATAGACTTCTTCTTGCCATTTTCCACCCTTTTCAAGGACAGCATCTTTAATTTTTATCTAAGTAGGATGATCTTCCTTTTCACACAAATTCTTAACAGAGAAGACATGATGAATAGCCACTATTCATATAAAATGATTTTTCCTAGCTATTTGAAAGTATATGTGTACAAGGAAAATGACATTTAATCCTAAATTAAAAATTTAAAGATATCCCAGAGGCATAACAAAACCTATATATATATACATATACATATATGTATATATATACATACACACATATGTATATGTACATATAAAAACCACACTTAATAAAGAATTTATTGAGCCCCTGCATAAAATTCTTAACAGAGAAGACATGATGAATAGCCACTATTCATATAAAATGATTTTCCTAGCTATTTGAAAGTATATGTGTACAAGGAAAATGACATTTAATCCTAAATTAAAAATTTAAAGATATCCCAGAGGCATAACAAAGCCTATATATATATATATATACATATACATATATGTATATATATATGCTATATATATACATATATGTATATGTATATATATACATACACACATATGTATATGTACATATAAAAACCACACTTAATAAAGAATTTATTGAGCCCCTGCATAAGATAATATACAATTTTAAACAATTTTAAAAATTAAGTTTAAAGAAACCTCCATAGAGGTTTTTTTGGGGTTTTTTTGCAGGCTTTTTCTTTTTTTTCTTTTTTTTTTGCTTTTTTACTGAGGCAATTGGAGTTAAGTGACTTGCCCAGGGTCACACAGCTAGGAAGTGTTAAGTGTCAGGGCTGGTGCTCTATCCACTGCACCACCTAGCTGCCCCCTGCAGGCTTTTTTTTATAAGAGATTTATCTACTCAATTTTTAAAAGAAACCACCCCACCACGACTTTAGGTAAATGAGGTATTCCCCAAAACTTTAATATAAAAATTATAAAATCAGTTCCTGAATTCACAAATTTAAAATTCGTATTTAACCCCCAACTTTTCCTCACAAATAAGATCACAAAAAACCCTGAAATACATCTTTACATACAAATAAGTTATGCTTATTGACCTATAATAGCACTTTTCCAAGCTTATTGGAGTTACCAATTGTCCTTCAAAATAAAACTTCATTATATATTTTAATAAAACAAAAATCATAATTCAAAGAGAAACCCCTCCCTACTTTGCATTGCTCCATATTGGTGAGGTAGGTATAGTGAGTCCTGCATTCCCCCTACTTTTTTGAGTTTGAGTGACTGTGTATTTGTCACTCCCACTTACTTTACTTTGTTTTAAATTACCTGGCCTCTCTTTACAAAGAATTCCCTCTTAACAAAACCCAGCCTCTTAGGTCAGACAAATCGTGGTCATCTTAAAAGGAGGCACCAAGAACAGAAATGCATTTCTAAAGAGACCGGGGACAGCCAACTGCCATGGACAAACGCACCTGTGACAGCCTCAGAGTCGAGACGTGCTTTCAGGGAACTGACTTAACTGTGATTCTCACGTCCATACAACTGTTCCTTTGTGAAAAGAGATGATCAGCTGATGGAGGTTTCTCAAGAGAAGAGGGTAAAATTTCATTCCAAGAAGTTCATTACCAACATTCAAAGAGAACCTTGAAGTCCAATACCCTTATATTAAAGTTGAGGAAGGGGTAACTAGATGGCTGGCTCTGGAGTCGGGAGGACCTGAGTTCAAATTTGGCCTTAGACACTTAACACTTCCTGGCTGTGTGACCCTGGGCAAGTTACTTAAACCCAATTGTCTTAGCAAAAGAAAAAAATAAAAATAAAAAAATTAAGAAAAAAAGATGAGGAAGTTGAGGTTCAGAAAATATGAGATACTTGCTCGGAGTGGTAGTAGCACTATTGGTGATGGTAGTAGTAGTAGTAATTGGCATGGTAGTAAGAGTAGTGGGAGGTGTAGTAGTTGGAGATGTGATAGTGGGAGAACTGGTAAAAAATAATAATAGTGATAGCAGTAGTAGTAGTAGTGGTAGTAGTAGTAGTGGTAGTGGTAGTAGTAGTAGCAGTAGTTGGAGTAGTAGTGGTAGTAGTGATAGTAGTAGTAATGGTAGTGGTAGTAGTGGTAGTAGTGGTAGTAGTAGTAATAGTAGCAGTAGTAGTGGTGGTAGTAGTGGTAGTAGCACTATTGGTGGTGGTAGTAGTAGTAGTGATTGGCATGGTAGTGAGAGTAGTGGGAGGGGTAGTAGTTGGAGAAGTGATAGTGGGAGTACTGGTAAAAAATAATAATAGTGATAGTATCAATAGTTGTAGTACTACTACTAGTAGTAGTGGTAGTGTTAGTAGTGCAGTAGTGGTAGTAGTAGTAGTAGTAGTAGTAATGGTAATAGTAGTAGTAGTGGCAGTAGTAGTAATAGTAGTAGTAGTAATGGTAATAGTAGTAGTAGTAATGGTAATAGTAGTAGTAATGGCAGTAGTAGTA
>JAJPUD010004233.1:34042-44217 GCA_023553655.1 Myrmecobius fasciatus | reverse complement strand
AGTAATGGTAATAGTAGTAGTAATGGCAGTAGTAGTAGTAGTAGTAGCTGTAATAGTAGTAAAGGTAGAAGTAGTAGTAGTAATAGTAGTGATAGTAGTAGTTGTAGTTACAGTGGTAGTAGTAGTACTAGTCATGGTAGTGGGAGTGGTACATAACAATGTGCCAGCCACTGTGCTAAGCACTTTATAAATATTAATTTCATTTGATCAACCATCATCCCCATTTTACAGATGAGAAAACTGAGGTTAACATGGTCCTTAGCAAAGTCTCTGAGGCTGGACTTGGGCTCAGGCCTCCCTGACTCCAGGCTCTCCAGCGCTCCTGGTGCCCCACTGCCCCAAGGTTTGCCCCTTTAGCCATGGACGGTGAGTTAGCCAGCCTAGGTTAGGACTCTGGTTTCTGAATCCAAACCCAGTGCTGCTGCCCACTGCCCCACACCACCCTAGAACACATTAGACAGAGCACAAACTCTTTGGCTGGAACCCCTAGGCGAGCTGTGGCTGCCCCGTAGCTTTCTCAGCAGTCATTTCTCAGTCCAGGCTGTCCCTCGAGGGGGAGCTGGCCGCCATTGCCCCCCACCCCTCCAGAAAGGGCCGCCTGTTTGGGGTTCCTTCCAGGCCAGGTGAGGCCCCCCCCAGCTCCCCTCCTTCACTTCCAGAAGCCGGTCCCTAGTGGCTGACCCTTGGCCAGAAGGCTGAGGGTGGAGTCCCGGCCCCGTGGGAGGCTCTGACCGCAAGCTCTCCCATGTTTACTTTCTCTTGAAGATGGTGAAAGGAGAGGGCCAGGCTGAGTTAGAGAAGAGACATGATTATAGGAAGCCATCACCTGGAACATATTATCCCAGCTGGAACTGATTAAACTCTGATTTCCTCCCATTTCAACCTTCCTTGGAAGTTCCTTCTGAGAGCAACGGTATCCAGGGCCAGAGCAGAAAGTAAATAACAGGCAGAACCCGGAGCGGAGGGGAGCCCTCTCTCCAAGCCCCTTTTCTCCCTCTCTCTCCCTGTCTCCTTCCCCCTAAAATCCCTGTCTCTCTTTTTTTCCCTCTTGGTATTATAAGCATAGAATCTGAGGGAAGAAAAGCTTCTTCTATTTCGGGGGGATGATGGAGAATGGAGAATGCCATACCTAAGGCAGGACCACCAGGCCTTTGCCCCAGGTCCCAAAATTTAAGAGGGGCTGATGGTCCCTCAGCAGCAAAACAACAGCAAAGGTTAGTACCCAGGTAGCAAGAGTCTCCAGATAAGGAAGAAAGCTGCTAAATGATCTATTTCTTTCCCAAGAGTCTCTCCTTAGGAGAGTTCCACCCGCCCTGTCCAGTGGCCTTTTGATGTCCTGGTTTGTCTTAAAGAGCTGGTGTGTCCATTCCATGTGTCCTAGATGTGGGTTTGGATCTTTTGTGCCCCCTCAGGGTCCTTCCCAATGGCTTGGTACCTTCAGTCACCCAGGGAGGGCATTTCAGGAAGAACAAGGACCACTAGAGATATGGTGGTCAGGATAGTTAGAGACCGTGTTGCACAGTGAATAGAGCACCAGGTCCGGAATCTAGAAAACGTGGGCTTAAATAAATGCTGTCTCGGAAACTAACTGTCTATATAACTCTGGGCAAATTAATTTTTTGGACCATTTCCTCATCTAGTAAATGAGAGAGCTTGCCTCAATGACATTTCTGGGCCCTTTTAGCCCTAAATTTATAATCCTATGAACTGAAGACTGGGCCGTGAAGGAATCACTGGAAAGAAATGATGATGAGCCTGAGAAAACAGGGATGGGATCTGTCTGAGTATTGGAAGGATTAGGATTAAGGGGGCTGTCAGATTCAATCACTCTTCTCATACAGTTATTCACACTTTAGTGGAAGTGGACCAAGGGCCAGCCTCAGCCGGCTATGTGATTCTGGCCAAGTCAGACCTCCTGGGATCCTGGGAGGCCACTCTCTAAGACAATAAATGTAGAACACTTGGTGTTCTGTGTCTGCAAGTTTCCTCCCTAGGAGTTTTGTAAATGAGTGAAATCAGGAGCTCTCACTCTCTCAACAATGATTATGGCACTTTTTGTGGTGGTTCAGTCATTTTAATCATGTCCAACTCTGGGGTTTTCTTGGCAAAGAGAGTGGTTTGTCATTTTCTTCTCCAGCTCATTTTTATAGATCAGGAAACTGAGGCAAGCAAGGTAAAGTGACTTGACCAGGGTCACACAGTTAATAAGCATCTGAAGCCAGATTTGAACTCAGGAAGCTCCCATGTGATGCACTGGTGTACCCATGAAACCTAGAGAACCAGAGGAAGGCCCCATCACTGAGTAGGCTCCCTAATTTATAGACAAGATTCCATAGGATAAGAAGGCATGGATGAGATGTGATCTGTTCTTCTGGATGGAGTTCTCACACTAGAAGGCTACAGATCTATAGGTGCTAATGGAACACTCGGGTTGAAGTCAAAAATCCCAGAATTTTATTTTTTTTGAATTAATTATTTATAGTAATTTATTTTAGTTGGGTTTTATTATGGGTTATTTAGTTGGGTTATTATTATGTTAAACGTGTTAAAACATATGTTAAATCCAATATGTGTATAAATATTTATACAATTATCTTGTTGCACAAAAAAATCAGATCAAAAAGGGAAAAAAATGAAAAAGAAAATAAAATGCAAGCAAACAAGCAAAAAGAGTGAAAAGGCTGTGTTGAGATTCCCACAGTCCTCTCTCTAGGTGAAGATGGCTCTCTTCATCACAAGATCATTGGAACTGGTCTCAATCATCCCATTGTTGGAAAAAGCCATGCCCATTAGAATTGATCATCATGTAATCTTATTGCCATGTACAATGATCTCCTGGTTCTGCTTGTTTCATTCAGCATCAGTTCATGCAAGTCTCTCCAGGCCTCTCTGAAATCGTCCTGCTGGTCGTTTCTCACAGAACAATAATATTTCATGACATTCATATACCATAATTTGTTTAGCCATTCTCCAATTGATGGGCATCCATTCAGTTTCCAGTTTCTAGCCACTACAAAAAGGGCTGCCACAAACATTCTTGCACATGTGGGTTCCTTTCCCTCCTCTAAGATCTCTTTGGGATATAGGCCCAATAGAAACCCTGCTGGAATCTCAGAATTTTAGAGGTAAGGATCTTTATACCATAGAATGTTAAAGCTAGAAGGAGTCATGGAATGTAGATCTGACCTGGAAAGAACCTTAGGACCCAGAATGTCAGAGCTGGGAGGGCTCTTAGAACCCAGGATGTCAGAATTGGAAGGGACATTGGGACACACAGCAGTAGAGCTGGAGGGAGGTGCCTGACTTAAACTATTAATCCAAGCCCCTCATTTTACACAGAGGCAACAGGCCAGGAAAGAAGGAATGTCTTCCCACAGATTATTGAGTGATGAAGCCAGAACTCACACCCAGGCTCCTGACTCTCCTTCTGTGACATTAAGCCCACAAGGTCTCTGCCTTTGCAGCAAGGACCACAGCTGCTGGGGCTGCCACTGGACTGGAGGCTGAGCCAAAGCAGCCAGTCCCATTTCCCTGGAATCCCGTTCTCGTTTTCAGAAGTCAGAATGACTGCTGCTCCCGGCGGGAGCTCATGAAAAGGCTGCCTTCACCCCCTTGAGAAGGGTTCAATGGGCCTTTATGAATGAACCACTCCAGAAAAATCAATTAACCTGTCAGTCAGGTCAAGTAAACAGATGTGCTTTCTCCTCTTGGCTCAGGGAGGGCTGGGCTCTCGCATCCCTGCCCCTTCCCCGGAGCAAGGATAGGCAGGAGAACAGCATCCAGATTCCAGTGTAGCATACGTAGAAAAAACACGGAATTTGGAGTTAGAGAAGGTTTTGATTTAAATCCCAGGTTTCCCACAGATAAGTTATATGGCTGAATAATTCAAATCCCTTTTCTGGGGGTCTCTTCAGTTTCTTCATCTGTTAAATTACGGAGCTTGGATTATATCGGTTCTGATTGACACATTGTGAGAGGGACATTGACAAACCAGAACTCATCCCCAACAGAATGGTTGGAAAGCTGAGCTCACTGGAGAACTTGCCATTCAAGGACTGGTCGAAGGAATGGGGGATGTTTAGCTTGGAAAAGAGGTGACTTGGGAAGGCGAGCCAGTGGTCTCCAAGTTGCTGAAGGGCTACCTTGGGAAAGAGGGATCAGGCTTGGGGTTTGAAAGTAGAATTAAGAATTCTGGGGGAAAGTGATGGAGAGGTCAATTTGTGCTACATTTTCTGATGGTTAGCGCCAAAAATGAAATGGACAGCAATCCAATTGAACACATTTTAAAATTTAAATTAGTTAAATTAAAATAAAGTTTCTGTCCTCAAGGAACTTCCATTTTTACTGAGAAGATAGGATTCTTCCTTGGAAGATAGTTCCTCTTCCTTGGAGATCTTGAAATGGAGAGTAGGCAAATGGATGTTGTAGTGAATTGAGTCCTGGGCCACAAGTCAGAAAGAAATGAGTTCAAATCTCACCTCATTCACTTACTGTGATCCTGGGCAGTCATTTAACCATTATTTATCTCAGTTTCCTCATCTGTTTGTTGTGATGATAAACTTTTTATAAGCCTTCAAGAGTTATTAAGCATTTTGTGGAATGTTTCAGAAAAGATTCAGAGGGAAGAAAGAGTTTTAATTTAGAGCCTCTAATGTGATTCCCAGATCTTGTGATTCCAGAGTCCCTTCCAGGGCTGAACTCTGAGGTTCCTGTTTTTACATTTCTCTGATGCCCTTTTCCTGAAATGATGGGTCCTTGACTCTCTGGGCTTCTTCCACATCCCAGCTGAAGTCCCACTTTCCACTAAAGAAGTCTTCCCCAATCCCTTGAATTTCAGTGCCTTCCTCTCTCCCCATCCCTAATTTTCTTCAATTTGTCCTGTCACTATCTTTTTACATAGTCATTTCCCCATTGCCTCCCCCATTTAGACTTTCCTTTACTTTTCTTTTGTTTCCCCAGTGCTTAGAACAGTGCTTGGAACATAATTGGTGCTTAATAAATGCTTGTTGACTAGCTGACCATATATCTATGGTAGAGTCTAATTCCTTTACTAGGTTGAAAGCTGCTTGAGGCCAGGTCCATTTCAGTTCTAGGCCTATGTTCCTGTGAATAATTGTCACCAGGCCCTTTTCACATTCCCAATAATTTAGTCCATGAGCCAGTTACCCTAAACCTAGGTTGCCTGATGGGCTTCTCTCCAGTGTGAAGTGGGAGTAGGTGTAGGGAAGGAAAAATACGTACAAGAAAGGACTAGTAAATTACCTATACATATGTTTTGCAAATAAAAAGCTTTAATAAAAAAATAAATGAAAAAAGAAAAAGAAAAAGAAAAAAAGAAAAAAGAAAGGACTAGTAAATGTTTAATAGCCAGAGCTTGGAAAAAAACAAACCAGGGCATCTAGGTGGATAGAGCACCAGCCCTGAAATCAGAAAGACATGAGTTCAAATCTCAGACACTTAACACTTCCTGGCTGTGTGACTCTGAGCAAGTCACTTAACCCCAATTGCCTCAGCAAAAAGAAATGTATCTAAAATATGCTATTCAGTTTCACCTGCATTGTTCACATTTTCTCCATCACCTATCTTTAGTCCAGACTTTAGACAATCAAGAAAAAATAAATCTTGCTTTGTAATATTTTGTTGATTTTCAAGATGTAAATGCTCACATTAAAAATTTAATGACCAGCTCTCTCTGTTGGAGCTTTCACACAATCCTGAAAATGAGAATGTTAAAAGGAAGAAGAAAAAAACAAAAAAGGAAGGAAGGGAAGAAGGAAGAAAGAGAGGGAGGGAAAGAGAGAGAAGGAAGGAAGGAAGGAAGGAAGGAAGGAAGGAAGCAAAGAAGGAAGGAAGGAAGGAAGGAGGAAAGAAGGAAGGGAGAGAGGGAGGAAGGAAGAAAGGGAAAGAGGGAGGGAGGGAGGGAGGGAGAGAGAGAGAGTAAGAGGGAGGGTGAGAGGAAGAGAGGGAGGGAAAGAAGGAGGGAGGGAAGGGAGGGAGGGAAGGAAAGATTTGCTCCTGAATCTCTTCTCATTATTGTTTTATGAATCTTTCCCATTTCCGGAGTGTCTTTTAGTTTAGAAAGTGCTTGTCCTCAACACAATCCTGGAAGGTGAATAGACAGAGTTAGAGAAGAGAGGAGTGGGACCCAGAGAAAAGAGGGATACAGCTAATAACTGGTGAACCTGGAACTAGAACCCAGTTTTTTTTACTCCAAGTCCAGAAACTCTTCTCTTCTCCTCCCTGCCTTCTTTTCCTATTGTCTCCCCTTTTCTTCCTCTTGTCTTTTTTCTCCTTTGGTTCTTTTTCCTGCAGGAATCAGAAGTAAAAAGTCCCCTTTAGACTTTTACTTGCTCAAACACTGAGTGACATTTAAAGATTGCAAAAGAAATGAAACCTTGGGCTGTTCATTTGTAGATGAAAGGAGACCCCAAAAGACAAATGCAAGGACCTCCCCAGTGTCCTCTCTCCACTTATTCACCAACTTGGGCTTACTGGAAGGACAGAGTTCCAAAGCAGAGGAGTCCAGCTGTGGAGGCAAGTCCTGTTGGCAAGAAAAATAGAGAGCCTGCAGTTGGAATCTCTTCTAGGAAATGGCAGATCCACTTAGCAGAACTAGGATTCCCGCTGGTGCCAGAATGTAGACTCCCAATCTTTCTGAAAATCTACAATAGTGGTAACTTGCTAGCTCAGGACATGAGCTGAGCTGAAGGCCAGAGGCAGGGATATCAAGAGCCAGGCAGTGAGCAACATCTACCAGATGGTATCCAGTGGAGACTTTTGGAACAAGGTTGATGGGGATGGGGTGAGGAGAATAAGGGTCCTGTAGCCCTGTAGCATAAGAGGCTTGAGGTTCCCCTTCTCATAGGGGCCTTGCCTCTGTGTGTTCCTTTCAAGGGCAGCTCTCTACTCTTGGGGGAGGAGGAAGGAATTAGCATTTATTAACCATCAATTATGCACCAGGCGCTCTGTTAAGTGATTTACAAATATGATCTCATTCGAGGTAGGTGGGAGATAGATGCTGTTATTATCCCCATTTTACATATGCAGTGACTTACCCAGAATCACCAAACTAGGATGTATGGGAGGCCAGATTTAAACTTATATCTTCCTGACTCCAGATCCAGCACATCATCCACTCTACTACCTAGTTATGAATTTATATCTTTTCCCACTTTGGCTGTGTATATTTATGGAAATGTGAGCCTCAGAAATAGGAGAACTCCTCTGTGGCTATTGTTCTTTGAGGTCATTTCAGCAAATAAATGCCTTTGCTTTGAGCTAATTGTGTGCTATGGCTGACTAAATACAAGGTGACCTCATAAGTAGGGGCCTTTTTGAGCCAAGAGTATTCATGAGGAAATCTAAAATGTTGCAGAAGGGAGTAGTTCAGAGAGGTATTATATTCCTTTTTTTGTATCTTGCCTCTCATTTCTCTTACTCTTTTTCCTCTCCCTTAGAGGTTTTTATTGGTTCTTTGACAAGAAACCTGACCTAACAGTCAGGAGGTCTCAGTTCTAATTTTGTCTGTCTCACCATTTTGATGTGTGATCTTGAGCAGGTTTCTTCCCACACTAGGTCTCAATTTCATCATGTGGAAATGAAGAAGATGGAATAAGGCTCCTTCCAGCAACAAAAGTTCAGTTTCCTTCTTCCTCCAAGAACATTTACAGAGTTTGCCATACTCCTCCTCCATCATAGAGGTACATAGGAGAAAGGTTTCATACTATACACAGAGAGGGTTAACATGGCTCAACTGATCAGCAAGACAGTCAAGCAAAAACCTCAGTTGTACTTTATCATCTGGCCTACTTATTCCTACAACTAAGGAAAGTTCTATAACTTTAAGCCTTGTTTATAGAGCAACACATACATATATATGTATATACTATGACACATTTCTTTAAGATTTGTAAAATGCTTTACAATCTCATTTCATTCTCACAACAGCCCGGTTATTGACTCCTAGAACGTCAGAGCAGGGAGAATCTTTAGAACATAGAATGTCAAAATTGGAAGGGCCCTTAGAACCCAGACTGACAGAACTAGAGAGTCCTTAGAACATGGGATGTTAGAGCTGAGAGGACCCTTAGAACACAGAATGTAAAACTTGGAAAAGCCCTTAGAACACAATGTCAGAGCTAGGAGGGCCCTTAGAACACAGGATGTCAGAACATTTCACAAACTTTAAAGCACCAAATGTCAGCTATTATTATTATTATTCTAATATGTGTTGAAGTTCAAATTGCTAGCCAACTATTGTTCTTATGTACTTAATTATATTTATATTTATAATATAATACATATAATATATAATAATACAAATTATATTTATTTCATATATTTATTTTACAAAATCTATATTATATTTAGAGTAAGTGATTACACAAGTATATAAAATGACTTTTTTGGCACATTAATGTATGAGGATGTGAGCACACCTGCAGATTCATTGAAAGCATCCTTGGTATAGCTCCAGCAGCAGCATCAATAATAATTGCTAGCATTTATATAGCATTTTCATATGATTTCATTTTCTCCTCACAATAGGAGGGAGGGAGGCGCTATGATTTATTCCCAATTTACAGATTGGGAAACTGAGGCAGAGGTTAAATGACTTGCTAGTGAGTTTCTAAGGCTGGATTTAAACTCAATCCTCCTGATTCCAGGGCCAACACTCTAATCACTGTGCAATTTTGATGTTTCTTGTGATGGAATTCGGATAGAAATGGTCCCCAAGGCAAACTGCTGCTCTTTTTTTGTTTTTCACATTTAATGTCGCATGAAACTTTATTTTTATCCTCCTCCTCATCAGTAGTGTTATTCTATCCTCTTTTTAATGATAATGTTGATGCTTCAGATTTTGGCTCTTCCCTATGATACATACAATGTGGAGTCCCATGGGCAGCTCTTGTCGGAAGCTTTTGTTATATAGATAAGGAATCTTCTCAGCAAGGCAAAGTGACTTGTCCAATAAGCTCTTGCATGCCAAGGAGAAAGCATTTGTCTGGTTTTCAGAATTCACATGCATTTGAATAGTCAAAGGAAAGCAGTTTTCAGGCGTCCCTGTCCTGCTGCTCCACAGGGTCAAGAGCTCGTTCCCTGGGCCAAGGCTTCCACTGCGTGCCCTGGTCCCACCTGAACCTTCTGAGGGCACCCCCGGGGAGCGGGCCAGGCCCCTAACGGCCCAACTGCCTTGCCCCCAACTGCCAGAAGAGCAGCGAGTGTCGAAATCATTCCATTCTACCAGGCCAAGAACTTGATTATGTTATTAATTAAAGCAAGATGCTGGGCCTGGAAGATTTATTTTCTTTTCCATATCTTTAGCTGTAAATGCCACTCGGGGAGCTCAAAAGAGCATGTCAGGCAGAATCAGCCTCCTGAACAGACTTTTTGTTCCTGGCCCCCCTGATCCCCCCCCAGCTTTCCTCATTCCCCCCTTCTCAGAGCCAGGAAGGAAGCCTGTGTTGTGATACCAGCCCTCGCCCCTCTGGCTTCCCCTGCTCCATCTGTATGGGGAGGGGAAAAAAAAAGAATTCTGGGGCTTGAGGGAGGGGAGTTTCCAAGAAATTTGTTTCAAGATTTCTGCCTCCTAATTACAGCCCTTTCATTTTTCTATTTTTAGTCCCACCAATCGGCCGGTGCCCGAACTCCCTGCATCTCCCCACAGACCCAACCTCTGTTTATACAAAGCACATGCTGAAATCATTATTAAAAAATCCTCCAGGCCCTTCGAGGTTCAGGTGAAGGAAGAATGTACTCTTTATGAGTGTGGGCTCAGGGAGGAGACTGGCAGGGACTGAGAACCCCAGCCACCAAGGTTCTCCCAAAGTAGGACATGGGGGGTGAGTTCTCCTCCCATCCTGCAGAGTCTGGAGTGGGGACTGCAGAGAATAGACTGAGTATTTCCAAGGCAAGGCTCCTCTAGAGGAGAGTTAGGATATCAGAGCTGGACTTGGGACAGAACAAAGGATCTCTTAGAACACAAAGTGTCAAAGCTGGAAAGGGCCTTAGAACAGACATTCGGAGCTGGGAAGAGCCTTAGAACAGAGAATGTCAAAGTTGGAAGGATCCTTAAAATAGAAAATGTCAGAGCTGGGAGGGCCCTTAGAACCCAGGAGGTCAGAGCTGGCAGGGCCCTTAGAACCCAGGAGGTCAGAGCTGGGAGGGCCCTTAGA
>JAJPUD010004233.1:11364-34032 GCA_023553655.1 Myrmecobius fasciatus | reverse complement strand
GCAGGGCCCTTAGAACCCAGGAGGTCAGAGCTGGGAGGGCCCTTAGATCAAAGGATATCAATCAACCAATAAGCCTTTATTAACACTATAAATGAAGCACTACACTAACCACTGAGGATAGAAAGAAAAAATAAAGATAGTCCTATTCTCAAGGAACTTGCATTCTAACAAGGGATAATACATGCATATAAATAGGGACATAAATGATAAATAAAGAATAAATGGATGACAACCTTAGCAGAGAAGGCTGAAGTCACTGGGGTAACCAAAAAAGGCTTCCTGCAGATGATGACTTTTGAACCTAGTCTTGAGAGAAGCCAGGGATTGCAAGAAGCAGAGATGAGAGAGGGCATTCCAAGCATGAGGAACAGCCTGTAGAAAGACACAGAAATGGGAAATGAAGAACTGTGTGCAAAACTCGGCAAACAGAGCCCATGGACCATAGAATATGTGGCTGGGGAGGAATGGGGACAGACTCTGCCAAACTTTAAAGGCCAAAGAGAGGCATTCGTATTTTGATTCTGCAGCTAACAGGGAGTCACTGGACTTTATTGAGTAGGGAGATGAAGTGATCAGCCCTGAACGTTAGGAAAAAACACTTTGGCAGCTGAGTGGAGGAAGGGCTGGAAAAGCAAGAGACTTGATACAGCTTGATCAGTTAGAAGCTTATTATAATATGTAGTTCAAGAGATAGATATGAGGCCCTAAACTGGGGCAACTAGGTAAAGAAGGGATGTCTGGCCACTTACTAGATGCGTGGGATGATTGAGAGTGAGAAGTCAAGGATGACGTCAAAGTGATAAAACTGGAAAATTGGAATATATAATACTCTAGTCTATGAAGATTCTTTCCATTGCGGCTTTGTTTTCTGTATTTAGAGGTTCCAGACAGAATTTTTCCCTTGTTTCCTGATCATGGTGTTCTGGAGTTTTTATTTGTTATATTCTTCTTGAACGATGATTCTTAGAAAGAAATTCAGAAGAAGGGTGGGTTTGGGAAGAAAAAGAGTCTTGATTTTAGACATGTTTAATTCCTTTTTTTTTTCCTTTTTTGCTGAGGCAATTGGGGTTAAGTGACTTGCCCAAGGTCACACAGCTAGGAAATCTTAAGTGTCTGAGACCAGATTTGAACCCAGGTCCTCCTGACTTCAGGGCTGGTGCTCTATCCACTGTGCAACATGTTTAATTCCAAGGGAGCATCCAGTTCAAACTACTTAATATATAGTCAGAACTGGAACAGACCTTAGAGAATAGAAGGTCAGAGCTAGAAAAAACCTTAGACCACAGACAGTCACAACCCAGAACACGAGCCTCTGATGATGAATGTAGGGGCTAAAACTGGAAGGATCTTCATTCAAAACATAGAATATTAGAGCTAGAAGACACCTTAGAATATGGCCCTATGAGCAAAGACCTTAAAATACTAGCCTTTGATGCTATGAACACAGAATGTTGTTGCTAGAAAGTATCTTAGAATATGAGAATTTGGGGGTTTGGGGATGATGGAATCAACAAAACCATTTGATTCTAGAACTAACAGGGAATCACTGGACTTTTTTGAGTAGGGAGATGAAGTGGTCAGACCTGAACTTCAGGAAATGGGGCTGATAGAACCAACAAAACCATGGCCAAATAGCTTTTCACAATTTTCACTAATTTTCAAAAATCCTCCAAAATTGGAACCATGCACTACATGGAGAGCGGGGTTCTTAATCTTTTTCCATTTGCTACCCCTTTTGACCCGAGAAATTTTTACGTGATCCCAGGTATATAAGTATTTAAAACTGATATGCAAACAGAACATTTCCTGATAATAAATCATAATGTTGTGACCTCCCACATTCAGTTATATCCTCACAAGGGGTCACGACCTACAGTTTAAGAAGCTGAGATGTTGAACAATTATAGTCAAATACACAGGACAGAAAAGAGAGAACTTCAGCTAAAATCCCAGAGAATGCTAATACTTAAAATGCTCACTTAGTACCTCTATCCTTCCACGGTCTCCAGAAAGAAGCACAAATAGACATATGGACTTGCCTCTGGGGTCCATATTGGGATCCCCAATGCACTTTAGACTCTGGTTACTCCATCCTAGAACATCAGTTGCCCCATCATATAGGGAGGGCAGCAAGAATAATGTTGCTCTCTGTCCAGAGTGGCCCTTAGATTGAGGATGTCCCATGGCCATAGAGACTCTATCCAGAATGAGCTACCCAACATCATCCCCTAACTATGCACAAAATGGCAGACCATACATCTGCCAGTGAAGAAATGGAAGAAAGCCAAGAGTAGGGGAATAATGGGCAAGTAGGGAAATTCTACCAGACTTTGGGGAAATAGGACTGAAAGCCAAGTAAGGGCCAGTCCTTTCCCCATCTCACCTCCCTTCCCCAAGAAGCTATTCAGAAGCAGGGACAAACACCGAAGAAAATCAACTTCTCTTTTTTCTTTAGAGGCAATTGGGGTTAAATGACTTGACCAGGTTATACAGCTAGGAAGTATTAAGTGTCTAAGGCTAAATTTGAACTCAGATCCTCCTGACTCCAAGGCCAGTGCACTACTACTGCACCACTGAGCTGCCCCTAAATTTTAATTTCTCAAGCATGAGGTAGGCTGAGGAAGTTTTGCAGTCTAATCCCAAAGACACCTCTGCTGAAAACGGAGAGTATATAGGGAAACATAAAATGAGAAGGTCATCCTGGATTTAAAAAAAAGAAAGATCAATGAAAACCCACAATATAAACCAACAACAAATCAACAGGGGAGCTTAAAACTAGACTGAAGCCTCAAAGAATTTAGAAAGCCTTCTTAACAAATATTACAAAACAAACTTGATGAAATACAGAATCCTGTGGAATCCCAGAAGAGCATAGAACAATGAGAAATTCCAGAATGACTCAAAAAAATAAATGAAATATATAAGAAAATGAATTAGAATAAATGTGTATTAGAATTTGTTATTATAAAAGTAAATATAAAACCCAATTAACAGATGAGGGGAAAAAATAATCCACAATAGAGAGTTTCTCCAAAGAAGTGAAAGAGGGATGAACCGATCTGAAACACAGAAATATTGAAATGGAAGAAGAGAAACACAAAACAATAACATTAAAAGAACATATATAATCTTTATAGACGCAGAGGTCATTGGCTTCAAAGATAAAATGTTCAGAGATAACTTAAGAATCATAGTTTTCCAAGAGGAATACGACAAAGAAAAAACCCCAGACACTAACACAGGAAATAAGGGAAGAAAACTGGCTAGAATCTCTAAATACAGAAAACAAAGCAGTAATGGAAAAAAATCAGCATATTTCCTCCAGAAAAACAACAACAAAAACCTCTGCTTCAAACCCCAAGCCACATAGTGGTTAAATTGAACAATTCCTGAGCCAAACTACAAATTCTATGAAAGCCTAGGAGAAAGGTATTCAAATATAAAGGAAAAGAAATTTGAATAGCACAAGAGTATTCCATAGTCCCTAAAAACCACAGAAAGGAATGGAAGTGTATTTGGAAAGCAGAGAAACTCAAGATACTTCCCCAAACAACCTGTCTTACAAATCTAAGCCACACAAGAAACTGGAAATTGAAAGGATGCCCATCAATTGAAGAATGGCTGAATAAATTATGGTATATGAATGTTATAGAATATTATTGTTCTGTAAGAAACAATAGGATGATTTCAGAGAGGCCTGGAGAGACTTGCATGAACTGATGCTGAGTGAGGTGAGCAGAACCAGGAGATCATTGTTCACGGCAACAAGGAGACTATATGATTATCAATTCTGATGGACATGGCTCTCTTCAACAATGAAATGTCTCAAACCAGTTCCTATTGTTCAGTGATGAAGATAGTCATACACATCCAGAAAGAGGCCTGAGGGAACTGAGTGTGAACCACAACACAGCATTTTAACGCTTTCTGTGAATATTTCCATGCATTTTATTTTCCTTCTTAGGCTGTTTTTTTTTCTTCTCTCTTTCTAGATCTGATGTTTCTTGTGCAGTAAGATAACTGTATAGATATGTATACATATATTGGATTTGTCCTATAATTTATCATATTTAGCATGTATTAGATTACCTGCATCTGGGGGGGGGGGAGGAGGGGAAAAGCTTGGAACAAAAAAAAAAAGCTTTTGCAAAGGTCAATGTAGAAAAATCACTCATATGTTTTGTAAATAAAAAGCTTTTAATAAAAAGCAAACAAAAAAACAAATCTAAGCCACAATCCTCAGTGAAAAAGATGACATTTCAATCAAAAGGAGGAATTTGAATTCTGAATTCCCAAACATGAAAAGAATATTCAAGTTGCAAAAAAACCCTAAATAGCAGAAACAAAAGTAAGGTAAATAGTATAATTATCAAGGAAAGAATAAATAATAAAATAAATTATCCCATGTTTACAGGATTTTTTTAAAAAGAAAAAGAGAAATGGGGGAGAGGAGAAACTAGCTAATGGTGCAATGGATAGAGTGCAGACCCTGGAATCAGGAGGATCTGAATTCAAATATAGCCTCAGATACTTGACACTTACCACTTGTGTGACCCTGGATAAGCCCAATTGCCTCACCAAAAAAATTGCTAACCTATAGGGGAATATGTTGCAGTTGTTTTATCCATTTCTGAAAAGGACCAATGACTTCACAGGAGGATGTCTTGACTCTGTATGAATTGGATTTAAATAAGGAAAATTGCACAAAGTCACTTTATTCTCTCTTCCCTAGACATTGAGGTCCAATGGTGGGACAAGTCAGGATGGCTGGCGATGGCTCGAGATGCACTGGATGACCTTGGGATCTTTGATGTCAGGCTCTAAGCATTTCACGCACCTGCTTCAGCCCCCTTTGTGGCAGTTGGAACGAAAGGTCCATTGGGGAAGTCTTCATGTACTTGGGTTAGACATCCCCCTAACTTCACATTGATTTGAGACCTGTAGGTTACTCTCAACCTGGTTTAACCTGTCTGCCAAGACGGTTTACCAAGGTGTGGCTACTGTACCTGCTGTAACTTCCTGTAGCCACAGGTGAGAGTCGAGTGCCAGGTGGACACCCAAGGTGGATGAGCAGCCCTCAAACCAGAGATGCTAGTTTTCCCTGAGTACCCCATACACATAGACAAACAGATCTGTCATCTCAGGGATGTTTGACTGTCCATCAGTGATCTAGTTCACACATTAGGCACACTTGCTTATTTTATGAGACTTTTGCAAATATCCTCTCCCAAGCTCATCAGAAGAGAGCCTCCCTTCTTTTCTCCCAATTTTGTGAGGATACAATGGAGAATTTGCTCTGTCCATCTCTCATCTTTCTCTCTCACCACATGATGAGCTTGTCTCCTTTTTCTCAGACATTTGCCTGTTGATGTTCTGATCTTCTTCACATTAGCCAAATTTTAATATGCCTTTTCATACCCAGCCTGCCCCTTTCTTTTGTCCTCTTGTGTGACGCTTATTTTCAATTTTTCAGAGACTATACTTATAAAGGACTATTGATTTATCTGCGGGCCTTTGTCTAGACATTTTTATATTTTATATATAAAAATAAAGAAGAATCATCAAGAAATATTTTAAAAGAATATAAAAGGATAAAGATGTAAACAGAATTTGAAAAAAGAGGAAAAGTGAAGCTCGAGGGGCAGAACTGAAATAAGGCACCAGAGACTAAATCCCATAGCCCTCATACTCATCAATCAATGGATGTTGTGAAACAATGTTACAGAATGAGTGAGGGGTTACAGGAATTGGGGAAGGGGAGCCAGGGCTTAAAGGGGAAAGGGTGATGTGTCACAGGTGAACAATAAAGAGATGGTGTCTCCTATATTCTCTCAACAAGAAGGACTAGAAAGAATGGGAAAAGGAAAGAATCCATACTGGGTTTAAAAAAAATGGAAGGTATCAACCCAATGAAGAAGAGCACTACCAATGGGGAAAAGAGTATGTCTTTGATGAAATCTGAGAATTTGGGGATTGGTTTAATCTGGTTGGACTTGGTGTTTGGGGAAAGAACCTTCACTAAAAAAGTATCTTCAATATCATTTTCCCAGAGAAGGACAGGTTATCTCCCAGAAGACTCTGGTCCTCAGAAAAGGGAGGAAGGATGAAGACCCAGAGATCTAACACAATTAGTGGAAAGCAGAATGATCATGGGAGATGCAGGATGTAGAATTGTATCATGTGGCTTTGGACACAAGATTATTTTTTTCCATAGAATATTGCTTCTATCCACATTACTTCCCTCAAAAATTGACACTTCTGAAAGTAAGGCTCAATGGAAAAAAGGGATGGGGGAGCAAGATCTACAAAAACAATAATAGACCTTGGTTAGATAAAGGACCCCAAACCCAGGACTTCAGAAGTTTGAACTTCATGAAGAATACAAAGAGATTAAAGAAGAACAGAACAATGATATAGACCACAGAGAACAAACTTTGTTAATAATTATTAATTAGCTGTTAATGCTTAATGATGTAGTTAATATCATTAATATTTTCTGAATATTATTTAGAGACTAAATTTTTAGAATAGACAGGAAAGGAAGAGAATAAAGAAAAAATCTTTGAAAAAAAGAAACTTAACAAATATAAGAAGGGGGGACATTAAAAGATTTTGAACTAATCACTTAACTGAACTAAGGAAAAATAAAGGAAAGATAGATAACTAAATGAAAGCAAAAAAAGAAGAAATTGCTAATTGAAGTAAAATTCCCATAAAAAGAAAAGGTTTGACAAATGAGAGTGGAGAGAAGAAGGCAAAGAGTCCAGTTAAATAAAAATATTTCCAAATACTTTAAGCAAAATTAATACACAGAACAAAGTATTTCCTTAAAAGATTAAAAATATCTTTAAAAATAATACACAAATGGTGGAAAACACAAACTGAACTCTCATGACTTCAAATATGATGAATAGACTAAACAGTTCAATTAAATGAAAGAGAATAGCAAACTGGATAAGAAAGCAAAATCTTCCGATTTGTTGCTCACACAACACACACCAACAAAATCAAACTACATTATTCCATATTTGATAAACTCAAAAATGTGGATTAACAAAAAAAGAACTCTCTATTCTGACAATAATATCTACGGAAACTGGAAAGCAGTCTGGTTGAAATTAGGTTTAGATCAAAATTTTACACTATATACCACAATAAATTCAACATGGATTCCCAGCCCAATATTAAAAAGTATACCATTAAAAATAAAAATAAAAGTATGTCACAAACCTTTTATAGCTATGGCTAAGGAGTGAGTTCTTAACCAAAGGACAGAGGTGATTATAAAAGATAAATATGTATTTTGATTTAATTAAATTTAAAGGCTTTTGCATGAACAAAATTAATGCAGCCAGGGAAAGAAGGGAATCGTGATTGGAGAAAACTGTCTATATAGATAGTAGAACTATATAAGATTAAATTAGATAAGAAATTTAAAACATATTCCCCAATAGATAAGTGGTCAAAGAATACAGACAAACAATTCTCAAAAGAGGAATTATAAACCGTTAACAACAAAATAAAAGAAAATTCCAAATCACTTTTAATAAAAGAAAAATTCATTTAAATAACTCTGAGGTTTTACCTCGCACATAGCAAATTGGCAAAGATCACCAGTGATATGAATAGTCAATGTTAGAGGTGTTGTGGAAAGGCTGGTACATTAATGCATTGTTGATGGTCTAATTATTCTGGAAAGTAATTTAGAATTATGCAAAGAGCATGACTGAAATGTTTATGCCTTTTTGACTCAGAGACTCCACTGTTACATACGTAACTCAGGAGGTCAAAGACAGAAAAAAAAGTCCCCTTAAATACCAAAATATTTATAGCAGCACTTTTTGTGGCAGCAAAGAGCTGAAAATAAATGACTATTGATTGGGGAGTGGCCAAACCCATTGTGGTCCACGATTGCAATGGAGTCTGATTGTGCTTAAGGGTGAAACATGGAAGATGTATGAACAGATACAGAGTGAAGTAAGCAGAACCAGGAGAACAAGGTAGATAGCGGCTAGAGCAGCCTAGATGGAAACAACAGCAAGAAGAACCACAGAATGAAACCTGAATCCTGCAAAAAACGACGAAGCCACAAAGGAGAGAGAAGACAATTCCATACCCTTGTGTGCAGAAATAAGGAGGTCCGAGTGCCACAAGCTGCACAAAATGTCAGCTGGTGGCTTTGACTGGCTGGTTTAGCTGAAGATTACTTCATTCTTTATTCCAGGAGATGACTGTGGGATGACAGAATGGGTGACATAGGTGACACACAAGTAAAAGCTTTCAGTGCAAATGTATTTTTATAAATATGATCCTATGAACCCAGGATGTCAGAGCCGGGAGGGCCCTTAGAACCCAGGATGTCAGAGCTGGGAGGGCCCTTAGAACCCAGGAGGTCAGAGCGGGGAGGGCCCTTAGAACCCAGGATGTCAGAGCTGGGAGGGCCCTTAGAACCCAAGATGTCAGAGCTGGGAGGGCCCTTAGGACCCAGGAGGTCAGAGTTGGGAGGGCCCTTAGAACCCAGGAGGTCAGAGCTGGGAGGAATCTTAGAACCCAGGAGGTCAGAGCTGGGCGGGCCCTTAAAACCCAGGAGGTCAGAGTTGGGAGGGCCCTTAGAACCCAAGATGTCAGAGCTGGGAGGGCCCTTAGAACCTAGGAGGTCAGAGCTGGGAGGGCCCTTAGAACCCAGGAGGTCAGAGCTGGGAGGGGACTTAGAACCCAGGAGGTCAGAGCTGGGAGGACCCTTAGAACCCAGGATGTCAGAGCTGGGAGGGAGCTTAGAACCCAGGAGGTCAGAGCTGGGAGGGCCTTAAAACATACTATCAGGGCTGAGAGAGATCTGATACCATGAGTTAGAAGATAGAAGGACTCTTAAATCCTAGATCACCTCGATACTCTCTAGTTCCCATTTTATGGAAAAGAATCTCAGAGGTGAGTGCTGAGCCAGGACTGGAACCTCCCCTCTGCTCCCTGCAGGTTCAGTGCTCTCTGCCTCCCCCCACAGTGCCTAGTCACACCCACACTGCAGGTGCCTCCGGCTCTTACCTTGTGCCTTTCTCTAGGCCCGGAGACCGTTGGAGATGTAAGGAAGTCTCCACCGAGATGGAGAAGACAGCAGCCCAGAGAGGAAAGGACCCTGCGGAGGCTCCCTGGCTTGGGAGGTGGGCTGCTGGCCTCCCAGCATGGTTTGTTTAATGCTCCCCCTGCTAGTGTTTCATTATTGATCCGCTCGCTGCCTGTGGCTGGCTTGGGCCCAGTGGGCCGTGCGGACTTGTCCAAGCCCATCTTCATCAAAAATGCAGGAGCCGGGGCTCACTTGTCTGCGCCCTCCAGACTGTTTAAACAGATGAGCCGCGTTGTTCTCAAGCTGGCAGACAAGCGGGTTCTCTGGGTCTGTCTTAGAGCTCAGGAAGGCTGCTCCCCACTGAAAAATGCTGGAGAGATGCCAAGGAGGAAGGGGAGGAAGGCCGGGAAAGGGGGTGCAGATCAAGCACCTTAGGAGACGGAACCCTCGTGGCAGACTGTTTCCCATCACTCAAATGGGGCTGGACTTTCTGAGACTTAAGGACCCTCCTGGATTTCCCATTCTCCATTCTAAGGCATCTCCCTCTCTTCACATTTCATGTTTCAAGATCACTCCCATCTTTCTGTATTCTAAGGCCCCTTCCTGCCTTCGTATTCCATGCTCTAAGGGCCCTGCCAGTTCTGACCTCCTGGGTTCTAAGGACCCTCCCAGCTCTGACCTCCTGGGTTCTAAGGGCCCTCCCAGCTCTGACATCCTGGGTTCTAAGGGCCCTCCCAACTCTGACATCCTGGGTTCTAAGGATCCTCCCAGCTCTGACATCCTGGGTTCTAACGGCTCTCCCGGTTTTGACCTCCTGGGTTCCCAGGGCCCTCCCACCTCTGATATTCCATGCTCCAAGGTGGCTCTCAGCACTGACATTCTATTACCTGAAGCCATTTCAATGTTCCTTCCAGATTTTATGGCATATACTATAAGGTCTTCTCTGCTAGGAAATTAAGGATTTCTCGGGGTACAAGCTCAAGTTGGCAGTAAGAACTTTTTTATAGACAGCAGACATGAAGTCCAGGCATAAATGGGGGGAACAAGGCCAAGGAATAACTTTATTCTTATCCAAATGTTTGTCAGTTGACTAGTTTATCAATAGGCATCTAGTAAGCAACTACTGTCTTCTAGGCTCTATGAAAAAAAAAAGTCCCTACCCTTAAGGAGTTTAATGAGGGAGACAACATACAAACAATGATCCGCCAACAAGCTATATAATGGATAAATTGGAAATTATCCAGAGAAGGAAAAGGGAAATGTAAATCAGGGCCTAAAATAAATCAAATAGGAGATTGTTAATTTTCTGCAGAACAATGGTTTATTTTTCTGAATGTATGAAATCCAAACTAACCAAGGAAATTGTGGAATGAATGAATGATAAAGCATTTATTAATTGCTTACTATGTGCCCAGGAGTTGTGCTAAAGGGAGGAGGTGCAAATATAAGAAAGCCAGCTGGTCTCTGTCCTTAAGAAGTTTACATTCTAATGGGGAGAGGGACAAATAACACATAAAGGGGAGCTAAAAGTTCCCCACATGGAGCATCATGGTTTGGAAATGGTAACTGAGAAATGTAGTGAGCTTTGGTTCTGGATGAGACAAAGTGAACATTACTTATCAGAAAACAAGCTGATTCCAGGGACAGAATTTAAGATTCCACTGGGTTGGTGAGAAGGAGGATGAGAATAATAAAAGAAAGAAAGGGGGGAAAAGAGAAGGAGAGAAAGAAGGGGAAGGAGGGAAGGAAGAAAGAAGGAGGGAAAAAAGGGAGGAAGGGAAGGGAAGGGAGGGAGGGAGGGAGGAAGGAAAGGAGGAAGGAAGGGAAGAAGGAAGGAAAAAAGGAAGGAAGGAAGGAAGGAAGGAAAGAAGGATGGAAAAAAGGAAGGAAAAAAGGAAGGAAGGAAGGAAGGAAGAAAGGAAGGAAGGAAGGAAGGGAGGGAGGGAGGGAAGGAGGGAGGGAGGGAAGGAAAGAAGGAAGGAAGGAAGGAAGGAAGGAAGGGAGGAAGGGAGGAAGGGAGGAAGGGAGGAAGGGAGGAAGGAAAGGGAAAAAAAGAAAGAGGGAGGGAAAGAAGAAGAGGGAAAGGAAAGAAGAAATCAAAAGAGAAAGAAAGAATAGCATAACTTCTGCAGAGGCCAGAAAACACTGAGGAGTCCTAGAGCCTCGTTCCCTGGTCTATATGGCTTGTGGTTGAAGAGGAAAACAGATCCATTCAGAGATTGTCCCACAGCATTTTTAACCTTTTCAAAAGAGAATTCTTTAATGCTACTTCCCCAGATTGGCAGCGGGAGACATGGTCCCTTCTGCCAGGTATGTGGGGCGCCAGCATCCAGCATTTCCCTTTGATAAAACGCTAACCAGATCCTGACAGATACGGCTGACGGCCAGCCTGCTTGTGCTCCTGCCTGATTGGTTAAACATGCAGCAGACAATGCGCCTGAAAGTATTCTGAGAGTGGCCACAGCAGGGAAGTTTCCTGGGCCCTGATGTCCAGGAGGGGATGCTCTGGATGGCAGCTGCCACATCTTAGGACGGAATGAGGGGCCCCCTGCCCCTCAGGCCCTCAGGCCTCTGCCAAGGTCCCCGCCCAAAGACGTGGGGTCCCTAAGCTGTGTGAACTTGGTCATGCCTTCTCTGTTCCTTAGCAAGGCTTCAGCCACCTCCTCAGGCCAGATGAGTGGGAGGCAGGAGAAGCTCCTTCAGACAGTCAGCAAGAAGTTATCTGAAGTGTTCTAGATGCCCGTCCTGGAAGAGAACGTGTTAGGGGGGACAGGAGAAATGTCCGAGACATGGTCTCCACTCTCCAGAACCTGACTGGGTAGGCAGCAAAAAACTGAGTGACTGGAAACAGAGCAAACAGCTGCTCTCTCATCAGCTAAGTGGCTGGACTAGAGGAGCTCCAGGGTACCCCCATCTCCAGCTCTGAAATCCTGCATTCCAAAGCCCCTCCCAGCTCTGACCTCCTGGGTTCTAAGGGCCCTCCCAGCTCTGACCTCCTGGGTTCTAAAGTCCCTTCCAGCTCTGACATCCTGTGTCCTAAGGACCCTCCCAGCTCTGATATTCCATGTTCTAACAATCCTTCCAGCTTGGAACCTTTATGTTATAAGTTTCCTTCCTGACATTCCTCATCCTAAGGGCCTCTCAGATCTGGCATTCCATGTTCTAAGGTAGTTCTCACTCTGACACTCCATTTTCCATTTCCCTGCCCAAGTTTAACATTCTATATTGTATGACAGAGAAGTCAAATGAGCCTCATCTGACTGGAAGTGCTCCCGTGTGAGTTCCCCAGGAACTGAATTAAAATGTAATTGAAAAACATGTAAAATAAATTCAATGAACAAAAATATTGAATGAAGCATTATAGATAACATCCATATGTAGTTTTCGAAATCAATATGAATCCTTGAGGTCCTTATGTAACTTTTTTTTTTCTATTTGACATTGCTGCTCTAAGATCTCTTTCAGTTCTAACGGGAAAGAAAAGGAAGGGAAGGGACAGAAAAGGAAGGGAAGGGAAGGGAAGGAAAAGGAAGGAAAGGGAAGGGAAGGGAAGAAGAAAGAGAAAAGGAAATGGAAAGGGAAAGGAAAAGAGAAGGGAAGGGAAGGGAAGGAAAAGGAAGGGAAGGGAAGGGAAGGGAAGAGGAAAGAGAAAAAGAAATGGAAAGGGAAAGGAAAAGAGAAGGGAAAGGAAGGGAAGGAAAGGGAAAGGAAAGGAAGGGAAGGGAAGAGAAAGGAAGGGAAGGGAAAAGAAGGAAAGGGAAGGGAAGGGAAGGGAAGAAAAGGGAAGGAAAGGGGAAAGGGAAGGGAAGTGGAAGGGAAGGGAAGGGAAGAGAAGGGAAGGGAAGGGAAAGAAAGGGGAAAAGGAAGGGAAGAGGAAGGGGAAAGAAAAGGGGAAGGGGAGAGAAGGGGAAGGGGAAAAGAAAGGGGAAAGGGAAGAGGAAGGAGAGGGAAGGAAGAAGAGGAGGGAAGGGAGAAGGGAAGGGAAGGGAACCAACTTTGTTCCAGACACTGTGCCTTACAAATATGATCCCATAATTAATGAAAAAAAATGCAAATGAGGGTGGCCTAGCTGTACCAGATCTAAAACTATACTATAAAGCAGTGGTCACCAAAACCATTTGGTACTGGATAAGAAATAGAGTAGTGGATCAGTGGAATAGGTTAGGTTCACGGACAAAATACTCAATGACAATAATAATCTAGTGTTTGATAAACCCAAAGACCTCAGTTTTGGGGATAAAAACTCACTATTTGACAAAAACTGCTGGGATCATTGGAAACTAGTATGGAAGAAATTAGGCATTGACTAACACCATATACCAAGATAAGGTCAAAATGAATTCATGATCTAGGCATAAAGAATGATATTATAAACAAATTAGAACAATGTAGGATGGTTTACCTCTCAGACCTGTGGAGGGGGAAGGAATTTGTGACCAAAGAAGAACTAGAGGTCATCATTAATCACAAAATAGATAAATTCGACTATATCAAGTTAAAAAGTTTTTGTACAAACAAAATGAATGCAGACAAGATTAGAAGGGTAGCAGTAAACTGGGAAAATATTTTTACATCCAAAGGTTCTGATAAAGGCCTCATTTCTAAAATATATAGAGAACTGACGCAAATATATAAGAATTCAAGCCATTTTCCAATTGATAAATGGTCAAAAGATATGAACAGACAATTTTCAGACAAAGAAATTGAAACTATTTCTGGTCACATGAAAAGGTGCTCCAAATCACTATTGATCAGAGAAATGCAAATTAAGACAACTCTGAGATGCCACTACACACCTGTCAGATTGGCTAAAATGACAGGAAATGATAATGATAGCTGTTGGAGGGGATGTGGGAAAACTGGGACACTGATACATTGTTGGTGGAACTGTGAATGGATCCAACCATTCTGGAGAGCAATTTGGAACTATGCTCAAAAAGTTATCAAACTGTGCATACCATTTGACCCAGCAGTGTTTCTACTGGGCCTATATTCCCAAGAGATCTTAGAAGAGGGAAAGGGACCCACATGTACAAGAATGTTAGTGGCAGCCCTTTTTGTAGTGGCAAGAAACTGGAAATTGAAAGGATGCCCATCAATTGGAGAATGGCTGAATAAATTATGGTATATGAATATTATGGAATATTATTGTTCTGTAAGAAACAATCAAGAGGAGGTTTTCAGAGAGGCCTGAAGAGACTTGCATGAACTGATGCTGAGTGAAATCAGCAGAACCAGGAGAACATTATACATAGCAACAAGACTATACGATGATCAATTCTGTTGGACATGGTTTTCTTCAACAATGATGTGATTCAAACCAGTTCCTATTGTTCAGCAATGAAGATAGTCATATACATCCAGAGAGAGGCCTGTGGGAACTGAGTGTGGACCACAGCACAGCATTTTAACGCTTTCTGTGAATATTTCCCTGCATTTTGTTTTCCTTCTTAGGTTGTTTTTTTTCTTCTTCTCTTTCTAGATCTGATGTTTCTTGTGCAGTAAGATAACTGTATAGATATGTATACATGTATTGTATTTGTCATATAATTTATCATATTTAGCATGTATTAGCTTACCTGTCATCTAGGGGAGGGGAGTGGGGGGAAGGAGGGGAAAAGCTTGGGAAAAAAAAGTTTTTGCAAAGGTCAATGTAGAAAAATCACTCATCTGTTTTGTAAATAAAAAGCTTTTAATTAAAAACAAAAACAAAAACAAATATCCCATTTAACCCTCACAACAACCCTGTGAAGTAGGTGTTGTTATTATCCCTAATTTACAGTTAGGAAGAGTGAGGCAAATAGAGATTAAATGAGTCATCCAGGATCTCACAGCTAATTAGGGTGAAGCCAGATTATACCTTGCTTCCCTGACTCCAAGCTCATTGCGTCCCCTAGCTGCCTCATAGGTTAAAAGTCTATATTTAAACCTTTATTCCAAGGTTCTTTTCATCTCTAACACCCTCTATATTCTATATAGTTTGTTCCAAAGTCCCTTTAGACTTGAATAGTCTAGACTTCTGTTCCTAGTTGTTATTGTTCTTGTGGTTGCTACTATTTTTGTTGTTCTGTCCCTTCAAATGGATCCAACTGACTCCATTTAGAGTTTTCTTAGCAAAGACATCGGACTGGTTTGCCACTTCCTTCTCTAACTCATTTTACAGATGAGGAAACTGAGGCAAAGAGGGTTAAATGACTTGCCCATGGTCACATGGCTAGTAAATATCTGATGCCAGATTTGGACTCAGGGAGATGAATCTTCCTGACTCCAGGCTCAACACTCTGTCCCACTAGCGCACCTAAATGACCTTTCTAACATAGCACAATTTATGATTCACTGCTAAGCATCTGATACAGACTCTGTGAGCTATATTTACTAGGAAACCGAGCATTTTTAGGGAATGAGCAAATGAAATAATCTAGTTCAGAGAGAGAAGCTAATGATACCTGCTTAGTATCTGTAACTTGGAGATCTCTGGATTCTGGGTAACAGTGTCCCTGCCCCCAAATCCAGAGTTTCCTAGCTCAGATTCTTTCCTTGATCTTCTTTCTAGACACATATTGCCTGACTCTCACTTATATCCAGACTGAGTTCTTTCTCAGTGCCCTCTGTCCATTAGATTCCCAGCTAATCTTCCAGCTCTCCCCCAAAGTTCATATAGAATTCCCAATGTACAGTTCTATTGAATAGACTCTGAGAAGCCGGTCTCTAACTTAGACATCTACCTAGCCATTCATCCTCCAAATATTCATTTGTTTTGCACAAGGTCCTGTTGGCAAAAGGGATACAAAGCTGCAAAAATAAAAGGGCAGCTAGCCTATCCGAGGGGTTTAGATATATCCACAAAGAAGTATGAGAGGATCAACATGGTCAAAGCAAAACCATAATGTGCCAGAGCTGGAGAGAACCTTAGAATATAGAATGTTAGAGTCAAAAGGGAATTTTAAAAATGGAAAGTCAGAACTATAAGGAACCTTCATACAGAGAATATCAGGGCTAGAATAGACAAGAGAAGCAAGAATGTTAGGCTCAGGAGGAATTTAGACTATAGAGCATCAGAGCTAGGAGGAATCTTAGGACAGAAGGTAAGAATTAGGAGATGGTTAGATGTGGAAGAATCCTTAGGAAATAGAATGTTAGAGCTGAAAATGTCTTTAAAACAGAATGTTAGACCCAGAAGAGTCCTTAGAACATAGAATATCAGAATTACAAAGGGCCTCAGAACACAGAATGTTAGTTGGAAGAAAACTTAGAACACAACATGGAAAGTCCAAGCTTAGACAAATCTTAGGGCAGAATATAAGAATTCAGAGGGATCTTTGGAACATAAAATGTTGGACCTGAAAGAGTTCTTAGAACATAGAATGTTAGATCTGGAAGAGTTCTTAGAATGTAGAATGATAGACCTGGGAGAATCATTAGAACATAGAATGTTAGATCTGGAAGCTTCTTAGAACATAGAATGATAGACCTGCAAGTCTTTAGAATATGGAATGTTAGATCTGGGAGAGTTCTTAGAATGTAGAATGATAGACCTGGAAGTCTTTAGAATATGGAATGTTAGATCTGGAAGAGTTCTTAGAAGGTAGAATGATAGACCTGGAAGAGTCATTAGAACATAGAATGATAGACCTGGAAAAGTCTCTAGAATATGGAATGTTAGATCTAGAAGAGTTCTTAGAACATAAAACATTAGACTTAAAAGAATCTTTATTATATCACAGTGTGCCAGAACTGGAGAGAACCTTAGAATATAGAATGGTAGACCTGGAAGAATTCTTAGAATACAGAATGTCAAAATTAAAAAGAACTTCAGCATGCATAATGTCAAAATTGGAAAAGCCCTTAGAACAAAGGATGTTAAAGCTGGAAGGGACCTTAGAACAGAGCTGTCAGAGCTGAGAGAAGTGTTGGAGACTATAGAGGATTCCCACTCATATTTTCTGCCTCCAAATCCAGGGCTAACCTTTTTCCTTCACAACTCTTCCTCTCATGTACTGCAAAGTGTCCAATGAGTGGTACACATTGTAAGATTGCAAATAAAGAAAGGCACTTATGGAAGTCATTGCTGACTTGGGGGATTAGAAAAGTCCCTGGATTCTCCATTTTGAGCATTTTCTAGGGTCAGAGAAAAAAGGAAGATGGGATGGGGAGGGGGGACCACCAGTATTGTAAGCCTTCTCTCTAGTTCTCCATCCCCATCCCACCCCTCTGCCCTTAATCCTGTTGACTTTCTCTATTAGCAGCCTCTCCCACTGAGAACAGGATCACAGTTGTCAAGCCCAAGCCAGATGAATGGCTTTCCCTTGGCCAGTAGAACCAGAAGCCTTTCAAGTCCTCGACATGGCACCCAGGCACAGCTCTACTGAAGCAACCCAGGCTTTCCTACAATAAAACTTAGAGAAGAGAGGCAAGGAATCTAATTAAGCTCCCCAGAGCCTCAGCTCCTCCTCTTATTAAGTTAGAACCCTTTGAAGCTTGATCCAGCTCATTAAAATAATTTGAATCCTGTGGAATTGTCTTATGTGATCCCTGATCTGAGAAAATTGTTTTCATAACGGCCGAACCCAAATATCTCCCCATAGGGTTTGATGGTTAGCTGTGGATGTCGGATGGGTTCCTGTTTCTGGGAAGTACCCCAGAGAGTCAGAGTCCTAGGAAAGGAAGGCCGACACAGCAATCAGGTCATCATCCTCCCATGCACTGATTGGAACCAAGAAAAGGGTCCAAAAAAAGGAAGAGGAAGGTTGGGGGAGAATCTGAGGAAACTAGGATTGACTCAGGGAAGGAATCTCAGAAATTAATTGCAAGATCATATAATGTATAACTGTAAAGGACCTTAAAAGTCATCTAGTCCAATCCGTTCAATTAACAGATGAGGAAATTGAGACCCAGAGGGCTTGTGAGTTGCCCTAAAATCCCCATAGATCTTAGGGAGTAGAATCAAGACTAAAACCCAGAGCCTTTTACTCCAAATTCTTCTTGCTATTCCAAAATCCTGCAATAAACACCAAACTTCTCCTTCATTCATCTATTTTGTTCATTCAGGCCTTCAAGAAAAATCTCAGTGCCCATACTCAATAGAGAAAATTATATTCTATGCTGGGGAAAAACAAAGTTTAGGTAAGATACAATTCTTGCTCCTAAGAAAACCAGTCTAATATCCTAGCATTCAAGGCCCTCTTTAATCTCATTCCAACTCATCTAACTTTATCTCACATACCTCTCCTTAGAACCAAACATTAACAATCACTATTCCCTAAATATGTTCCCCATTTTACCACTTCCACACTTTCTTTCATGCCTAGAATGCCCTCCCCACCATTTTCTTCTAGCTAACATCTTAACTACCTTTCCAGGTTTAACTCAAATGCTACCTTCTCCAGATAGCATTCCCAGTTCTCCTATATGATCTTCTAAAGCTTCCTACTACTTTATATGTACAACGCACTAGTCATTTTCATTACATTTTCTTTTCATAATGATCATATTTATTTGTATAAAGTATAAGTTGCTCATTTAGGTAATCCATGTGTTTCTACATAGGTTATATGTGTAATGGTTATGGCTCCCTACCCTCTCTCTCTCCAAGCGAGACATTGATTCCTACCAGAAGGGGAAGCAGGAGGGTGAGATCCAAAGCTTGGTCACTCTGCCTTCTTCAAAGAGAGATAAGACGTTATAATTAGATAGACAAATAGATGGATAGATAGAGAGATATGGATAGAAAGATTTATATAGATATATCAACATCAATATAGATATATTGGTATAAATATATCAATACATCTATCCATCAAAGGATAGATCATATAGATAGGCATGTAGTTGGGAATCTACCTATCTACTGATAGATTCTGGGATGATTTCTCATACATAGATAGATAGATAGACATCTACTTATCTATTGATAGAAAGATGTACATAGATTTGTAGATAGACATCTACCTGTTGATAGATATAGATAGATTTCTGGATGTAGATAGATGGATGGATACATATAGATGTACATAGATTTATAGACATCTACCTATCTGTTGATAGATATAGATAGATAGGTAGATAGATGGATGGATAGATGGATGGATGGATGGATAGATAGATAGATAGATAGATGGGTAGATACACAGATAGACAGATAGATGTCTCACTCAGTCTCAGCTCTCACCCAAGAGGAAATTCTTCAAAGCCTTCTGAAGAGCAGACTAGAGATAGAGACATGATCATCAAGATGCCAGCTCCTCTACATGTCAGCTTCTTCTCAAAGTCTTCCCCTACCTTTAGGAATCTGAAGAAAAGCTAGAACAACACTTCTCTCTCAAAGTTATAAATCAGGAGACTAGGATTTCTTTTCTCTCCAGCTCTCACCAGCTCACAAAAGTGAAGAACAGTGAGTGATCAATCTCCACCAATGAGCAGAGTCCCATGCAGAGGGACTTTGAGTTGATTACTATCTGTACAAGGCTTAATACCTTATGTTGCTAGTCTGGAAGCTCCTAGGGACGGGATTGTTTCACAGTGTTTGTGTCTTCCCCCAGCATAATTATATATAGAAGGCAATCTGGCCAAACTGGTCTCCTGACCTCATAAGGGTTTGAGTCCAAAATATCCCTAGTGTGGAAAATTATTGAATGTGGATTTAACATGACATCATTCCATCTCTTTTGCCTTGGCTATATCTCATGCCTATTAAAAAAAACCTCCTTCCTCCTTTCTATCTCTTAGTATTCTTCGTTTCCTTCAAGACTTAACTCAAAAATCACTTGAACGTGAAACCTTTCTTAATTTCCATCCCTGTCGCCCCCAACTGCTGGGTACCTTGCCCCTCATTTGGTAAACATCTGTCTGTCCATGATAGTCTCCCCTACCTAGATTATAAAAGGACTGTTTTACTGAGATCTTTGTTTCCTCAGCATCTAGTTTAGTATCAGACACATACTAGATGCTTAATAATTGCTTGTTGATTAATTTAAATGAATTCTCCTGCCACCAGTCCTTAGAAGAAATGTCATTTATTTTATTAATGCCTTTTAATGTTTCACTTCCCAAATAACTCCCCCATAGAATCTCTCTTTGTAACAGCAAAAATAGTTTTAACTGACACAGGACTTACATTTAAATATGTATGCCATATTCCATACCTTCAGTCCCCTGCCTCTCTACCAAGAGGATGAAAGTGTGTGAACTCTTGGAACCCAGACTGGCTATGACTTCTAAACTGAGTTCAAATATTTCAGGGGTGGAGTTCATTTACTTTACTGAGGTCATTGTGCCCATTGTTCCTGGAGCTTTTTCAAGATAAAAATAGGTGTTGAAGATTTTACAAAGAGAACCAACATCTGAGTGCAGGATAGCTGCACTCAGTCTCAGCACTTAATATGGTACCTGGCACACAGTAGGTGCTTTAAGAAGTGTTTATTGATTTGTGTACTCTTTGATCCAGCATATCCTATGATCTCTACTGGGTCTGTATCACAAAGAGATCATAAAAGAAGGAAAAGGTCCCACTTGTGCAAAAATGTTTATAGCAGCCTTTTTTTGTAATGGCAAGGGACTAGAAATTGGTTGGATACCCTTCAATTAAGGAATGGCTGAATAAGTTATGACATATGAATGTAATGGAATATTATTCTATAAGAAATGATGAGCAGGCTGATTTCAGAAAAGCCTGGAAAGTCTTACATGAGCTGATGCTAAGTGAAGTGAGCAGAACCAGGAGAACATTGTACACAATAACAACAAGACTATGTGTTGATCAGCTAAAATGTTGGAAGTGGCTCTTTTCAATAATTAGATGTCCAATAGACTTGGGATGAAAAGTGCCATTCATATCCAGAGAGAGACATACGGAGATTGAATGTGGATTGAAATGATATTTTCATTGTTTTTATCCTTTCTTGTGGTTTTTTCCATTTGGTCTGATTTTTCTTGCACAGCATGATGAATATAAAAATATGTTTAGAAGAATTGTACATGTTTAGCTTATATTAGATTGCTTCCTCTCTAGGGGAGGGGGAAAGGAAAAGATAGGAAGAAAAATTTGGAACACAAGGTTTTGCAAAGGTGAATATTAAAAACTATCTTTATATATATTTGGAAATATAAAATACTATTTAAAAAAAGAAATGTTTATTGACTAACTGACTCAGAAGTCATGGAATTGAATCCTGTCTCAGACACTCATGAGCTGTATGACAGAAAGCAAGTCACTAAATTTGCTTTATCAATTTGTTTATCTGTAAAATAGGGATAATATTAATTTTCCTAATATCTCTTGAGAAGTAGAGTGGTATAGCGCTGTGTCAGACTTGGGATAATGAGATGATTGTTCAGTCACTTTTCAGACATATCCAACTTTATGACCCCATTTAGGGTTTTCTGGGCAGAGACACTGGCTGTCCACTTCCTTCTTCAGTCCATTTTACAGATGAAAAAACTGAGATGAACGGGGTTAAATGATTTGCCCAGGATCACCCAGCTATTATCTGAAGCCATATTTAAACTCATGTTTTCTTGACGTCAGACTCTACCCACTGTACCACCTGGCTGCCCACTGTAGTCACAAGGACAGGAGTTCAAATTCTACCTCTGACCTTTGTGGGTGACCACAGGTAAGTCAGTTCTCCTTTCTGAACTCAGAAAGAACACAAAAGACAATTAATGATTGACAAGTTGTGATCCTTTTTGCTGTAATCCCAGTACTTGTGGTATTGATCGCCTCCCCTTCAAGGCCATCATCAGGAAAGAAAACCTTAAGATGATATAGAAATGAGAGCAATTATCATCACCTACAATGAATGGGATGGCCAGATCATTTTTTACCCTTTACTGAGGACATTTTCAATAAAGGGTAAAATATGTTTTGAAAGATTTAAAGAAAATTGATTTTTAGATCTTTAACCCTATAAGTCTACCTCCTATGTAATGGCTTCCCTGGATTTCTCTGCTCTGTCCCAAGTCCAAGAACCAAGCTTTTCTATGTACTGTTTCCAGGACTCATGAATATACACACCATCATCCCAACTAGGAGTGTAAGATCCTTGAGGGAAAGGATTGTTGTCCTGCTAGAAACCTGGCTCTGGCTAGAAAACCCAGTTCAAATCCTAGATCTGTCACTTAACACCCAGGAGAATTTGGCCAGGATCCTTTTCCTCCCTAAGGGCTAGCTTCCTTTATCTACAATTTGAGACATTTAGATTCTCTTTAAGGATCTTCCCTAAGAAACTTTGTATTTCCCATTTTCTCCAAAATGCCTAGAACCACAGGAGACACATAACAGATGCTCAGACAGCATTTATTGAGTTTAACAGAATTAATATGAATCAACCAGTCCTCCGGGCTTCCATCTGCCTTACTGATTCTCCACATTCACCACTTTTAGAGTGCTCTTGATGGCCCGGCCACCCACAAGTGGAAACAAGGCAAGAACTTTGAGGGACAGTGGTAGAACAGAATTCTACTTCTGATCAGAGTTCTTCAACTCTCAAGTGCTTTCCATTTCTGACATTCTGTGTTCTAAGGCACTTCCCAGCTCTGACATCCTGGGTTCTAAGGGCCCTCCCAGCTCTGACATCCTGGGTTCTAAGGGCCCTCCCAGCTCTGACATC
>JAJPUD010004233.1:0-11354 GCA_023553655.1 Myrmecobius fasciatus | reverse complement strand
CCAGCTCTGACATCCTGGGTTCTAAGGGCCCTCCCAGCTCTGACATCTTGTGTTCTAAGGCTTTCCCATCACTGACATTCCATTTTCTAGGTTTTTCCTAGTTCTGCTAACCTATAATACTAAGCTTACTGGAATTGTTTTAGTCACAAAGGTCCCAAAACCTTCTCCACTCTGAGCCAAGGACCCTCATACCCTTTCCCTCTCGTTCCAGTGTTTATTAATGATCCCTATCTGACATTCCAGATGCTAAGACCAGTCTCAGCTCTGATGAATCCTCTCCAAAATGAAGGGAAGTTTAGCTTCCCTAAGAGGGCCCTGATGGGGTTGTCCTGAGACAGGACCTCTGGGATTCAAGGCTTCTCCAAGGGTGGGTGTAATCATCCCACATTTACAGATGAGAACACTGAGGCTCCAGGATACCCAAGATTCACAGGCACTGCCCCTCATTCTGACACAGTCTATAAGAGTGGTGTCCATTTCTACTGGACAAACAGATGTAGAATATCATAACTTCATGGCAATTTACTTTCCTCTGGGCAAGTATTTTCCATAACTCCTCATGGCCCTTCTACTTCAGAAGACATTTCTGTGTGGTGGAGAAAGGAGCTTCTGGAATAAGAAGAAGCTTAAAGCCCACTTGGGGTTAGCCCCAGAGAGTGTGGTTTGGATGGGGTTCCATGCATCAATGGACCTTTGGAGAGAACCATAGTGTTCTTGAACAGTAATTGTGGTTAGAAAAGTGGCTGAGTATAAATGGACCTTCTTACTCAATAGAGCTTGGTGCCTTCTGTCACATCCACTGGCTTGTGGGACCAGGTGGATCACACTTCATGGGGTGCTATGGTTTGCAGAGTACTTTCTTCCCAACTACCTGTGAGGCAGAAAGTGGAGCTCTGTCTTTATCTCACAGGATGGAAGGTCAAGTTTACTTTTCAGAACACTTCTCATAAGGAAACCCCATCCAGCATTGAAAGAATGCCAAAATTGATGTCAAAGGATGTGGGTTTAAAGTCTGAATATTTACTAGAACTATGAACAAATCGGTGAATCTCTCTGGGTCTCAGTTTCTTCATCTATAAAACGAATGAATTGAACTCAATGATAAATCTATGATGTGTTCCTGTCCTGGCATTCAAGGCTCCCCATAATTTGATTGTGCTCCACCTTTCCAGTCTTTGGTGACCCTACCACCTACACTCCCTCTTCTCAATACTCTAGCCAACCTGAGTGATTCTCTCGTATCCAAATACATCTTCCCACCTCCAAACTTTTGCTCACATAGTTCCCAATACCAAGAATACCCAACCCTACACACACCCCTAGCACACATTCCTGTTGAAATGCAATATCTTCATGATTTAGACATAGTGATATTATAAAACAAATTAAAAGAACAAATCTGTGGAGATGGAAGGAATTTGTGACCAAAGAAGAACTGTAACTCATAATTGAGCACCAAATAGATAAGTTAAGAAGTTTTTGTACAAACAAACCTAATGCAAACAAGATTAGAAGGGAAGCAATAAATTGGGAAAACATTTTTACATTTAAGGGTTCTGATAAAAACCTCATTTCTAAAATATATAAAGAATTGATCCAAATTTATAAGAATTCAAGCCACTCTCCAATTGATAAATGATCAACGAACAGACAATTTTCAGATGAAGAAATTAAAACCATTTCTAGTCATATGAAAAGGTGTTCCAAATCACTATTGATCTGAGAAATGTAAGTTAAGACAACTCTGAGATACCACTACACACTTGTCAGATTGGCTAAGATGACAGGAAAAGATAATGATGAATGTTGGAGGGGATGTGGGAAAACTGGGACACTGATACATTGTTGATGGAACTGTGAATGGATCCAGCCATTCTGGAGAGCAATTTGGAACTATGCTCAAAAAGTTATCAAACTGGGCATACTCTTTGACTCAGCAGTGTTTCTACTGGGCTTTGTCCCAAAGAGATCTTAAAGGAGATCCACATGTGCAAAAATGTTTGTGGCAGCCCTTTTTTTAGTGGCAAGAAACTGGAAACTGAATGGATGCCCATCAATTGGAGAATGGCTGAATAAATTATGGTATATAAATATTATGGAATATTAATGTTCTGTAAGAAATGACCAGCAGGATGATTTCAGAGAGGCCTGGAGAGACTTGCATGAGCTGATGCTGAGTGAAATGAGCAGAAACAGGAGATCATTATACATGGCAACAATAAGACTATATGATGATCAGTTTTGATGGACATGGCTGTTCTCAACAATGAGATGATTCAGACCAGTTCCAATGATCTTGTGATGATGAGAGCCATCTACATCCAGAGAGAGGACTGTGGAAACTGAGTATGGATCACAATATAACATTCTCTTTTTGTTATTGTTTGCATTTTGTTTTCTTACTCGTTTTCTTTCCTTTTTGATCTGATTTTTCTTATGTAACAAGATAATTGTATAAAGATGTTAATATATATACATATATTTTAACATGTATAGCATATATTGGATTGCTTGCCCTCTAGGGCAGGGAGTGGGGAAAGGAGGGAAAATTTTAGAACACAAGGCTATGCAAGGGTCAATGCTGAAAAATTATTCATCCATATGTTTTGAAAATAAAAAGCTTTAATTAAAAAATTTTACATCTTTCAGGATTCAACTCAAATGTCACATCTGAAAATTTCCGATTCTCCCTTATTATTCTCTTTCTTGGGCAGTGATTACTGATATTTACATACTACTTTGTGAGCTTTAAAAGTATATCATTTGATCTCCACAACAACTGTATAAGGTTGGTATTGTAAGCATCATTGCCATCCCTATTTATAAATTAGGAAACTCAGGGCCAGAGAAGTTCCATGACTTGCCCACGTTGACTCAACTGATAGTCAAGATTAGAATGCTGATCTTGTTTCCAGGATAAGTGTGATATTGTTCCCCCCCTCCAAAAAAAAAATCCTTGGAGAGACTATGGAGCATTGGAAAATATTCAGTAACTGGTTCCAGGTTGGTGAGCCATGTGGTTGACTATGGAGCTAGGATTGTTGGTATCTCCAAAAACATCCGAGTTATCTTTAGCTATCATTTCCCTTTTATTCAGTATTTTCTTGGCTCTTATCAAGTAAGGGACCGATACTGTAAGGGGAAAGGCCTTTGGGATCTTCTCCCCATCAAAGGCCATATGGTCCCTGAGAAATGAGCATTTGGCTTTGATCTTTTTCATTCTAGGTGAAGGGAGGAGACTCATTCTTGGGATTTTCAAAAGTATGGAGATTTAGCTGCAGGAATCTGAGAATCAGAATCCAGGCTACTTTTGTAGTATCAATGACTGAGGATCTTCTGGGGTAGTCTTGGGACCCTAGCCCAGTGGAGGGCTACCCAGCAACCATACCACATCTGAACATGAACTAAGTTAAGTCTGGCCCTACCCTGCCCCCTGACACTAAGATGGTGCCAGGGAAAGTATGATCATAGAGATAGCAGGAAAATGTCTGTACTTTATTCTTGCTATATCTTCAAAATAAAATCACTTTGTAAAAACTAATGGATATTAAGTAAATGGAACTGGGCTCCTAGTGACTAGTCCCTAACAATTTCAGGAACACAACTGTTGGGGGCTCAATATAATGGCAATAGAGAAAAGACTTTCCAGGGTTCCAAACCTGAGGGGCAAATATAGCAGCCTGGCTCTGGAAGAGAAAGCCAGAACATACACATTGAACAAGGTAGCCATAAAATCCCATAGGATGATAGGATCTCTGAGTTGGAAGGGACTTTAGATGCTATCTAATATAACCCATATTTAGGGGAAAAAAAAGATTCCCTCTACTATATATCCAACAAGTCATCTTCCACTCTTTGTCTGAAGATCTCCATGGAGGGGAAGCCCACCAGCTTCCATGAGAGGCTCTTCTGCTTTGAGGCAGCTTCAATAGTTCAAAAGTCTGTCCTTACATTAGCCTGAAATCTGCCTCTCTGCATCTTCCACCCATCACTCCTACTAATGCCCTACAGAGCCAAGCATTAGAAAGATAATCTCTCTTCTATATGACAGCTTTTCAAGTACTTGAAGACAGCTACCATGTTCCCCTTGAGGCTTCTACTCTCCGAGCTAAATACTCCCATATGTTCTTTGTAAGGGAAGGGGATGATGGCAGAAAGTGTCTGTTGTTATCAAAACAAATTATATCAATACATTTCAAGAAGGAAGGGAAAGAAAGACAAAGTGGGGAGGGAAAGAAAAAGACAAAGAGAGATAGGTGAAGTACTCTGAATCCTGTGACCCCCTGTGCTTCTGGGAGAAGGAGGGTCACAGGATTCAGAGTACTTCATAGGGCCAGAAAAATGTTCAAGGAAGAAATTTCTCATGCTCCCTAGAGAAGCCGTTCTTGTGTTCCCACATTCATGATCAGAAATTCTTCCTTGCGTCTGACCTAAAATCCTTCTAGCCGCAAGATCGGCCCTTTTTCTCTCATCCTGTCTTACCCAAGGGAAACCAGGGGGACTTTCTGCAAACTCCTCCTGCCCCCCACATTGTTCTGGCAGCTGGTAAAACTCCGGGCATATGAAAATCTCCCATAATGAGAAAGATGCAAGAGGAAGTGATCTCAGGCCAAGATGAGGAAGCTGGTTCTCTGGGTCTAAAGGACATGTCTGGCCTAGGTGGACACACGCCACGAGCTGCCAAAGCAGAAGTGATGGGGATGGAGGAGGAAATAGGAGGTGAGGGCCTGACGCCGCAACTTCTATGTTTTCCTGAACAAGAATGGGAAGGGAAGTGGGTTAGAGCTGTCTGTGTTTTTATTATTATTAAATAACAAAATCATGCTCTATAAATACACTGCTGGTAGCTGACTTGGGGGTCTGGGTAGGTGACCTCAACCCAGAGAACCAGGAAAGTGGGGAAAGTTCCAATTATTAATTGAAAAGGAGCCAAGCCAACATCTTTGTCCTGCTTAAATCCATAATTTCAGATGAATGATGGGATCATCAAATTTAGAGCAAGAAGAAAATTTAGATGTAGGATCAAAGGTGTGAGTAGAAAGGCCAGATGAGGAGTCAGAAGTCCTGGGTTCAGATTTCACTTCTGTTACTTACTGTGTGACCTTTCCCTTCTCTGGACCTCAGTTTCTCATTCATAACATGTGGTGGTTGGATTAAGGAACAGAGATCAGGCCTGTTATTTTTTCAACATTTTAACTCCCACATTAGGAAATTCCCACTATCCAAGCAAGTCCGTACCTCCCCTGGAACCACTGAGAGCTTAAAAGTGACTTGCCCAGGATGATGTAGCACAGGTCAGAAGCTGGAGCACCTGGCCAGACCAAGTGACCCCTCAAGTCCCTCTGGCTCCAAATTTATGATCTCTTATTTTTCAGAGGAGAAAAGAAAGAATTTTGTTCTAGGTCATATAAGAAGCAGCAGAGCTGGAATTTGAACCTAGAACCTCTGCCAAAGCAGAAGCAAATTTTATGGAGCATCTCAGTGGTGTGGTGGGTAGAGTATTGGGTTTGGATTCAAAAAGACCTAAATTCAAATCCAACCTCAGATACATTAACTTGTGGCAAGTCACTTAATAGCTCTCTACCTTAATTTCCCATCTATAAAATGGGGGTAATAATAGGTACTTACCTCCCAGAGTTGTTGTGGGGATCAAATGAGACTAATTGCAAAGTGCTTGGCACAATTTTGATACAAATTGGTACAAGTTTACAATTGCTTGGAAACATAATATAGTAGGTGCTATATAAATGCTATTATGTTTCTTTGGCTACACCACAATCCCAGAATCTTAACCCCTTCATCTGTATAATGGAGATCATGGCCACCTTCCCTCCCTTCCTCCCAGGATTATTTTGATCATGCCCATAAAAGCCCTTTGCAAAGCTCACAGAGGTGATCAGGACTGACCCAAGATCACAAGATTAGTGACACAGCCCAGACGATAAGAGGTCTCCTGACCAGCCTAGAGCTGCTTTCCAATCCTCCACATTGCCAAAAGATGTCTCCTCCTTTCACTTCTCACATCCCTCACAAGCTGGGTGGATGTGCTACAAGATATTGCTTATATGTGGTACCCAGAACTGATGATGTTGCAATTCACTGAGTAGCAGAGAGTTGGACGAGCTGACCTCTCAGACTCCTGCTGACCCAAAGAGCCGTTATCTTTGTTTTTGCCTAATTTGAGAAGCTGTTATATAGACATTCACACCTATGGAAGAAATGGGATGGGGGGAAAGCATCAAAAAAATCAGCCAACCCTTCCCAACTAGATAATCTTGTCCAAGGCGGGATTTTTCTTAACAATGAGGCAGTGTCTACTCTGAAGGACTTATGATGAGAAATGCTATCCAAACCCAGAGAAAAAAATCAGATTGTGTCTGACTTCAGATTGAAACACATTTAAAACTTTTTCTTAATTTTTTTTCGAGGAGGGAATCTGTGTTCTTTTACAATATGATTTTTATGGGAATGTTTTGTATAATTTCACATATGGCTTCTCAATGCAGGGTGAGGGAGGAAGGGAGAGAATCTGGAACTCAAAGTTTTAAAAACAAATGTTAAAATTATTTTACATTTAACTGGAAAAATAAAAAATATATATGCATATATACAAAATAAATAACACTTTCCATCCAAAAAAAGTCTTTAACAATATTGCTATTACTGTATTAAAAAACAAAAAGCAGTCTCATTTTTTTCCATTCTAATAAGACAAGTTCCATGAAGAAGGTACAACCTGAATGTGGCTTAGATGCAGGAAGAGATCTAAAAGAAAAAATCTCTCAGATGGGTCTGTAGGGTCAGGAAATGTGTGCCTCTGAATCTCCTTGACTTAGTCTTGGAGCTCACAAGATTTAGAGTCTAAATGGATCCTGAAGATAGTCTTCATTAAACTCCTTCATTTTGACTGGCTTAGCCTAAGCTAAGACTCAAAATCACACACCAGTGAAAGTAGTCAAATATGGTGCAGTGAATAATGCACTGGTTCTGAAATAAGGAGGACCTGAGTTCAAATACGGCCTCAGACAATTAACTGTATAATCCTGGGCAAGTCATTGAAGCCCAATTTCCTAAAAAATAAATAAGTAGCCAAGCAGTCAGGATTTGAATCCAGATCATAGGTGCATAGATGTGGAGTTGGAAGAGATCTTAAAGGCTAGGGAATTCAACTCCCTCATTTTATAGCTAAGGAAACTGAGGTGATTTACTTAGAATCCCACAATTATTAAGGCTCTGAAGTCCAACACTCTCTCCACTACACCATCTAGTGCCCTCGGGTCATCTGGACCCAAATCTTGGGTTCTTTCAGCCATAACAACTTGCCTTATTCAGTCCCACCATGAGGCGGGGAGGAGGCAAATTGCTAACTGGTACAAGAGAACACCGAAGTCGAAAGTTCTTCAGCAAGGAGACCTCCCACCCTTCTTTGCCAATGTTGGAAACATGTCCAAACAGTTATATGCCCTTTAGTGCTCACCAGACCTTCAGAAGTGTCTTTCAAGGTCAAATAAAATAATACAACAATAATATTCCAAGATATTAATGAATCCCAAATTCAGAGCCCCAGATTTTGGATTTGAGCTGGATTAAAATTTACATTTTTATATTTACAAAAAAAAAAGTTGTCACTGTTCAGTCATGTTCAACTCTTCATGACCCCATTTGGAGTTTTCCTAGCAAAGATACTAGAATGGTTTGCCATTTCTTTCTCCATTCATTTTACAGATGGGTAAACTGAGGCAAACAAGATGAAGTGACTTGCATAGGATCACACAGCTAGTAAGTGGCTGATGTCACATCTGAACTCAGGTCTTTCTGACTCCAAAACTGACTGCACTACATCATATGGCTGCCTGACCCATAGCAAGAGTTTTAAAAAGTTTTTTTTATTAATCTGGCCTTGGACACTAACTCTGTGATCCTGGATAAGATCTGCTTTCTGGCTCAGTTTCCTCATCTGTAAGATGAGAATATCATCACCTAAATCCCAAGATTATTGAGAGGATTAAAAGAGATTACATATGCACAGTGTTCTGCAAGCCACAAAGTGCTATATAAAATGTCAGTTATCATTATTTTCATAAAACTATGCTGCTTTTGAGGCAGATGCATAAGGCAGTGAATAGTGCACTGGACCTAGAATCAGGAAGAATTGAGTTCAAATTGCATGACTTTGGGAAAGTCATTTAAATCTTTATCTGCCTCATCTGTAAAATGGGAATAATACCCACATCTCCCAGGATGGTTGTTAAGGATACTGTAGATAATATATGTAAAGCACTTTATAAATCTTAAAGGAGGAGCCAAGATGGCGGAGTGAAAACGTGACTCTCTGCGTCTCCTCCGATCTTCTCTCAAATCAACAATAAAATAAGCCTCTGAACTGATCTTCAAGTCAATGAATTTAGAAATACTTGGATACTGCTTGCTGATACCTCTGAATAACTTCACATCAGGTTTGTCTATCTCGGACAGAGGGATAAAGAGTGGTGTAGGCCGGAAGTGAGGGTGGGACTCAGCTCAGCTCATTGTGGCAAAAACTCCAAACTCCAAACTCCAAACACCTGGAGTTTATCTGAGGCACTCAGGACACTCTGCCCGGATTGGGGGCAGGTGTTCTGGCAGACTTGCCTTGTTTAAGGAGTAATTCAGACTTAGTCCTAGCCCCCACCGGTCCAGCACCTTAAATTTATTCGCCAAATTGCCCCAGGGCAAGGAGCTTTAGCCGAGTTTTTTCCAAACCTTAAAGAGATATACGCTCTGTTTAAAAAAAAAATGAAGAAGCAAAAGAGAGCTCTCACCATAGACAGCTTTTATGGAGACAGAGAAGGGCTGACCCCAGATTCTGAGGTTCCTTTAGACAAAACTTCAGAGGATATTATTAAGGACCATCACTGGTCCCCTTTTCAAAAGGCCTTTCTGGAAGATTGCATACAGAATCTCAAAAGAGAGTTGGAGGATAAATGGGAAAATAAACTGAAGTCAGTGCAAGAAGCCCTCCAAAAGAGATATGATAAAGACACCAATTTATTGAAAAATAAAATTAGTGAAGTGGAAAAAGAGTGCAGTGAACAAATTGGCCAGTTACAAAAGGAGCTTAAAAAAGTAACTGAAGAAAACAACACTTTAAAAAAAAAGAATTGAACAAATGCAAGTGAATGACTCAATAAGACTTCAAGAATCGGTCAAACAAAAACAAAAAAATGAAAAATTAGAAGAAAATATGAAATATCTCCTAGGAAAAACAACTGACTTGGAAAATAGATCTAGGAGAGACAATCTAAGAATTATTGGACTTCCTGAAAGTCATGATGAAAAAAAGAATCTAAACACTATCTTCCAGGAAATCCTGAAAGAAAACTGCCCTGAGATTGTAGAATCAGAAGGCAAAATCACCATTGAAAGAATTCAGCGATCACCTCCTGAAAGAGACCCCAAAATTAAAACCCCAAGGAATATCGTGGCTAAATTTCAGGACTATAGCACCAAGGAAAAGATTATGCTTGCAGCTAGAAAGAAACAATTCAAATACCGAGGATCAATAATTAGAATCACACACGATTTGTCAGCCTCCACATTGAAGGATCGAAGGGCATGGAACCAGATATTCCAAAAGGCAAAGGAACTTGGATTACAGCCAAGAATAACCTATCCAGCTAGAATGAGCATTATCCTCCAGGGAAGAAGATGGTCATTTAATGATATAGGTGAATTTCACCTATTTCTAATGAAAAGACCAAATCTGAACAAAAAATTCGACATCCAAACACAGAACTCAAGAGAAGCATGAAAAGGTAAAAAGGAAAAGACTCTTGAGAACTTTATTTTTACTAGGGGGATACTTAAAGTTTAGGGGTATAATGAACTAGATATTACTTTGATAATATGAAAAAGAGAACTAGAGGGGGAAAGGTTGTCATACTGGGGAAAAGAGGGGAAAAAGTGGTAAAATAAGATCTAAAAAAAAGGAGGTAAAAACAAGGTAAAATCTCTTGAAGAGGCAAAGAAAACCTAGTATAATTGAGAGAAAGAGGGGAGGGAGATGAGCATTGTGTAAATCTTACTCTCATCAGGTTGGGCTCTAAAAGTGTATACCAGACACTTGATTTTCACATAGAAACTTGTCTGTTGCTAGAGGGAAGTGGGAGGGAAAGGAGGAAAAGTAAGGGATAAACTAATAAAAGGGAAAATAGAAGAATCAGGGGAAAGGAGTAAAAACAGGGGGAGGGGACCTAAAGGGTGGAGTATTGTTTGGGGGAGGGGGTCATCAAAAGCAAATTACTGAGGAGGGGGGAAGGGAGAAAGGGGAAAGGAAAGGGGAAAACATAACTTGGGTAAATAAGATGGCAGGAAATAAAGAATTAGTTATTCTAACTGTGAATGTGAATGGGATGAACTCTCCCATAAAGCGGAAGCGGATATCAGACTGGATTAAAAATCAGAATCCCACAATATGTTGTCTACAAGAAACACATCTAAAACATAGTGACACATATAGGATGAAGGTAAAAGGCTGGAGCAGAACCTGTTATGCTTCAGGTGAACAAAAAAAAGCAGGGGTAGCAATCCTTATCTCAGATCAAGTAAAAGCTAAGATAGATCTAATCAAAAGAGATAAGGAAGGAAACTATATTTTATTAAAGGGTACCATAGATAATGTAGCAATATCTATACTAAATATATAAGCACCAAGTGCAATAGAATCCAAATTTCTAGGGGAGAAATTAAGAGAGATGCCAGAAGAAATAGACAGCCAAACTATACTAGTGGGGGATCTCAACCTTGCTCTCTCAGAATTAGATAAATCAAACTACAAAATAAACAAGAAAGAAACTAGGGAGATAAACCAATTGTTAGAAAAGTTAGGTATGATAGATTTATGGAGAAAGTTGAATGGAGACAGTAGGGAGTTTACTTTTTTCTCAGCAGTCCATGGAACCTAAACAAAAATTGACCATGTGTTAGAGCATAAAAACCTCAAAATCAAATGCAGAAAGGCAGAAATAGTAAATGCATCTTTTTCAGATCATGATGCAATAAAAATCACATGCAATATAAGGCCAGGAGAAAATAAACCAAAAGTTAATTGGAAATTAAATAATCTAATCCTGAAGAATGAATGGGTGAAAGAGCAAATCATAGACACAATCAATAATTTCATCCAGGAGAATGACAATAAGGAGACAACATACCAAAATTTGTGGGACACGGCCAAAGTGGTTATAAGGGGCAATTTTATATCTCTAGATGCTTACTTGCATAAAATAGAGAAAGAAAACATCAACGAATTGGGCTTATTATTAAAAAAAACTAGAAAAAGAACAAATTAAAAACCCTCAATTAAATACCAAATT
>JAJPUD010004232.1:176648-203308 GCA_023553655.1 Myrmecobius fasciatus | reverse complement strand
TATATATATATATAATCCTGCTGCATTTTATTAATTATGAAAAATTACCATAAAATGAAATACCACTTTATAGACTATTTTATGTCTCTCACAAATGCATCAAGATTATTCTGTATGTAAAAACAAAAGTACTTAACACTTACTGGCTGTGTGACCTTAGGTAAGTCACTTAACCCCAATTGCCTCAGGAAATAAAAAAAAGAAAAAGAAAAAAAAAAGAGGAAAAAAAAGGAAAAAACAAAACAAAACAAAAAAACAAAAGTTACCTTGTTTAAAGACATTCTAATAGCAATCATTAAGCAAGGCATAACAGAGATGTATAGTCAACAGAAATATTCTCCATTGTGAGAAAGGAGATTCAAGTCAAGGAGAAATGCTGAAGATAGTGCGGTCCTCTGAATGCTTTGGTTTATGACATAAACAATACAGAAAGGAAATAAGCTGAGCCTAGAGATGAAAAGGAAAGAGAGAAGAAAATTTGATTGCCTTTTGGAAAATTGCAAAACTCTTTTACTGACCCTAAGATGATCATGAAATCAAAGGTCTAGCTTTTTAATACTAACATTTTACTAGTATTGCTAATTGTCATGAGCTGTTGCAATACCATTGACTCCTAAGACCTAAAGAGGAATATGATATAGAGGACAATGAAATGTAAGCAAAATGTGAGTACATTCCAACACACAACCAGCAATGAACTCCTAAGAATGGAGTAGAGAACTTCATGAAAAAAGAATATGACAAGAAGATAAGACTGGTTACATGGCAAGAGCAAGGGGTGACAGATGTACAACCTACCATTATTCCATAAGTATTCTGTTAAGAAAAGGGAGGGGTGGGGGAAAAAAAGTCTCCATCACATTGGGTGGGGTCTTTTCAATGAGCTTGTGGGGGAAAATGAACAAGAATTTCCTGGGAACTGCAGGAATAAAGTGTGTTGTTATCTGCATCAGTTGAAGGGACTTATGAACTGAAGAGATCACTGATCCCATTCAGTGTTACTGCATATAATCAATAACCTTTTTAAAAACTTCATTAATATTTTTTTTAAATAACAAATACACTACCTAAAAAGGGGGCAGTGGAAAGATCACTGAATTTAGAGTTGGGTGATATGGGTTGAAGTTCTGGTCTTAGCATTTTCCAGATGATCTCAGGTCACTTAACCTTTCTGATACTCAATTTCCTCTTATATAAAATGAATATGCTATGAATATCAATGAATATGGAAATTGGAATAAATATATATATATATATATATATATAATTTCACTTGCAGCCCTTAAAGCACTATATAAATCAGAACTGTAACTTTGAATTTTTGTTCCTGTGCCTAATTCAGTACAGGAGAAGAGAGATTGGACACAATCATAGAGAGAGAGAAAAGGGTTCAAGCCATTCCTTCTGCAAGTGGTGGCAAGATGGTTCCTAGGAACTGGAGGCAATAATGATAAGATCAGATAGATAGCAATCCAGGGATTGTTGTGCTGTATTGTTTCATGTAATTAGTCAGGGAAAGACTATGAGATAAAATATGGAGATAATAGTGGCTCTGGGAAGAAGCACACATACCCCATGCTGGTGCTCTGAAGCACGACCCTTCTTATCCTATGCTAGTTATAGTTCATAGAAACATCAGCTATTATTATTATTCTGTTAACATTAAGCCTGAAAGGTCTATCCACTGTTAAGTATTTTTGTGAAGTTCCAAATGAGATGTAAGTATAAGGAAACATCCTTAAATAAACTAACCTGTCTTGGACCTTTATTATATCCAATATACTAAAAAGGATTTAAAATATTTTTGGTTTTTTCATTTCCTAACAAGAAAAAACATGCATTTTAATATTGTAATATATTGGTAATTGTGCATCTCTTTTTGAGTGTAGCTATAAAGTTCCCCCCCCACCTTATACAAAAACAGGTACAGTTAGAGGATATTATATTATCATGTATCAGAAGGAGAGATGTGGGATTATATATATGGGCATGACACTGCAGACACTGAGGCACCAGGGAAAGGGAACTACATTCTTCTAAACCCTCTTTTTCAATCCCGGGGTCCTCATTAACTCCAAGGGGAGGTGTTTGTAAAAATCAAATGTAGAACAGGCTATAAATTTTCTTCTGAGGGAAAATAAAACAAACTTTAAAAAAAAATACATGTATGGAATGGGAAGCAAGAACCTCACCCAGATCCCATGAAAGAATGGTTTTACATGCATCTTTGCTCCTGATAGAGCATGTGTAGGAAGGGAATGCTTGATAGATGAGTCTGCCAATTTAAGATTGCAGACAATGGTAGGTGATGGAGATGAATAACAATGACTGGGGAACAGTTCATGCACCATCACTTGCAAAATGTGATTAGAGCTAAGACACCTGTACAACAGCTTGCTAAGAGATGGAAAGACCAGTATCCACGCCTCTTCAGAGTCTTGAAGCCGCTTCTATAGCCAGGTCATTAGATGCCAATCCTTATTGCAGCTTTAATGTTCCAGGTTTCATATTCATTGAAATGAAAAAGTAATGAAATGTCACAACAATGTAATCATATTACAGGAGCTTGAACCTGCCTTATAAGGAGCCCCATGTGCTTTGGAGAATGCTCGGTGTCATTCAAAAAGACATTTTTTTTTCTATGCTACATTAGGCAGAGAGGAGGTTAGGGAGGGAGGAGAGAGAGGAGAGAGAAAAAGAGAGAGAGAGAGAAAGACAGAGAGACAGACAGAGAGACAGAGAAAAAGAGACAGAAACAGAAATAGAGACAGAGACAGAAATAGGGAGAAAGAGAAAGACAGAGAAAATTGGAGAGAAACAGAGAGAGAGATAGAGGAAGAGACAGAGAGAGACAGAGATGGAGAAACAGAAAGAAACAGAGACAGAGAGACAGAGACAGAAGGACAAAGACAGAGACATAGAGACAGAGACAGAAATAGGGAGAAAGAGAAAGACAGAGAAAACTGGAGAGAGACAGAGACAGAGAGATAGAGAAAGAGACAGAGAGACAGAGATGGAGAAACAGACAGAAAGAAACAGAGACAGAGACAGGACAAAGACAGAGAGACAAAGACAGACAGAGAGACAGAGACAGAGAAAGACAGAGACAGGCATGTGTGTGTGTGTGTGTGTGTGTGTGTGTGTGTGTGTGTGTGTGTGTAGAGAGAGAGAGAGAGACAGAGAACTTTTTGAATGCTTTTGAAAGCCCTCAAACCATCTTCTCCTTCCTTAGGGGCATCACCTTGAAGTGCAAAAAGAAAGCTGGTTTTGAAAGGCTGCTAAATTTACACTTTTCAAGCACTGATTTGCTTAGTAATAGGATCCCAAGTTTAAAGTGTGGGTGGGTAGAGAAAAAGTTGAGATCATCTAGTCCAAACCTATTATTTTGCATATTAAGAAAGAGGGTAAGTGATTTACTGAAGATCACACAACTAAAATGGCAGCATTGTCATTCGAATCCAGATTCTCTTAGTACAAATTCATTTTTTTCCACTGAACTGTGTTGCTTAGTGTTTAGTCCAGATCACTCTCTACCTCCCCCAAGAAGTCTGCCCTGATTATTTCAATATTCATTTATTTTGTTATTTGATAATTTTATCTCTTGTGTTTGGTATGGTACCTTGCACATAACAGGTACTTGATAAGTGTTTATTAAATCGAATTCATGTAAATTCAATGTAATCTTTCTCTCCTGCAACAGAATCACATTCTGAATGCTTTGTGCACAATTCTGTCACTATGTTTTGTGTAAGGAGTCTGTGAAATCACTAGGCGGCACAGTGATTAGAGCAGAAGACCTGAGTTCATATTTAGTCTCAAATACTTACTAGTTGTGTGATCCTGGGTAAGTCACTTAACTCTGTTAAGTTAACAGAGTTAATCTCATTTTCCTTATTTGTAAAATAAACTTGAGAAGGAAACTGCAAACTGTTTCCAAGAAAACCCCAAATGGACAGCTAGGTGGCGCAGTGGATAGAGCACCAGCCCTGAAGTCAGGAGGACCTGAGTTCAAATCTGGTCTCAGACACGTAACAGCTGTGTGACCCTGGGCAAGTCACTTAACCCCAATTGCCTCAGCAAAAAAAAAAAAAGAAAACCCCAAATGGGGTCACAAAGAGTTGCACATGAATGAAACAACTCAACATGTCAAATAATGCCCAATATCCATATAACATATTCAGCAAAATTAAAAGATATATTTAAGGATACATAAATGTGAATTATCACTAACATTTACTTTGGAGATTTCCCCAGAGTAAGACTCTAGAGAGAAAATTATTTTCTTTAGAAGTAAGCTTCCAGAATTAGCTCACAGACTTTATGAACTCAAAGTCTTTGAAATACTACTCTGGCCCATGTTATATCTACATATTAGTCTATACTGTTTCCTGATATTCTAAGTTTATTTGTTTTTATTATAAATGAGTCCCCAGCTCCATTATAACTTCCTGAAGGATAGAAACCATGTACAATTTTCCTTCCATGTAATACCTCCCAAATTTAATAGAATACCATAAGACTGTACACTTAGGAAAACTGGAAGGGATGTTATCTAGTGCAATGTTCTCATTTTACAGATGAAGAAATTGAGGACCATATAAGGAAAATGACTTCTATAAGATAACACAGCTTGTAAGTGATAGACCTGGGATTTAATATAAGATTTTCTCACTCCAGCCTCAACATCTTTCCACCAAACTATCCTGTTCAACAGAGTATTCAACAAATACTTGCTGATTGATTGATAGTAGAGGAAGAAATATTGTATCTACTCGTCTTCCTAAATTCCTTGGATAATTTTTGTCAGATACATTTTTCTTTCTTTCCCTTCTAAAATAGTGCTATGCAAAGTCAGCTATGTCTCTGTGAGGCTGTAATTCATCTGGGACACCTGCAAGCCATGCAAATTATTGGAAAAGCTCCCTAAAACCTATGCAGATGCTGGTTAGATTACTTCCCTTTCACAACTACGACAATTATGTGATTGTTTGCTCTATTTTGTTCCCAATTTCTTCATTTATCTTTAGTACTGATAAAATTGTGCATGTCATAGAATAAATAAAAGGTTTAACGAAGGTACCACCTACCTTAAACCAATGAGATTCATATCTCATACCTCATACCAATGAAATCATATATGTCCTGGATGAAAACTTACCCTTTTTGTAAGAGTGAGACATCCCATTATCTATTGGCTGCCAAGTTCTTTTCATTTAATATACAACAAATATATAGTAATCCTGAACTATATATAACACTATATGATTTATGTTTAAGATAACAATCATTTATCAAGCATCATTTGCATGAAAAGCATTGAAGGAAACACAAAATTTGGATAAGGATGGTAGAACTCTATGTTCTTGCCATCTTTATTCTTTCTCCTTTCTCCAAGGCTTTGTGTGGTCTATTTCCCATACCTGTGCAATACTTGTGCAATGCTCTTACTCTTAAACTCTGCCCCTGAAAATCTCTAATTTCTTTCAGGCTCATCTCAGTGGCTGTTTTCTGCTGGAGGTCTTTCTTCATCCTCTCAGCAGCTCCTAGTAATTTTCCTTCCAAGATTACTAGCTATCCACTCTGTATCTTGTATTTAGGGATTGTGTGTGTGTTTGTGTGTGTGTGCAAATATATGTAAATTTGACTTTAATATAGTGCCTGGCACTATAAAGCAAACATTTAATAAAAAGCTTATTGAATGATTGAAAATGGACTGAGCTCTCAAGAAGATTACTGTCTATAAAGCATGATAAGGCACAAACAATAAGATAGCATGCAAGAGTACGGTGCATTAAGGCTTTACAAAGGAAGGTACAAAAAGAAGTCCATGGAAGGAGACCATGGAAGCCATCATGAAGTAGGCTTTAAAGAATGGATTGGATTCAATGTTCTTAGAGAGGGAGAAAAGGCAGGTGTTCCATGGAAAGAAATTCATTTATGCAAAAGTATGGAAGCATAAGAACATAGAGTACATTTTGGGTGGCAGAGAACTATCCAATTTAGTACAGAGATTGCATAGAGAAGGCAATACTGAGCAGTGCAGTTTGAAGGGTAGTGTGGTGCCAATTTTGGACACATTCTTTGTACCTGGTTGCCCTTTCTGATCTTTCTGAAGTGGTGGGATTGCTAGTTATAATTCGTTGGCTTTCCATCAGTATTGGGAAAAGTTAGTCAAATACTATAAAGTATAATAATTTAGGATGGGAGAAAGGTTACTATGAGCTTGACATGGCAACAAGAGACTTTATGTCCGACTGAAAATGAACCTGGTTTAGAAAAATGGACTAATGTGGCTGGTCCAAAGAATTCAACTAGATAAACCCCAAATTTGTTTTCTGTTTCTTATAAAAAGAAGGTTTTTTTTTTAAAAAAAAAATGTTGTTTTTTTCTTGCTTGGCACAACAAAACAGAAAAATATGCTCATCTCAAGAGTTATCAGTGACTCAACAAGCATTTACAAAGCACTAATTATGTGCCTTGCGCTGCTCTAGGTTCTGAATACACAAATACTAAAACAAACAAACAAACAAACAAACAAAAAAAACCCTGCTATGAAGGAGCTTGTATTCTGTGTGTGTTTGTGTGTGTGTGTGTGTACATGCACAGTATAATTGTAAAAGGAAGAAATACAAATAAATTCAAAGTAATTACATATAGTGACTTGGGTGGGTGAGGATGTGGGGGATCAGCAAAGGCTTCATGCAGCATAGACCTTGCTCAACTTAGATAATCACAAGTAAGGATAAGGTTAGAAATCTTAGGGAATATTTCATATTTTCACACTTCTAATTACCTTAACCTGAATGACTTATAATTTGTATATTCTTTTTTTTCTTGTAGGTAAACTCTAGAAAATTCTTACCATTAAAGTAGAGGAAAGGAAATTTTTTTAAAAGGGAAGGGGGTGGGGAGGACAACAAGTTCTAAATCCAGGAGGCCTAGAGATGGGGAGACTGAATGGCCTAAGGAAAGACTGGGAGAGTTAGGGAGGAAAGCAGACCAAATAATTTATGTACAGAAGCAGGAATTCAGAAACTGAAAGAGATAGGAGTCTCAGAGCTCTTAGTGTGGGTTCAGGGAAAGTTTAGTAGAATGAAAGAAAGAAAGAGTGGAAGATCTAAACCTGTTCTAAGAGCATGAGCTAATTCTCCAGAAAGCTGATCATGGCTAAGGGGAGAGTGGAATGGGACAAAGCCTACTGTTGGATTCTAAATCATTAAGGTAAAAGGTATTTTTAGGTAAAAGATATTTTAGAAGTTTTGAGTCTTGAATGTTGTATCACTTTAAAATCATCAGGTTAATTCATTATTTAAAGGCACTCTTTTACTTTGTTTCAGACAGTGAACAAACTTTTTGTGATTAATCACTTCCTAACTTATTGATTTTTGTCCTAAATTTGGACTTTATATTTTCCTTTTATTAAAATTAGGGGCATATGTACATAGAATCTCATAGAGAGAGTTAGGAAAAACCTTAGAGATGAAACAATCAAACAAACAAGCATGAAGGTGCCAGCAACTATGGTGGATACAAGGAGATAGAAAGACAAAAATAAAAGTTCTTTCTTTCAAATAGCTTTCATTCTAATTGAGGTGTTTACATACTTAGGTATGTGTTCACGTATGCATTCATGTATATGTATTTGTATTGTATTATGTATTTATGAAAACACATATAAATCAAATCAAGGTAACATTGCAATGGAAGGTAAAGTACAGCTAAGGATACCTAGAAAGACCTGTGGAAGAGAGTTGTTTGGATTGATTCCTGATGGAAGTCAATGAGGTGGGAGAGCATTCACAGTATAGGGTATCCAAGGCAGTGGAAAAGTCAGAAGATGCAATGTTGTGTATAAAGCCAGTATGATTGGATTGTAAAATTACTTGTAAAGGAGTCACGTGTAAGAAGGCTGGAAAGGATGGGACCAAAATTGCCAAAATTGGTTGTGAGCATCTCATAGAATTTATATCTTATCCAAGATATGTAGTAGGGGGCTAATGGAGTTTACTGAGTGGAGGTAGAATGGGTAAAATGAGGGTGGAATCATCACACCTACATATTTAGGAAAATCACTTTAGTGTCTTGAGATCACTTAGTCCAACCTTCTAATGTTTTCCAAATAAAGAAACTTGGGTACAGAGGTCCAGTAATTTACCCCAAATTACATTGATAATAGGGGAGCTAGGTGGTACAGTGGATAGGGTTCTGAACTTGGAATCAGAAAATTTCATCTTCATGAATCATTTCTGTCCTCAGCTACATACTAGATGAGTGACTTTGGGCAAGTCACTTAAGTCTGTTTACCTCAACTTCCTCATCTGTAAAATGAGATGAAATAGTAAATCATTCCAATATCTCTGACAAACAAATCTCACAAAAGGATCACAAAGAGTCAGACAACTGAAATGACCAAACAACAGCAATACAGAGAATAACTATCAAAGCTAGTATATCGACCAACTTAATAGTAGCAGTTCAATTTTTATATTTGTTACCAAAATATGTCTGGCATATACAGACATCCATAATCATAGCATACATGTTTTTTAACAAAACCTATGATTTCACAGATATAGAAAAAACTTTTCATGGATAGTCTCTATCAATACAAAGCGGAATCTTATCTATAATACACAATTATAGAGTTTTTCTTAAATTCCTTGAGTTTGCACAGGGTCATCCAGCAACATTATATTAGAGACAGTATTGAGCCTTGGTGTCTCTGACCATGTTTCCTTTCAGCACATTGTGCTACATATTCACAAATAAAATCCTATTCATTTATTCATTCATCTTGAAAGACATACAATAAAAAGAAGGTAAAGGATTGATGAACTCTTCAGAAGTCATGTGATTTTTAAAAATTTGGACATTCAACTTTTCTCAGATTTTCTCAGATACTCTTCACTGAGTAAGATCCGTAAACGGAGTACCATTTTAGAAAAGTCTTACCAAACATATATGCAAACTGACAAGTGTTACATTAGAGCAGTCTAACCTAATAAACATAGATAACAAACTTGTAATCATAATGTTCTTTCAGCTAAGGCTGAAAGAGGCAGTAAATTTATTTATTCCAAACGATCATTTTCAGATGAAGGAACAATGGCCTTGAGAGAGTAAGTGAGTATTATAGGTAATAAGATTGTCCATTAATGGATGGGAAATTAATTAGCTACAACATTACAAAGATAGGAAAGGCCAAGAAATGGCCTAATGTGTGTAGGTGTTTTAACGTGTGAAATTTTTCTACCAAGTTTTGAGGTTGCTGCGTTCTGACTTTAAATAAACTAATTGAATATCACTACCTTAAGGCAGAGGAGAAAGAATTCTAACAAATCATAGGTTAATTGCCTCAAAAAAATGTGAAGGAAGTAACTTTCCAAATACTTCTGATGGTCTTTTTTTCTTTGCATTATAATTTCATTTTCAGAGACACATACAAGACGGTTTCTAAAATGAGATGGTAGATTAAAGCACTGAGAGCAAGCTGTGCTGGAAATGGATATTAAACAATGATACAAGTCTCAATCACAGTTCTTATTACTTCCACTATTCCTTAGTCAACTTGCCTGCCTGGAGTGAGACAAAAGCATCAAGTGGTAACACTCAGGTGGGGCATGAGTTACTGACACTCACTACCTGGGGAAAAGATGGCTGACTCAGGAGGGAGGTAAATGAAAGGAGCTGATATGGAGAATGAGGGAAGGGAAAGCCTGAGGTAACAAATAAAGTAAGAGAGAAAAAGGAAGTAGACAGGGAAAGGAAGAAGAGGGATTAAGTGAAGAGGCAAGGCAGAATAGGAGGAGAATTAAAAGAAGAGAGGAGAGGGAAGAAGAAATCTCTGGTGGCTTCAAAAGATCTAGAAGTGATTTAATAACCACCATGAGCACTTGCTCTATTCTCTCAAACTGAATGTCCCAGAAAATATGGGAGATATTACTGAGCAGTTAATGACAACCCCAAGGATAAAGAAATCCTTATTTGCCTATTATATTGAGGTTCTCGTTGCTATGTGATTACCAATAGCATTTGTCCCTACCAGGTGTCTAAAAAGCAGTAATAAAACCCCAATGCCACTTTTTTTTTTACTTTGCAGTATTTATGGGCTTCATTATATAAGAGAGAAAAGAGCCTTAATATCTGTTGGCTACAATAAAAATTGATGGTGGTATAAGATGAAAGCATTACCTGTTAAATGGAAAGAAGTATAAAAACGTTTAGTAATGTATGAATTCATATCACTTCCACTTACCCAAAACACATTTAACATTTCAGCTTTGTTCTAAAGGTTCACTTTGGAGTCAGGATGCAAAGTTTATGAAATTATTAAGTGTTTCAGACTAAATTATGAGTAATACTGTAGGACATTGTTAAATATTTGTTAAGCACATCACAGAGCTATATATAAAGTGTGTGGTGCTTCCTTCAATAGTATTCTAGAGATGCTATTTGAGACTTTGATCCATTATTTACAGAATTTTGCTAGAGTTGCCATCATAGAGTGATGTTTCTGTGGTCGGTATTTACTGCAATGGCTTTTCAGGTTGTGGGAAAGGAAAAAAAAAACTGCTGATGAAAAGGAATCTTCTGCAATTCTCTTTTCTGTGCTGACATATCACACCTCTCACAAAGGATAAGATAACACAACTGGTGTGATGACTAGAAAAGGAATATATGTTGGTATTTTTTGAGTTGTGTAACCTTATATAGCAGAAGTTCATTCTGGATGGCTAGTGAAATCTTTCCCTTCCACTATTCCAAAACTGATTGTCTAAAAAAGATATAGATTGGTCTTGTAAATAAACCTTATATGAAGATGAATATATGCAGCAAGCACAGAAATAAAAATTAATGATTTTATTTCAATATCTGTATAATTGCTAGTGCTAGTGAAGTCTGAGAAAACAATAAACAATCCAGTAAATTAAAGACACTTAGGTTTAAATATGCTTTACACCATTTGAAATACATGGGGCTTGAATTGAAAGGGAATTGGATGTTCACAATTTCAGTTTTGATCTTGTTTAGTTTAAAAAAGTTATTTTTTTTAACCTTGGGAACTTACATAGATTAAACTGAAAAATGTAATTTATCTTCCTTCCTCTAGGCAGGACTAAACCTTCCCAGATAAATAAACTTTTATGGTAAGTGAAGGGGAAAGGTGTGTCAGAGGGAACTGCTCTGTCAGCACTTGGGTTGAATGGAATGACAACAACGAAGAAGAAATTAAAAGATTGTCCAGAAAATCTCTTGCTTCTGAAAGCTACACTAAAAGTCACCTAGGACCATGGGTAGTAAACATCTATAGGAGAAGAGAGTCTGTTTTTTTTTCACTAGTTCATTCCAGTGTATAATAATCATCACTGTAAAATCACAAATTTTTATTGCTTGTATTTATAGAGAAAAAGATAAGTCCACAGAACTTCATTTTCCATGATGCTTAAAGTTGAAAGCCTTGTCCCTTAGGAGAAATTATTTGAACTATGTATACCAAAGTGATGAGAAGCAGTAGAGTCTGCTTGGAATATATTCTGATTAATGAGGATCTAAGGAGTTCTAAAAGAAAGCTGACAAACTTTTTGCCAAGTCAAGAAGTTTCAATGGACTCTAGATCCAGGAGGCTGCAGCAGAATTCCATGAGATAGAATGAACTAGATTGTATGTATTTGCTCTCCTAGACCCAGTCCACTAGCGCATTCATAACCATTCCTAATATTAGTGTAGATTTAATGATGATTAAAGAGAGAAAATTATAATCCCTAGTAACCTTCAAAGGATCGCATACATTGCTGTAGTGTGACAAAATTATTCTAGCACTCTACTTATTCACATTGTTTTTATGTCTTAAATGCTTTGCTATTTCATCTATAGTTCTTGTATGGTTGATAAATTGTGTTGCTCTGGTGTTGACTCAAGCCATGATTTGGAAGGCTGATTATGCAAACTCTCACTAAATATAGTAAATGTAACAATAAAATGAGATACTATAAAATAAAAATAAAATGAATATAATAACTAAATAAAGCATGCATAATAAATTTAAGAAAAACAAAATAAAATGGAATAATATTTGTACAGTGTTTACCACAATGCCTGGAACATAATAAGAACCATATGAATGCTACTTCTTGTTATTATTATTATTACTATTATTGTAATTATTAATAAGAGTATAAAAATCTAAAATATACATATCTAAACTATTGTTTTCAATTCAGGGCACCACATGTTTTAACGACATTGAATTTCTCTATTAAAGTTCTACTCAGATGTATCATTTTGAAATAGAGATAACCATAGGTTATATTAGAAGATAAAAAGTTTATATTGCAATACAAAGACAGACAGACTTGCTAATCACTAATATAAAAAAAGGAAAAGAAAAGAAAGATGGGTGGTTGCACTTTTTTCCCACTGGAAGAGTCCTTCTTGACTTTTGTCTGCAAAGAAGTTTATATGCTTTATCCTTGGGCTTTTATATTTTTCTATTTCTGGCAGAAGTAAAGATTTCTCCAGACAAAAAGAGGGGAGCAAGGTAGGTGACAGTTGAATTCGATAGACCCATCAAAGTGATGAACTATGAGCAGCAGCACTCAAGTCAGAAGAGCTGCCTGTTTCATCCAAACCCTGTCCAACTAGTCGACTTCTAGTCAGAAGCTAATCCACTTGAGAAAGAAGGGGTACATCATTCATATAATGGAATAAAATGAAGTTGGTATGGACTTCTTTTTTAGTCTCTTTCTCTAAAAAAATTCCTTGATTTATCCTTACTCACTTTCTGACCCTAATCCTTCTAATTCTGGTTTCTTTGATGGATGCATCTCAAAGCATATTATCTTCCTCCCACTATAAGTAGTTCATAGTTCACTAACCTAGGTCTCTGCCCAAGTGACTTTGGTGATCAGAAATGACTCCAGTTGGATGTTGGGTTCTTTCCTTCCAGATTAGTAGAGTATTGCATATTACACACACACACACACACACACACACACACACACACATACAGAGTCCAGTCTCATTTCCTCTGCTTCTTAGTTTTTTGTTGGTTCAGAGAGCTGCTATAGTGGACTGCCCTGTCACCACATTTCAGTGTTTTGCAATGTTAGAGCTATAAGCCTGTGGACACATTAAGCTTTCGCTCCTGAAAACCATTGCTATGCTGGATATTTATTAGGCTGAGTGAAAGTTCTGTATCGTGGGACCAAAGTTTCCTTCTTCAAGGCAGGGGAAGAGAGGGAATTGGGGTACAGGAATGGGTTTGTAAACTTCTGTTAGGGCTCTGAATCTGCTCTTGAAGTTTCAAACTAATATTGTGGGAGGGGGAGAGGAGTGTTAAGTGAACTCAGGGTCAGTAAGTATCATCAGTTCAGGCGTGTTTGGGACTTCTTCCATTTTCTTTTTTTCTTTTTTTTTTTAAACATTCTTTTGAATTCTGGATGTCCCAGACCATGGAGACAGATGGAATTGCTTTATTTTTGGAGCATAATTTCTGTTTTGGAGAGATTTGAAAGGTCATGGGAAATCAAAGGAAATGTCTAGTTCTCCTATGTTATTGCTCATATGACCTAGAAGTCTTGGTAGAGACTTCTTAAATAAAGAAAAACACTATCAGGGTCAGGAAGCAGGAATCACCTTCCAGACTCACTATGCTGTATCTGTGTATTTCTCACTCTTAGTGTTTGAATTTGAGCTCCAAAATGAGTGTGCTCCATACTGTCTACATGGAGAGCAGGGAGTACTTCCCTATTCAAGAGAATTGTTCTATAATTACTCTTTTTACCATAACTTCTCACTTAATAATCCTTTCTAAAAGCAATTAATAACAATTGGTTGATTGATATGGGGGGAAAGAGCACACAAAATAAGGTTTCATAAATGATATTTATTAGATGCTATAGTCTCTCAAGCTTTCCCCTAAAACCCTAGAACCGATGTAAGCACTGACATAGAATTTTCTCTACAAAGTAATTAAGTCATACAGGAATACTGTGTTCAGAACCAAAGAGGGAGGCCAAGTCCTTTTTTTTTGTAGGGGCCATTTGCATTTATTTTTACTTCTCACGAACAACAATCTACAGAAACAGCATATACCACATAAAAATAATACTTATCATGAGATGTTTACTTTCCTTTAAGAGATCCCGACAATGGTACTGGAAGAATAAGCTGGTTGAGTAGTGCATGTTTTGGAGAGCTTATTAGGAAAGGGATTTGTAGCAAGGCTATTTTCCCCAAACACATTCTCAGTTGCAGTCCACTAAAAGAGAGTTAATTTATTAGAACAAGGCGAACTCCAGCTAAATGCATTATAGATAAACTATTCATCTATAATAAAGCTGACTCATGCTGGTAATTTTTTAAACATTTATTATTCCATATATGCCCCAGAGCCCAAAAAAGGGGGAAAGAAGAGAGACAGATACAGATACAGATATAAACAGAGACAGAGACAGAGACATAGAAAGAGAGAATAAAAACACTTTTATATCTATGTCGGAAATATTCTCCTATAATATTGGCTTAATTTCCCCAAACCACTTGTATTCTCGAATAAGATAATGAATATAAAATATGTTCCAAACTTTAAAGAATATATATAAATGGGGGCAGCTAGGTGGTGCAGTGGATAGAGCACCAGCCCTGAAGTCAGGAGGACCTGAGTTAAAATCTGGTCTCAGACACTTAACATTCCCTAGTTGTGTGACCCTGGGCAAGTCACTATATATATATATATATATATATATATATATATATATATATATATATATATATATATATAATATATAAATGCTAGTTGTTGAAATCATTCATTGTATCAGAGATTAGATATAGAAGAGAACGTAGAGGCCAGAGAGTCTAATCCTTTCATTTAATGAGGCCCTGAGAGATTGAATGACTTCTCTCAGGTCACACAAAAAGTAAATAATAATGATAACTACAATTCACTTAATGCTTTAAGATTCACAAATTGCCCTACATAAGTTACCTCTGTGACCATCACAATGTTGTCCCATTTTATAGATGAGAAAATAAGGCTTACAGAGATTAAATGACTTTCTAGGTATTACATAGCTAATAAGTGTCTGGAGAAACATTCAAAGTCTTACCTGTTGGATTCCAGGTCTGATGACTTATCTATTATGCTGCTAACCTGACTGAACGTTGGAGACACCATTGAAACTCAGGTAATCTGATTCTAGAGCTAGTTTCTTTCCACTCTACAATGGTTTCTTCATCATGATATTGTTATTATTTCTATTTTTCTCCTTTGGTTTGTTAATTTTCTTGTATGAAATTTCAAAAAAAAAAAAAAAAAGAAAAGGAAACTCCCTTAACGCATGAAGATTGGCCCTTTGCTACAATTTATAGTCTTAGAAAGTTTCCTGATGGCATTGTGAGATTATATTATTTGATCATGGTCAATGCACCAGTCTGAAAGGCAGAGAGAGGTCTTGAATTCAAACCTTTCTGATCCTTATACAAGTTTTCTCCATAGGCTACCTTACTATAGTAATAGTCTTTTCAGTTTTTATGGTTTTTATACTATAGTCCTTTCTTGAAATGTGCCTCCCCATAAATCAAAGCAAAAACAGTTAACTAAAACCAATGGACAAAATGAAAATACATGACAATATACACAACATTCTGTATCCATAATCTATCCCCTCCTCTTTCCCAAGAGGAAGTTAATTTATTTTATTATCTGGTGCCAAAATAAATCAGTTTTGCTGCTTTGTATTGTTGTTTCCTTTTACATTAATGATATTCATTGTGCTCATATTCTTTTAGCTTCATTTTTATTGGTTCCTATCAGTTGGTGGAGGTATTTCCAGTTCTATCTGAATTCTTCATGTTCATAATTTCCTATAACAAAATAAGAATCTTACTGGGTTATTTAAGTGAATCCATATACTACAATTTGTTCATCTTTCTAATTAATGAGCACCTACTTCTTTTCTACTACTATGTTTTATGTAAAAGTGCTCTTATGCATATCTTACTATTTATGAGTCCTTTTTTCTATCTTCAGCATTTTTAGATTATATACCCAACAGTGGAATTGCTGTATCAAATGAGAATGGATAATATAATAATTATGCTTTTTCTACCATTACATTTTTTCCCTAGAATATTTGGATCAATTGTGCCAGCAGCATATGAGAATGCCTGTCTTCTTGTAACTGCTTCAACACTCACTATTTGATAATCACCAAACAATTTGAACATTCCTTCAGAAATCTTGTAGCCAAGGTCATATCAATTCTTTGGAGCTACCTGGATCTAAAGGAATGGAAACAATGGATTTATAGGAATGTTTGAGGCAAAGGAAGTGTATAGAAAGAACTTGAGCAGTAGAATTCTCTGCTGGTTGTGCTTCGAAATGTCCTCTATATACATCTCTACTTGGAGTTAATTAGGTTAATGTATATGGATCTGGGAATGTATTTCTGTTTTTCCATTATATTCATCATTTTTTCCCAATGGAATGGTTCTATGTAGTGTCAGGAATGCTGAATTTGGGAGTCAGAAAACCTGGGTTCTAGTCTGGTTTTGTATAAATAAATACTTTAAACATTCTGAAACTCAGCTTTCTCTTTTGTAGTTGAGTGTGTCAGAGTGAATGATTTATAACATCTTTTTCAATACTAAAATTCCATGGTCCATTATCCTAAAAACATCCCTCTTCCTCTCTTTACTGTTTTGTACAAACTGATTCTTCATCACCATCTGATTACTATAGTTAACATTTACATAGCCCTTTAAGGTTTACAAACTACTCCCATTACAGTCATTATGTGAATGAGAGTGTTATTTTCTTTTTAAAGAAGGGGGAAGGAGACTGAGAAAAGTGAAATAATTTGCCCAAGGTTACTAACAGAGTAAAAATCAAACAGGATGTGGAGCTAAGCCTCTAAGGCAAATCAAGTGTTCTTTCCATTAGACATGTTGCCCCCTACATAGCACTATAGATAACAGCATGTATGTGATATAACCAATGTCACTTTATAACATGGCTTTTGATAGATGGGTCAGAGAAGTCTTTTTGCATATCAAAGGAACATTTTGTAGTCATGTGTTAAAGTGAAGATATTAATCCTGCCATATTGTTGTTCTTTGTCTTTCATTTTTGAAGAGGACAAATGGTGTAAGAGAATGATAATAATTTGTGAATTTAAGTGAAGAGAAGTTGCAAAAGATCTTCATCCTTATTTGTTCTTCCAGAATCATCAAAATCTAGTGGCAAGGCAAAAATCAGGGAGAATGGTGATAGTGTGAGATATAGTGATACCTTGGCATCTTTGACATCTGGCCAAATTCTAAACATTCACAGTGCCTACTTAAGCTACCTTCATGGACTTTGGGGGGGAGGGGGAAATTGCCCATTCCACGAGGGTAGGTTTTCATGTGCTTGGGGTAAACATCCCCCCAACTCATCAACAGATTTGAAGCTCACCAGTTATCCTCAGCAGATGTGAGAAATTTTGTAGATGTAAAACTGATAAGACTTTTGGTTAGGACATTTATTGCCTCAGAAGAGGACTGATCACAAGAATTAGTGAAGTAGAAGGTGAATTTTCCAGTCAGAGCTTAGGAAAGCATCAATTGCTTTGGTTTACCACCCTCAAGAGTCTTGTGATGATTAATCAAAAAAAGGATTTGAAACTGAAAATGATAAATAAGAATATGACAATTATTCAGGGTAGCACAATATTTGCAGGAAATGGGAGAAGTAGAAATATTAACTAAAAAGGGTAGCCAGGAATGTGTTGTCTTTGGATGCTAGGCAGATTTTGGTGAATACCAGAAGCAGGGAAGATTGTGAGAGGAGACAATCTAGGATAATAGGGCTGAATAGGGAGAAAATAAGAGGGTATAAGAAGATAGGAACTTTGGTTTTATTTTATTTTATTTTATTTTTTATTAAAGCTTTTTATTTGCAAAACATATGTATGGGTAATTCAACACTGACCCTTACAAAGCTTTCCGTTACAAATTTTCCCCCCTAGTTCCCACCCTTCCCCTAGATGGCAGGAAGTCCAATACATGTTAATTATATTAAAATACTTGACAAATCGAATATATATATATATATATATATATATATATATATATATATATATATATATATATAAGATAGGAACTTTGGAAAAGTAGAACTGAGATGGATTGGAGGAATGTGGGGAAAGGTAAATGGGAGAAGCATTTATTGCCTCAGAAGAGGCAATAAATTGATCACAAGAATTAATGAAATAGAAGGTGAATTCTTCAGCCAGAGTTTAGGAAAGAGTCAGTTGCTCTAGCCTACCACCTTCAAGGGTTTTGTGATGACATTGCTGGGGGTGATATCATTTTCCTTTCTATGGATTATCTCTCATTTTTAAAAATTCATTTTTTTTCTTTTTTTCTTCTTTTTTCCTCAATAGTATTTTATGTTTCCAATTGCATATAAAGTTTTCAAATTTTATTTCTGTAAGCTTTTGTGTTCTAATTTTTTCCTACTTCTCTCCCTCCCTCCACCCTCCCAAAGACATCTGAAATACAATCATTTAAAAAATATTTCCATATTAACTATGTTGTGAAGAAAAAATCAGGACAAAAGAGAAAAACCATGAAAAAACAAAACAAAAAAGGTGAAAATAGTAGGCATTAATCTGCATTCAATCTCCATACTTGTGTATGGCATTTTCCATTCCAAATCTGCTGGAATTATCTTGGATCAGTGTATTACTGAGAAGGACTAATTCTATCATAGCTGATCATTACACAATATGCTATTACTGTGTACAATGTTCTCCTGGTTTTATTCACTTCACTCAACATCAGTTCATGTAAATCTTTCCAGGCTTTTCTGAAATCAATGTTCATCATTTCTTATAGAACAATAACATTACATTACATTCAAATACCATAACTTATTCAGACATTCCCCAGCTGAGGGGCATCCTCTTAATTTCCTTTTCCAGAAATTTTCAATTCAACATTGCATCAATAAATAATGGTTTTCATGCCCCCAGAGTCAGAGTGATCTCACATCTAGTCCCTACTCTGTAGACATATCCCAAGAAAGCCAGAATAAGGTATATTAGCTGGATAATACTTCATACATGTCTTTCAATGTTAAGTTTTGGTGAATACCAGAAGATGGAAAACTGTAAGAGGAAACAGTCTAGGGTAATAGGGCTGAACAGGCCTGAAATAAGAGGGTATAAGAAAATAGGAACTTTGCAAAAGTAGAAATGAGATGGATTGGGGAAATGTGTGGTCAAGGTAATTGGGAGAACCCATTTCTAATGGGTTCAAGTCCCTCAAAGTCCAAGTTTTCTAGTATCTCCAGTTCCCAAAGGCCTCTAATAGTTTTTAATTCCTAATAGTGCAAGCCGTCCTAATTCTAATCCACTGATGGAAGATGCTGCCTTAGAACAATATAGAGCTTATGCAAAAGACATTTATTTTGCTTAACTTTATATAGTAATAGGTTCAAGGGACATCCAGCTGAGCTATACAACTCACCGTGCTGTCACACTTACATGCCTATAATAGTCTCTTCAGGAAATGGAATTCACTTTCTCACATGAACTGGAAAACCTAAATTTTTTAAAAGCTCCCCCAGGATTTAGCTCCTTGCTATGATGCCTTGAATGATTTCCTCATATTTTAAGGCAGAGGGAAAATGGTGTCATTTGTATGCCTGAAACTCTCTAAGTGTTCTTCAATTAGTTCTTTTCTGAGCTAGGTTCTGATATTCTTTAAGGTGGAAGAAAAAAATCCTTTCACATGCAGCAGGAGTGTAAGACAATGTCAAAATCAGTTCTAAGTTAGATAAATATTATCATAAGCACTGCTGCAAAGTTTCTAATAATTGTCAGTGTTAGAACAGCATAGGCATGTAGCTTTGTATGCCCACCTTTATAATAAGACCTTGTCCTTCTTCCTTTTTTAAAATTAATCTGCTTACTGACTCACAGGGATAGAGATGGAGATTGATAGCAGTCGCTTCAACCAGTGTCCTTCCTGATCAATATCTCTTAGTTCTTCTTTGAGAAACTAAATTTTCATGTTAGTTCCAATCAGATTATGTTAAGAGCTTTAAGAAAATATGAGTTACTGAGAATCAGGAACATCAGTGCTTCTGAGTTAATCTTCTCAAATCTAGATAGGGAATATCTTTGGAAAGATAATTTTTACTTTGAAGTCATCTTGAGGTATTAAACAATGACATCATTACTATTTCTTCAGAATTCCTCACCATGCCTCAACTCTCTCCCTTCTCTAATTCATCCTTCACTCAACTGTCAAAGTGATTTTTCTAAATGTCAGATATGGTCCCACCCAGTAAAGTGGAACTTTATTGATTCTCTATTATTTCTAGGATTAATTAGAAAATCTTCCTTCTGGTATATAAAGCTCTTAATAATCTGGCCCCTTCCTAGCTACCCATTGTTCTTACACTTTTCTTTCATATATACACACACATATTTCAATTCAGATGTACTAAGTACTTTGCTATTCTTTGCACATGATGTTCTATAATCCAGTCACAGTGCTTTTACACAGAATATGCCTCATGCTTCAAATAATTTTCCTTCTTTGAAAAAATCAATCCTCCCAAATTCTTATTTTTGTGATGGCAAATTGGGCCATTTTTGTCCCAATTCATAACTATTTCTTAATCATTGAATGGAGATAGCCTCAGACACACTGAGACCTGAGAAAGACCTTAATTTAAAAATGCCAAGGTCACCCACAACATCCTGGGCTATTACCCTTGCTCTTGACCTTTGCCTTTCCACTAATTTAGATGACTCTGTAGAAAAAAAATTAAGCTGATGATTTTATGAAGCTCTGTCTCACTTTAATCCAATCCAGGCACAAATAAAGAAGATATCCTCATAATGTCAAAAGAGGAAGAACAATAATATATTCCCTGTCTTTCTTGCTGCAATGCCCTATGCAAGAAAACCTGGAGTTGGAATTCTTTGCCTTATTTTCTCATGAAATGAAAATCCTCAATCAATTAGTAATTTATTTTTAGGGGACTACTCTGACTCTTAGGAGTTGCTCTGTGCTACCTGTTGGCATACAAAACCAGCAGTGAAAGAATCCCTGTTTACATAAATTGTGTGCATTCAATACAAAATTTATGCAGAGTATTTGGAGGGCCCTGGTAGCTGGAAGGAACAGGAAAGAACTCATGTAGGAACTAGCATCAGAGCTGAGTTTTACAGAAAGATAAGCATTCTAAGTGGCAGAGCTAAGATACAGGGCTTTTCAGACACAAAGGACAGCCTATGCAATGGCACAGATTATAGATAGATGGTACTGTATGAAGAATAGCAAGCAGGCAGATTGGTTGGAATAGAGAAAAAAATGAAGGGGACATAATGAAAAATAAGCCTTAAAAAGTGAGTTTCACCAGATTGTAAAGGGCTTTAAATGCCAGCATTTATATTTTATGCTAAAAAAAAATCCAATGGGGCCATCATTGAAGCTTTTGGATCATGAGAATGACATGGTCAGACCTGGGCTTTAGTCACAGCATTTTGACAGTCATAACTCTATGGATGATGGATTGAAGAGAGGGGACAGATCAGGGAAACTGGGAAGCCCCAAGTGAGAGATGATGGTCTAAATTTAACAACAGACCTCCTTTCAATGTTTCAATGTTCCCATCACTCCTGCTATTATTAATGCCACTATTTCCATAGACACATTCAGCTAGATAATTTTGAAACTAAAATGCATAATATTAATGTTAACTAATAACATCATTTTAAGATTTGCAAAACACAATATCCTTGTAAAGCAGGTAAACAGTCAAACCTTTAGTCGAGATGAGGCAAGATTCAGATCTAGATCTCTGGCCTAAAAGCTCTCTACCTGCCACTCCATGTTGCTGATAAATAGTTTCTACATGTCACATTCTGTCTTTGTGGAACATTGTATATGATTTTTCAGTAGAATGACTAGAAAATTAGAGCATTTTTCACCCATACTTCAGGCCAATTTACCACTATAAGACATTCTCTCATAGACTCTGCAACATTTATTCATTTGTCATAATAGATCACATACAAAAGGCACTCTTCAAAATGCATTACTGATATAGTTTCATTGATTCCTCACAACAATTGTGCATAGTAGGAGCCGGTTCAAATTATTATTATTGTGTTACCATTTTATGGTTAAGAAAGCAATTCCAGTTCCTCTGTTAAAGAGATCTAGAACTACATAGCTACTCAGTTGTTAGCTGAGCCATGTATTATCTATTGTTCATAAGCATTTATTAAGCATCTACTATGTGCTCAGACCCTGTGCTAAGGATAGGGAACACAAATGAGAAAAATAATGACATCCCAGCCCTCAAGGAACTTACACTCCAATGGGGGAAGATAAAAGACATGCAAAAGAAGCTGAAAATGAATGGCCCCTAGAGGTACTTGGCAAAATGGCATAATGGATTATGAGGTCAAAACCGAGCAGAGCAGCTGATGGACAATGAAGAACTGAGTGGAAAGTTCTGAGCCCTTCATAAAAGGTTTCAGAATGACTCTACTATTCTGTGTAAGTCAAAAAGAAAAATTCAGCCTCAGATTCTTACCCTGAGCAAGTCCCTGTAATGTAGTTAATTAGTTTCCTTATCTGTGCAATGGGATAATAATAGCACCCATTTCCCAGAGTTTTTTTGAGGATCAACTAAGAATAATTGTAAAGCATTTAGCACAGAGCCTAATACATAGTAAGTACTATATAAATGTTAGTTATTGTTTTTATCATGAATAGGCATTTTAAAGTATCTATTAAAATATAACAAAAATGCCTTATATCCTTGTGTTCCCTTCTGAATATGTTTTCTTTTGTGTATTTTTAAATGTTTTATTGATGCTCTTTTCTTTCATAATTAAAAAAAAAAGCTCTATCATTCTCACTATGGGAAATGGACAAAAAACATGACTGACATTGATCATAATAATGTATATATCAAAATTTAACTGATGTGAATCTATTGCCTGAAGTGGAGAGGGATAGCCAAAGATACTAGTGTTTAAAAAAAAAAAAGTCATTTGTAAACCCTTATGAAGAAAGATGATGGAAAATTATAAGCAGTATTATCTCATGAAGCAGAAAGAAGGAAAATAGGGTAAAAGAAAGTGGAAAAAAATCCAACTAAGTTTAATGATTCCCTACCAATTTACACTGATGCTGGTAGCTTGGGGCCCAGAGAGATGACTTCTTCCTCTCCATATGTGACAGCATAGAGTGACAGATAGATAACTATCTTCCAAATATAACAGTTCATGAGTCCCAATGAGTGTGATCCCTCTAAGTAATCTGCTAGAAGATTCAATTAGCTTTTTTTAAATCTACATTATGGCATAGTAAAAATACTATGTAAAAGCAGTAGTTACAAAATATTTCTTTCCCTTCCCAAAACAAAAATCCAAAGCACACCCTTCCATAAATACATATACAGGTCTTGGAAGGGTGGATATAAACTAAAGTACAATAGTAATGAGAAATCTGTAAGAGAACACACATTGCCAAGGCAACTCATAATTCTGAAATAACAAGCAAGTCATTTATATCCTTTATTTCTCTAAAGAAGCTTTGTGAAATTGACTCTGGTGCAGGGTTTTCATGTTGTTAACAGGGTCATTCTGTTTTTCAACTTGTCTGGTTGATCATAAGTACAGTCTTTTAAAATAGAATAGTTTCTTCAGCAAGGCTTACTTTTCTAAAAGCACCAAGTCTTGACGTGCTGGTCCAAGAGATTTTTCACTGGAGAATTTCTAAAACAAATTTAAGAGGAGTTCTCTATGGAAGGTAGAGTACACAAAATATTCCTTTTTGTGAAAATTTCGGTCTTTTTGCATTAAAACCTAAGACATTTTAGATACTCCTTTATTAATTTTTAATCACTCAAAAATTATCCTTATTGGGGGGCGGAGCCAAGATGGTAAAGTGAAAATGTGACTCTCTGCATCTTCCTCCGATCTTCTCTCAAATCAACAATAAAATAAGCCTCTGAACTGATCTTCAAGTCAACGAATCCAGAAATATTTGGACACTGCTTTCAGATATCTCTGAAGAACTTCATATCAGGTTTATTTAACTCGAACAGAGGAATAAACAGTGGTCTTCCTGGAGGCCGGAAGTGAGGGTGGGACTCAGCTCATCATGGCAGAAACTGCAAACTCCAAACTCCAAACACCTGGAGTTTATGTGAGGCACTCAGGACACTCTGCCCTGATTGGGAACAAGGGTTCTGGCAGATTTGCCTTTTTTTAAGGAGTAATTCGGACTTAGTCCTAGCCCCCACCGGCCCAGCACCTTAAATTAATTTGCCGAATTGCCCCAGGGCAAAGTCCTTCGGCTGCCGTTTTTTCGAGCCTTAAAGAGACATCCACACTGTCTTAAAAAAAAAAAATGAAGAAACAAAAGAGAGCTCTCAATATAGACAGCTTCTATTGAGAGAAAGAAGGGCTGACCCCAGATCCTGAGGTTCCTTTAGACAAAACTCCAGAGGAAGTTATTAAGGACCATCACTGGTCCCCTTTTCAAAAGGCCTTTCTGGAAGATTGCATAAAGAATCTCAAAAGAGAACTGGAGGATAAATGGGAAAATAAATTGAAATCAGTGCAAGAAGGATACAATATCTGGCAAGAAGGACATGATGCCCTGCAAAAGAAATATGAAAAAGACACCAATTTATTGAAAAATAAAATTACTGAACTGGAAAAAGAATGCAATGAACAAAAAAATTCAATTGGCCAGTTACAAAAGGAGCTTAAAAAGGTAACTGAAGAAAACAACACTTTAAAAATAAGAATTGAACAAATGCAAGCCAATGACATAATAAGACTTCAAGAATCAGTCAAACAAAAACAAAAAAAATGAAAAATTAGAAGAAAATAGGAAATATCTCCTGGGAAAAACAACTGACATGGAAAATAGATCTAGGAGAGACAATCTAAGGATTATTGGACTTCCTGAAAGCCATGATGAAAAAAAGAATCTAAACACTATCTTCCAGGAAATCCTGAAAGAAAACTGCCCTGAGGTTGTAGAATCAGAAGGCAAAATCACCATTGAAAGAATTCACCGATCACCTCCTGAAAAAGACCCCAAAATTAAAATCCCAAGGAATATCGTGGCTAAATTTCAGGACTATTACACCAAGGAAAAGATTCTGCTAGCAGCTAGAAAGAAACAATTCAAATACCTAGGATCAATAACTAGTATCACACACAATTGATCAACCTCTACACTGAAGGATTGAAGGACCTGGAACCAGATATTCTGAAAGGCAAAGGAACTTGGATTACAGCCAAGAATAACCTATCCAGCAAGAATGAGCATTATCCTCCAGAGAGGAAGATGGTCATTTAATGACATAGGCAAATTTCACCTATTTCTTTTTTTTTTTTAATTTTTATTTTATTTGCATAACATATGTGTGGGTAATTCTTCAACAATAACCCTTACATAGCTTTCCATTACAAATTTTTCCCCCCAACTCCCCACCCCTCCCCTAGATGGCAGGATATCCACTACATGTTAATTATGTTAAAATATTGGCAAATCGAATATATGTATACATATTTCCAAACTTATCATTGGTGTGCAAGAAAAATCTTATCTACACGAACGATATATCAGATAAAGGAAACACAATGTAAGCAAACATCAATCAAGGAGTATGAGAATGCTATGTTGTGGTCCACATTTCGCATCCCTCTCTCTGGGTGTATATGGCTTTCTTCAGTGAACAATTGGAGGTGGTTTGAAACATTTCATTGTTGAAGAGAGCCATGTCCATCAGAATTGATCGTCATATAGTACTGTTGTTGCTGTGTATAATGATCTCCTGGTTCTGCTCATTTCACTCAGCATCAGTTCATGTAAGTCTCTCCAGGCCTCTCTGAAATCATCTTGCTGGTCATTTCTTACAGAACAATAATATTCCATAGCATTCATATACCATAATTTATTCAGCCATTCTCCAATTGAAGGGCATCTATTCAATTTCCAGTTTCTAGCCACTACAAAAAGGGCTGCCACAAACATTCTTGCACATGTGGGGCCTTTTCCTTCCTTTATGATTTCTTTGGGATATAAGCCCAATAGAAATGCTGCTGGGTCAAAGGGTATGCACAGTTTGATAACTTTTTGAGCATAGCTCCAAATTGTTCTCCAGAATGGCTGTATCCGTTCACAGCTCCACCAACAATGCATCAGTGTCCCAGCCCTCCCACAACCCCTCCAACATTCATCATTAACTTTTCCTGTCATTTTAGCCAATCTGACAGGTGTGAAGTGGTATCTCAGGGTTGTCTTGATTTGCATTTCTCTGATCAATAGTGATTTGGAGCACCTTTTCATATGACTATAAATAGTTTTAATTTCATCCTCTGAAAATTGTCTGTTCATATCCTTTGACCATTTATTGATTGGAGAATGGCTTGAATTTTTATAAATATGAGACAATTCTCTATATATTTTAGAGATGAGACCTTTATCAGAACCCTTAAATGTAAAGATGATTTCCCAATTTATTGCTTCCCTCCTAATCTTGTCTGCATTGATTTTGTTTGTACAAAAACTTTTTAACTTAATATAGTCAAAGTTATCTATCTGGTTTTCAATTAAAAGTTCCA
>JAJPUD010004232.1:117546-160328 GCA_023553655.1 Myrmecobius fasciatus | reverse complement strand
TAAAGCTAGGGATCCATTTTCTATGGTTTGGACTGACAACTACTGGAATTTCAAATTCTGTGGTTCTGTAATAAACTGTATTAGAGACTTACTTTAGTATGTGAAAGGTTCTATGTTACATATTGAGGATTATAAACAAACAAGCAATCCCTGATTTTAAAAGCTTGCAGTGTTGGTGGATACATGTATTCAGAGAAATAAATATAATGCATATACAAAAAAAATTTAAAATAAATTTAGAAATTAGAAGCATTTACTAATTTGGGGAACAGGAACACCCTTGTGTAGGAAATAGCACCTGAACTGATCCCCAAGGCAAGGTATACATTTTAAGAGGCATAGATAAGAAGGGGGTTGGTTTTATGGTTGGAGAACAATTTGTGCAAAGACAAGGAGCTGAGAGATTAAATATTATGACTGTGATACAAAAAGTAGATCAGTTTGACTAGAACATAAAGTGAGTAAGGGCCAGTAATATGAATAAGACTGCAAAAAGTACCGTGAGACTAGTTGTTAATATAGAGGATAATTGACCTCTGTGATTCCTTCTAACTCTTAAAATTCAATAACTCTATAATTTTAGTAGTTACTCAATGAAAGTCTACCAATTATTTCAATATCTTTTTCATGATTTTGGAAAGGAGATATCTTTCATAGCTCCTTCACTCCTACTTATAAGCAGTTAAGCAAAGGTAAGACACCTCACAATTGTGCTGCCTGAGTACATTAAAAGTTCATTCTATCTCAACTTTGCTTTCAATGCAGTTAATGATTCCTTGTTTCATTCCCCACAAAATTCATTCCAAACTTTCTTTTGCCTCCTTGATTCCTTAAGATCCCATCTTTTATTTGAAAAATTGAGGCCATTTGACATTTTCTCCTGCTTTTCCCCTATACTTCATCTCAAAGTTCCCTAATATTATCTTTCTCTCTTCTTTTTTCCCTCTTGTCTTTGACAAAGAGGTGGCCCTTCCACTTGCCAAGACCAATCCCGGTACATATGCATCATCTCCTATCCTCTCCTATGTTCTCCAGCAGCTCATAAATTCAAAAAGGCTCCTCCTCAGACCTCAGCTTTTTAATTTTCAGTCTTCATTCTTACTGCCTTCAAATGTGCCCAAATATTTCTGATCTTTAAAAAGTCTTCTCTAAGTATGCTTATTCTTTCAAGAAATCATCTTATACATATCTTCCCTTTCTTAGCCACAGTCTAAAAATTTGCCTAAACTAGCTTCCTCTATTTCATTCCAGTGAAAAGAATCTCACTGAAAGTCCTTTGCAATCTAGCTTCCAATCTCATGATTTATTTGAATCTCTTCTCTCTCAAATTACTAATTATACCAAGTATATCAAAATACCATTATGAAATCTGATGGGGGCGTTTTCTCAGTCCTCATCTTTCTCAGCTGTTTGCTACATTTAACACCATTGACTCCTGTCCTCTTGGACACTTTATCCCCTCTGAATTTTTTGCTTTGGGCTCTTCTCTTATCTGTTTGGCCACTTACACTTGTAATTATTTATTTATATATCATGCCTTCTAATTACAAATGTTCTCTAAAGTTCTCTCTTGGACTCTCTTTCCCCTCTATGCTCTTTTCCCTGGTAAGCTAATGAGTTCAAATGAGTTTAAATCTCTAAATGATGATTCCTGGATCTCTATATTTAGCCTTAGCTTTCCCATTTCCGTAACACCAATTATCTATTGGACATTCTAAAATGCATTTCCTGGAGACAAGTTAAGCTCAAAATATATAAAACCAAACTTGTCATTTTTCTCGCTAAATCCTATCCAATTTCCTATTCTTCTTAAAGATATTACCATTGTTCTAATGCTTCAGATTCTTGCTATTGTTTTTGTTCTTATCATTCTTCTTCCTTCTTCTTTGAAATTGTATTTTTATTTTTTTCCAATTACATATAAAGATCATTTTTTTTTAAGTTTTGTGTTCCAAATTTTTTCTCCCTCCCTCCCACACATCCCCTCCAAGACAGCAAGCAATCTGACACGTATACTATACATTCACAAACGTGGAAACGTTTCCACATGTTATGTTGTAAAAGAAAAAAAAAACAAAGAATAAAAGGAAAAAGCCATGAAAAACAAACAGGAAAAAAGTGAAAATAGTGTTTGCCATCAGTCTCCATAGTTCTATCTTTAATGTTTTCATGAGGCTTCAAATTGTCTTGGATTACTGTATTGCTGAGAAAAGCTAAGTCTATCATAGTTGATTATCACAGAATGTTGCTCTTACTGTGTACAGTGTTCTCTTGGTTCTGCTCACTTCACTCACCATTGATTCATGTAAATCTTTTTAGGTTTTGCTGAAATCTGCCTGTACATCATTTCTTAAACCAAAATAGTAATCCATCATATTCATATACCACAACTTGTTCAGCCATTCCCCAATTGATGGGTATCTCCTAATATTCTAATTCTTTGCTATCAAATAAAGAACTACTACAAATATTTTTGTAGATGAGGTCTTTCCCCCTTTTTATGATTTCTCTAAAATATGAATTTAGTAGTATTTCTAGTTTAAAGGTATACACAGTTTGATTACCCTTTGGATATAGTTCCAAATTGTTTTCCAGAATGTTTGAATCAGTTCACAACTACACCAACAATGCATTAGTGCTGTAATTTTCCTACATCTTCTTGGACACTTATCATTTTCCTTTTCTGTCATATTAGCCAATCTGGTGATTTTGAGGTGATAGCTCAAAGTTGCACTTTTGCGTTTTTCTTTTTTTTTTTTAAAGCTTTTTATTTTAAAATTACATACATAGATAGTTTTCAACATTCACTCCTGCAAAAACTTATGTTACACCTATTTTTCTCCCTCTTTTACCTCCATTCCCTCCCCTAGATGATAAACAATTTGATATATGTTAAACATGTGTAATTCTCATAAACACATTCCTGCAATCATCATGCTGCATAAGAAAAAAAAGATCAAAAAGGGGAAAAAATGAGAAAGAAAACCAATGCAAGCAAATAACAATAAAGTGAAAATACTATTTTGTTATCCACACTTAGTTCCCACCACACATTTTTCTAATTAATAATCATTTAGAGGATTGTTTTATGTGACTATACATACATTTAATTTCTTTATCTGAAAAATGCCTGTTAATGTCATCTGATCAATAATCTATTGAGGACTTCTATTCTTATAAATTTGATTCAATTATCCATATATTTTAGAAATGAGACCTTTATCAGAAACACTTCTGATAAAGAAAACTTTATTAGAAAAACTTTATCAGAAACACTGGCTGTAAAATTTGTTTCCAAGCTTTTAGTTTTCCTTCTAATCTTAGTTGTTTTGGTTTTGTTTATATAAAACCTTTTTAATTAAATGTATTAAAAATTATCTATTTTGCATTTCATAATATTCTTTTTGTCTTGTTTAGTGATAAATTCTTCCCATATAGAACTGAAAGGTAAAGTATTTTTTGATCTCATAATTTACTTATGGTGTCACCTTTTATATTTAAATCATGTATTCATTTTGACCTTATCTTGGTATATGATATGAGATGTTGTTGTATGTCTCCTCTATTATTTTCCAGTTTTCATAGCAATTTTTGTCAAATAGTGATTTTTTAACCCAGAAGTTGCAATTTTGGAGTTTATCAAATTAAATTACTATAGTCATTTACTATTATATCTTTTATATCTGATCTATCCCATTGATTTGCCACTCTATTTCTTAGTGTAACCAAATAGTTTGATGATTGTGGCTTAGAATATAATTTTAAATGCAGTACTACCATGCCACTTTCCTTTACATATTTTCTCTTTAATTTCCTTGATATTCTTGATCTCTCATTCTTCAGATAATTTTGTTATTATTTTTTCAAGTTCTATAAAATATTTTTAAACATAGTTTGATTAGTATGGCACTGAATAAGTAAAATAATTTAGGTAGAATTATTATTTAAATCATATTGTCTCAGCCTACCCATGAGCAATTGATATTTTTCTAAATGTTTAGGCCATACTTTATGTGAAGTTTTTTGTAATTGTGTTTATATAGTTTCTGAGTATATCTAGGTGAATAGATGCACAAATATTTTATATTGTCTTCAGTTATTTTAAATGGAATTGCTTTTTTCTATCTCTTGCAGCTAGACTTTTTAAGAAATGTGTAGAAATGCCAATGATTTATGCAGGTTTATTTTATATTGTACTACTTTGCTAAAGTTTTTAATTATTTCAAGTTTTTTTTAGTTGATTCTCTATGATTCTCTAAATATGTTACCATATCATCTGTTAAGAGTGCTAGTTTGGTTTCCTCACTGTCTATTCTAATTCTTTCAATTTCTTTTTCTTTTCTTATTGCTAAAGTTAACATTTCTAGTACAATATTGAATAATAGTGGTGATAATGGGCTCTTGTTTTGCCCATGATCTTATTCTAGCTTATCCCCATGACACATAATGCTTACTGGTAGTTTTAGATAGATCCTATATATCATTTTAAGGAAAGTTCCATGAATTCCTATGTTCTCTGGTGTTTTTTAATAGGAATGAGTGTTGTATTTTATCAAAAGTGCTATCATGTTAATAGTTTTCCTAAGAGTGCACCAGTCCTGAATTCCTGGTATAAGTCCCACCTGATCATAGTGTATTAACCTATCTATAAATTACTATAATTCTTTTACTAATATTTTATTTAAAATTTTTGCATCAATATTCATTAGAAAAATTGATCTATAATTTTCTTTCTCTGTTTTAGCACTTCCTGTTTTAGGCATCAGCACCATATTTTTGTCATAAAAGTAACTTAGTAGGACACCTTCTTCACCTACTTTCTCAAATAGTTTAATGTAGTATTGGATTAAATTATTTTATTGTTTAGTAGAATTCACTTGTAATTCCATCAGGTCCTGAAGATTTTTTCTTAGGGAATTCATTGATATCTTATTCAATTTATTTTCTAAAATGGGGTTTGAACATTTTATTTCCTCTTCTGTTAATCTGACAAATTTATATTTTTGTAAATATTCATCTATTTTACTTAAATTATCAGATTTATTGGCATACAACTGGTCAAAATATTCCTAATTATTGTTTTAATTTCCTCTTTACTGCTGGTGAATTTATCTTTCCTATTTTTTATACTGGTAATTTAGTTTTTTTTTTCCTTTATTTTTTTTAACAAAATTAAGTAAATATTTATCTGTTTTATTGTTTCTTCTCATAAAACTACTCCTTAGTTTTATTTATTATTAGTTCAATAGTTTTTTTTTTACTTTCAATTCCATTATTCTCTCTTTCAGTTTTCAGAATTTCAGAACTGTTATTTATTAGGGGATTATTTGTTGTTTTTCTACTTTTTTTAGTTGTATGATCTGCTCTTTATTTTATGGAATCTCTCCTAAGGACTGTTTTAGTTGCATCCCATAAATTTTTACATGTTGTCTCATTTTTGTCATTCTCTTGGATGAAATAATTGTTCCTATGAGTTGTAGTTTGACCCACTCATTCTTTTTTTTTTTTTTTTATTTGCAAAACATATGTATGGGTAATTCTTCAACATTAACCCTTACATAGCTTTCTGTTACAGATTTTCCCCCCAAACTCTCCACCCCTCCCCTAGATGGCAGGATATCCACTACATGTTAATTATGTTAAAATACTTGGCAAATTGAATATAGGTATACATATTTCCCAACTTATCATTGTTGTGCAAGAAAAATCGTATCTACACAGAAGACATATCAGATAAAGGAAACACAATGTAAGCAAAAATCAATCCAGAGTATGAGAATGTTATGTTGTGGTCCACATTTCACATCCCTCTCTCTGGGTATATATGGCTTTCTTCAGTGAACAATTGGAAGTGGTTTGAAACATTTCATTGTTGAAGAGAGCCATGTCTGTCAGAATTGATCGTCATATAGTATTGCTGTTGCCGTATATAATGATCTCCTGGTTCTGCTCATTTCACTCAGCATCAGTTCATGCAAGTCTCTCCAGGCCTCTCTGAAATCGTCCTGCTGGTCATTTCTTACAGAACAATAATATTCCATAATATTCATATACCATAATTAATTCAGCCATTCTCCAATTGAAGGGTATCTATTCAGTTTCCAGTTTCTAGCCACTACAAAAAGGGTTGCCACAAACATTCTTGCACATGTGGGGCCCTTTCCTTCCTTTATGATTCCTTTGGGATAGAAGCCCAATAGAAATGCTGCTGGGTCAAAGGGTATGCACAGTTTGATAACTTTTTGAGCACAGTTCCAAATTGCTCTCCAGAATGGCTGTATCCATTCACAGCTCCACCAACAATGCATCAGTGTCCCAGCCTTCCCACATCCCCTCCAACATTCATCATTATCTTTTCCTGTCATTTTAGCCAATCTGACAGGTATGTAGTGGTACCTCAGGGTTGTCTTGATTTGCATTTCTCTGATCAATAGTGATTTGGAGCACCTTTTCATATGACTACAAATAGTTTTATTTTCATCCTCTGAAAATTGTCTGTTCATATCCTTTGACCATTTATCGATTGGAGAATGGCTTGAATTTTTATAAATATGAGACAATTCTCTATATATTTTAGAGATAAGACCTTTATCAGAACCCTTAAATGTAAAGATCATTTCCCAATTTATTGCTTCCCTCCTAATCTTGACTGCATTGGTTTTGTTTGTACAAAAACTTTTTAACTTAATACATTCAAAGTTATCTATCTGGTTTTCAATTAAGAGCTCCAGTTCTTCTTTGGACATAAATTTATTCCATCTCCATAGGTCTGAGAGATAAACTATATTACGTTCCTCTAATTTACTTATAGTATCACTTTTTATATCCAGATCATGAACCCATTTAGATCTTATCTTGGTATGTGGTGTTAGATGTGTGACCCACTCATTCTTTAGGTTCAGATTAGTCTCCATGAATTTTTAATCTATCTTTCCATGGTCCTTACATGTAAATTTTATTGTATCAATTTGAAAAGGATATATTTAATATTTCTATCTTAATGAATTTGATTGTGAGGTTTTAAGCCTAGTACATGTCAATTTTTTTTTTTGTAACTGCCATCTATAACTGAGGAAAAAATATATTCCTTTCTATCCCAATTTTATTTTCTTATGATGTGTATCATATCTACCTTTTCTAAAAAATCTATTCAACAACTACTTTTTTGGTTATTTTGTGCTGAGATTTGTCTAATTCTGAGAGGGGGCACTGAGGTCCCCCACTAGTATAATTTTGCCGTCTATTTCTTTCCATTGCTCATTTAACTTTTCCTCTAAAAAACTGGAGCTATACCACTTGTTGAATATATGTTTAATATTGATATTACTTTGTTGTCCATAGTACTTTTTTTAGCAAGATTTAGTTTCTTTCACTCTTTTAATCAGATCTGTTTTTTGCCTTTGTTTTATCTGAGATCAGAATAGATAACTACTCTTGATTTTTTTTCTTCAGCTGAAATATAGTATATTTCACTCTAGCCTTTTACTTTTACTCTGTGATTGTCTCTGCTTAAAATGTAGAGTTCTGTTTTTTAAATCCCTCTGATACCTATTTCCATTTTATTTCCCACTTCATTATTTTACTTCCACATATACTTCCCGTGAACAGGAGAGTTCTTCCTGTTCTCATGAACAATTATGATTATTAATTTTGTATCTCCTTCCATCCTATTTTCCCCTGTTTAGACTTTTCTGTCACTCACTCTTTTTTCATCCTGCCACTATTCACAAATGTTTTGCTTTTGACCGTGGTCTCTCTCAATATTCCCTCCTTATAACCCCAGCCTTTTCTTTTCCCCTTTCCTTTCTACTTCTCTGTACAGTTAAATAGATTATTTTTCAATTAATTTTTGTCCTTTTTTCCCCAAACTATTGACTCTTTTAATAATTCCTCTACATCTCTCATTTCTTTTCCCACTTTTTCTTTACCTCACTTGATTTTAGCAATACTTTTTGAGCTCTTGCAAGAGGACATTCTGTGCATGTAAGCAATTCATATTCCTTTTGAAGCTTCCCATATAGCCATTTTGACATTGTTGTCCATTTTTGAGTTTATGTTTTGATCTTCCCTGTCACCATAGTTGCTTTCTATTGTCAGGACCCTTTTTTGCTTTTTGTTCATTTTTTAAAAATTGATCTCTTCTCCTGGGTACCAGGGGCACTGTCCACTGTCCAGTGACCAAGGATCTGGTCATTTTGAGGCAGGGGTTCTGGGGTTGGCAGCTTACCCACTATGCTAGGATCCTCCAACCTAATTCATGCCTGCTCCAGTGCTAGCAGTTTGCTTGTTTTGCAGGGTCTGGAGGCCTCACATCTAACTTTGTCTCAAATTATCATTAAAGAATCATTAGATATCACTCACCATTCTAAATTCAGAAATTCAGCCAGATTGCTCTTTGTTCCAGACATAAAACATTCCATTTCTCACATCCATGCCTTTTCTCTGGCCATATACTGTGACTGTAATGTACATCTCTTCCTCCAAGATGTCTCTCAAATATTACTCTGACATCATCATGTCAATTGAGCATGAAGGATAAACAACAGCTCAAGCATTAAGCCTTAAGTAATCTGATTTCCATCTGCTAGTGTAACCTCTCTCCCCAATTACTTTGTATTCAACAACTTTTTATATATTTCCATTTATCAATTCTATCTTTATAATATATATATTTTACATATACATAATGTCTATTAGATTATAAGTACATTATGAGTAGTACTTGTTTCATTATTTATATTTATATTCTTAGTGTCTAGAATTGTGTCTAAAGCTTAGTAGATAATGTATTGATGTATCTTTTGTTTTTAACCTAGACATTATTCTGAAACAGGAAATGAAGGGATCCTATCAACAAGATAAATAAAATACAAGCTAAACACAGAGATTCCTTTAATCAAAGGACACAGAAGGTATCCTAAGATCATTAATTTAAACCTAAACATAACTAATCCAAATATTACTTTAGTTACAGAAATGAAGGTGTCTTTTTTAGAAACTGTGATAAGAGATATAGTATTTCAGTCTGCACCTGCATAGAATGTGGCAAAATATTTTATATAGTATCTCTACTATAAAGAATGACATGAGCAGACTCTGGAGCATGTTTTATTTTCCTACTTTTGTTGATCTTCACATCATTTAGTCATTTTATTTATCATCCTGTAGGCAGCCACAGCAGGGAATTCTAAATGGTGTATAAAGCAAACATCTGTCCACCATGGGATAAGCACATCTGCATCCATTAATTTTTCATCATTTCCCCAAATCAAGGGTCAGATGTTCACAATGTGCTAATGTCTTGGCATCTTCTTCCCATGGATTGTACGCCTGTGAAGCAGATCCACTAATTATGAAGCAGGTAGGTGGGAGAAATTAACGACCCTACATCCTGCTGAAAGTTTTAGCTTCCTGGGGAGAAAAATGAAGTCACCCTCTGGACTCAGCTTACAGAAACACTGTGATGGGCACTGGGTTTTTCTTTTACATATTAATATTGTCATCCTCTTGCCCAGATTACAATTCAAAATTCTTTCCTTCTGTTACCATGGCTGAACCCCTAAATATTCCCAGGCTAAGAGGTACAGCTTCAAACTTCCATATCTCATCCTGCTCCTTTCCCTCTGTTACATAATCTACAATCCAGATGTACTTTGTCACAGGTGTTTAGTGACATGAAAAGAGATAATCCACCCTAAAATAAGCTTAGGTGTGTGTTTATTAGAATGAGATAGAAATCTAACTAGAATATTCTTCATTAATCCCAATATTATTCTTTTATCCCATGTTCTAGGTCTCAAAATCCTTTTACATGTTTCCTTAGTCTCTATTCTTTTGCTCCTGTATCTGATAGTCCTTATTTTTTAAAAGCCAAGGCCTGTATTTGGGCCTACCATTCCAAATCCTATATTCCTTCAGCTTGCTCCTATACTTCTTCCATATTGCTCTCCAAAGGTCCATTTCCCATTTCCTCTACCAAGCCTGGATTCTGCTTTATCTAAAAATAAAACAAAACAAAAGCCTTTATTTCATCATACCTTGCCCCACAAGCTATCATCCTATCTCTCTTTTCTTTCAGTGACTACCTGCTAGAAGAGTTTGCTATATATGAATAGTATTTTTATATCTTTCCATGCGTTGGACAAATATCCAGGGAGTAAATGCAAAACTGTTTAGGAAATATAGTTTAAAATTTGAAGGCAAAATTGAATGATTTGAATTAGGGTGGAATTGTTTACATGCCCACAAAATTTTTGAACTAACAAGAGTTGGTTGAATGAGAGCATAAGTATATTCAACACAGGGAGACAGGTATACTCTTTTCCTTCTATATACAGATAGTTTAGGTGGTATAGTGGATAGAGCACTGGACATAGTCAGGAAGAATCATCTTTGTGAGTTTAAATTTAGTCTTAGACATTTATAGACATTTACATTTATAAAAGATGTAATATTTTTGAAGTGCAAAAAAAAGGAGAACCAGAAGGAAGGACAAGGTACCTAAGCAGTTAAACAACAGCAGCAACCAGTACTTTCCTTTCTCTGGTACCTTAGGAGGTTATGAAAGAATAAAGACTTTTCTTGGCTATAATGAACTCACTTATGATGGCTTCCAATCATAATGGAATATTTCTGTAAATGAACTGAACTGTCCCTCTCTGCTAAAGCAATCAAATATCTCTTCCCCTCTATCTCAGCTCTAACCTTTCAGATGAAGATTTAAATCTCAATTTCAGGATTCCCTTTTAAGTCCCTCTCTTGTTTCAATAGTATAATTAAATCTGGTTTCTTTGGGAAAAAAGTTGAGGTCAATTCCAATTGTTTTCTCTGTGTTTGTGCTTATTCATTGACAACTATGTAGGTGGTACAAGCTCTGAGAGTTCAGTTCATAGAATATAAATAGATGAGCTACCTTTCTAACTAGGTGATGTAATTGTTACCTGAGGGAAAAATGAGTCAATAGTGATTTTTTTATTTCTCTTAATTTCCCAACTCTCATAAAAGGTAGAATTTTTGAAACCTGGGGCTTTTATTTCTTTTTCTTTTTAACTAAGCAAACCAATCTTCTATGGTCTCTGTGATCTCAGGACCTCTGCCTCCCTCTTGTTAGAAGAGGAAGTGAGAAGAGTCCAGTAAAACTTAATGGTTGCAAATTCACTGTGTCCAACTCCTTGGAAGCTAGTAACTATTTCCACATTTAGTTAAAACTACTTTCTCTGACCAAAATTTCCTTGCCAAAAATAATGTACTTTTTTTTTTCACACATCATCTTTTTTCATGTCTTTGAAACATTTAAGCTGTTAACTATTTCTTTGTTCATATACTCCATCCTTCCTCTGTTATTTTTGACTCTACTGATTCTCCTTTCTGTATGAGTGTGTACAATCATGCCTTCATCCATCCCCCTGTGTAAATACAATTCAGGCTTCTATCATAGTTTTTGCTCTGCTTTTTCTACACCCTTCTTTTAGGGATCACTGCTCTCATGTATTGAGCTACTCCTGTCTCAGTATTGAGTCTCATCACTCTCATCACACTCAAATTTCTCTCAATAGCTATCTCATGAGCATTTTCAACATGATATGAATCTCAAGCTAAACATTTCCAAAGCAGAACTTTCTAAATCTTTAATTCTCCTCCCAATAATTCCCCTGTTTCTGACCATCATCCTTCCAGTCTCCCAGAGTTGCAACCTTTCAGTCATTTTCAACTCTTCTCTTACACTCATTTTGAATAATGAATGCTTGGATTTTCAAAATTTCACTTGTGTAACATCTCTCAAATATACCCACTTCTCTCCTCTGACAGTGTCAACTGTCCTGGCATAGGTCCTCATCTCTTCAATGTTGGAATATTTCTGGTGAAATATTTGTTTGACATAATGCTCACTCAAATCTATATTATATTTAGCCACTAAGGTTATTTTCCTAAAGTGCTTGTCAAATCGTCACCCCCCCACACGCACTCCATAAACTGCAATTATTTGCTATGACCTCCAGAATCAAATACAAAATTCTCTTTCACATTTTTTTACAACTGATCCCTTTCCATCCCCCCACACATGATAGTTCCAGGCTTATTATACTTCATGCTATCCTCCCCATATACTTTTAAATTTAAAGACTCTAGTCTCTTTGCTTTTCCCCAAATGATACACTCTGAGTCTTAGCTCCCAATATTTTCTAACTTTCCTTCTTGTCAGTAATATTTTTCCTCCTAATCTTTGCCTATTGGCTCCCTTCAAATATGAGCTAAAAATCCCACCTTCCAGAGACAGCTTTTCTAAATTCTCTGTGATTCTACTGCCTTTCCTTTGTTGGATTTTCTCTAATTTATCCTGTATATAGCAGAATTACCAGCTATGTTCTTTTCTTGTTTCTTCTGTATTTTTCATGTGTATTTTCATGCATGTATACATATATGTGAACATATATCCAATGTATAATTTTTCCTCTTTTTCCCAAAAGGGCAATGCAATAATATAAAGTTACCCACTCCCCATTCTCAGACTTTCTAGTCAAATTTCCTTCCAATTCAGAAAGCTTAAACATGAGGCAGAGAGACAATTTACAGAGAGAGCTGCTCATGACCTTTGTACACGGCTGTCAGGAATTAAAGTCAGCAATGAGCTAATAAACATTTGCTTTTGGAGGAAAAAATCCTCTTGCAAATATCATCCTCATATACAATAGAAACAGTCCCTTTTCAAAGACATTGCCTTGGTTAATTACCAATCTTATGGTGTGTTAAAGACCTAAAAATAACTATTGATTGTCCTTCTGTGCAGAGAACTGAAGTCACAGCAGGAGGAAAAGGAGAGGCAAGATTTAGGGAAAGGAGAAGGGAAACAGAAATTAGATGAATCCTCAGGATCATTTTCCTCTCTTCTCCCTCCCTTCCCCCCAGGTCGGGAGTACTTTTTATTTACCCGGAAGGAAAGGGAGTTTAGGAAATTTTAAGAAGCTAGGGAGATTTTGAGATCATGTCTTAGCCATGATGAAGTGACATATGAGATCTTTTAGGCAAGAAGAAAGTCTATTTTCTCCCACATTCAATTCTACCCCAGTTTTAAAACCAATAATAACAATAACAATAATAATTCAGAGAGTTTATAAGCTCTAAATCTATGGTAATTAGTAGGAATATCTTACTCTCAAAACAATAAAAATAAAAACACAACAGAAACCCAATGTGTTGACAATGTTGTTTTCCCTGTGTCCTGTATTCTCTTTTCAGTTTTTTACTCTTAGTATTGAATTTTTTAACTTATTTCACTTCTGTCACAAACAAATCATACCCTTCTCTTTGAGGTTTTTAATAATGCCTAAAAATCGTTGTCAATAATATCAGGTGCTAGAAACTATAGAGTATGTTATTACCTTTTTTGTTTTAGGCTTTGAGTTTGGGGGCCAGAAAACATGGGTTTAAACCCTGGCCTTGCCATTAGTATTCAGTAACTGGGGAAACATTGGGAAAATCACATCATTTCTTTGAGCCTCTGGTTCCTAAATTATAAATGGAAGATGAAAGTTGGATTAGATGTTCCAAGCTCTAAATCTCGATGATCCTATAATTGTTATGTGAATACTACTAAGCACTGTCTCAATGAGGTTCGGCTTGTTTGTCTTTCTTTGCCATGAGACATGGTGGCAAAGCCTAGCAGCTGCTTTGGAGGCTTGCTCTATTTTTCACTTAATCAGTCAAGTGCCCTGTCATGTGTTGGGCACTACAGGGCCAATTTCTACCCCCAAGAAGCTTATATTATAATTGGTGAAACAGGACATGTACACAAGAAAACATTCTGGATCATGGCAGCAATCCATCTAACAGCAATGTGTACTGATATTCCTCTTTAAAGTCTTCTGGTCTTAGAGAAAACCAGAGAAGCTGGGGCCAATTTCTAACTCCACTAGTTGTATGAATTTTACCTTGAACAAGCCATTAACATATTGAGGTCTTATTTTCCTCATCTATAAAATGAAGGTATTAAAGAGCCCTTTTGTTAGGATCCAAAAATCCAAGTGTGAACCCATCACAGATTCATACTAGCTAAGTACACTATTGTTCTGAAAAATACTGCATTTTAAAAATGGGCTTGTTTTTGTGCTGCCTATTTTAAAGGGTCTTTAAGTGAGGAAAGCATTTTGTAAACTTTGAAAGCTTCAAATGCAAATTATCATATTAATTAATTAATTTATATTAATAACAATGCTGAACACAATATTATAGGATATAAATTCTTAGAGGGAGATGTGGTCTACCTCCACTGTATATGAAGGGTGGATTTATTTTTAAAAAGACCAAAAGAATAGAAGACTCCATGGAGGAGCATATTCCCTTCTGTCTTGGGGATCCTTTGCTAGAAGATCCTTTATAGCTCTAAAAGCTTTACTAAATTCTTAAATATGAATCCCAGAAAAATCTAGAGATCAACTTTATGAACTTGGGACCCTTGAGAGGTTACCTTGACTCAGCCAAGCTCACATAGTTTATTAGATGTTTAATTAGTATATAAACCCAGTTTCTGGCTCCAACTAGATTTCCCCAACACCAAACTAATCTCTCTCCTTTGCACTCAAAACAATCTGCCTCTTATGTGTTTGTGTGTGTTACAATATTATTGTTTATGAAGCTATAACAATAGCATATAATTTTTTTGAGAATTGACACTATTTTTCTTTCTTCTTTATATCTGTAGTGCTTAATAGCACCTTGTACATAATGGTTGCTGATTATATTTTTGGTTAATTAAATTGAATTGATTAGGAGAGCATTTTTACCAATCCTTCAATCATACCTCCTCAGTTTCGAGGATCCTAGCTTTATAGTTAGAATCCCTATTCCCACATGTAATTCTTACATCATGTGATTCTTCTAATTTACTCTGGCACTCTTCCTTCAGGTATTTCTCCCTTGCTCTCAAACAAAACTAACAAAAACTAAATCCAATAGTTTATTTTTGTCAAATCCTGAATTCCACTTACCTTATATATCCAATCAGTTGCCAAGTTTTGTCATATCCTTTTTCACAAAATCTCTTATATATTACCTAATCCTCATTTACATAACTATTATGGATTGGAAAAATGGATTATGTATTCAAATATGTGTGAGACAGGGAAAAATGAAGAATTCACAAAGGGGAACAATCAATGTGTATATTCTTTAACTAACTATCAGCTAGAGTTAAAGAAGCCTTGTAGGCCTCGGTCACAAGACAGGAAGAAAGGAGACAAGGACATACCATGAAATTTAGGTCATAATCATCCAAAAAAGGGAATGAAATTATTGCAGCCAATCAAAGGGGTAAATCCTGTTTGCCTTAGTTTTCCTCAATTATAAAATAGAGATAATAATTTATAAAACCTTTTTATTAGGTATTGTAAGGATCAAATGACATAATACATAAGTAGTTATGACTATTAGAATGTTAGAATTAGAATTATTAGACTATTTGAAGTGAAGAGCAGTTTTTTTGCTTCATGTGACTGAGCCCAACTTTTGGTGCCTGCCATCATTTGGTGACAAATCCCACACCATAGCTCATATCATATCCAACTTAGAAAAGATATTGGAGTGGTTTGCCATTTCCTTCTCCAACACAATTTTACAAATGGGGAAACTGAAACAAACTATTTGCCTATGGTCACACAATTAGTAAGTGTTTGAGACCAGATTTGAACTCATGAAGATGAATCTTCCTGATTGATTCCAGGCTAGGTATCTTGCAACTAGCAAGTACTTAATAAATAAGTGTTGACTGACTGGTTAAAATCTAAGTCAATTATATTCATAACATTCCTAACATCTGAATTTAGTAATCCTGCAAAAAAAAGGAAAGGAAATTAATTTAGTATTATATTACTTGTTCTTGCTAAAATCATGTTGCTTCCTGGAGAGACTTGCATGAATTGATGCTGAGTGAAATGAGCAGAACCAGGGGATCATTATACACGGCACCAACAATACTATATGATGATCAATTCTGATGGACATGACTCTCTTCAACAATAAAATGTTTCAAACCACTTCCAATTGTTCAGTGAAGAAAGCCATACACACCCAGAGAGAGGGATGTGAAATGTGGGCCACAACATAACATTTTCATGCTATCTATTGATGTTTGCTTGCATTGTATTTCCTTTCTCTGATTTTTCTTTCTTGTAGATACGATTTCTCTTGCACAAAAAATTATAGGTGTGGAAATATGGATACATATATTCAATTTGTCAAGTATTTTAACATAATTAACATGTAGTGGATTTCCTGCCATCTAGGGGAGGGGTAGGGAGTAGGGGGGAAAAATTTGTAACTGAAAGATTTGTAAAGGTTAATGTTGAAGAATTACCCATACATATGTTTTGCAAATAAAAAGTTTTAATAAAAAAAATAAATAAATAAAATCATGTTGCCTCTTTATATTCACTGCTTTCCTATATAAATGGTTGACCATGCTTGCTTTAAAAATATATCTTAGAATTTTCCCATCAATCAAAGTTAAGTTTACTGGTGTATAGTTTGCTGATTATGTTCTCCCCTACTCAAGAATCTATGATACCTCCCTATTGTCCAGTTAATCCAATCTTCTTACTGTCACTGGGATGCATATTATCTTTATTCCTATCTGTAGTCTGCAAGGAGCAATAGCTCAGCTTTTGCATCCATATACATGATGTATCCCCTCAGACTATTCACCTCTAATTGAAAACCCATCCTTTCCTTTCTGCCTACTCACATCCTCTCTCTCCTTCAAGAACCAATTCATGTCCTACTTTCCCTCTTATTAACAATAAAATAACACTATCTTATTTGTTTTGGTAGCAGGTGCATGATTTTATTGACAAAGAATACTTTCAGAGAAGGAACTCCCTCCAGCAATGCAGATGGTCACCTTTCCTCCAAATTACAATCTCAGAAATTTGATTTGAGATATTAAGAGTATAAATGTCTTTCTTAGAGTCAAGCAGTCATTATGTGTCAAAGGAAGGATTTGAACTGAGATCTTAGGTTCCTATGATATTTTATGCTTTACAATTTACAAATGAGGACAATGAGACTTAGGTTAATTGACTATGCATTTATTAGCCAGTTGTCATGCGTCAGAGGCAAACACCTGAAGACTTTCCTAATAATTCCTGCCCACATTATTGAGAATTCTCATTACTTTTTTATTCATTTTCATTCCTGCATAATCCACATTATATTATATATTGACATTCTTTAATTGTCTTTACCACAAAATGTAACTACATACCATTTTGTAGTGAATTTTTAACATTTTTGATAGAACCTCTCTCATATTGCCAAGGACTCACTTCCATTTAAAAGGGATTTTCTCATTATAAAGCCTGTACCTCCCAACCAAGAAACTTGAGAAATATGTAAATACTAAGTAGAATCATCAGTTAATTACCAGACAGTTATGAAACTCTATGCACTTAGCAGAACTAGTCCTTGGACAACAAAATATTTCTTCCACTTTGGTTGTACCAGCAATGTGCTGGAACTAACTTGAACCAGTTCAAGCGTGCTAATTGTTAAATTTTCTATGTAAGTATTCACACCTTGGGGAATTGGCAAATGCTACCAATCAGGGATTGATGTATTATTTTGTTGATTGACTAAGCTTAAGAGAATGATAGGGAAATTTTTAATAATGCACATTAAACTTAAATATCTATTGTGCATACTTTTTTTTAAAATTTTTTTGAGAGAGAGAGCAAATTGTTAAACATTTGCAAGTATCCCACCACCACTCATTGTAACTTCTAGCTCTTACACTATCATGGTGTTGTCTTTGATAATCCAGATTTACATCCTCATCTATAAGAGGCATTAAAGGGAGAATTTATTGGGGTCTGCTTTTGTTATTGCTGGGACATGGGAGAGTGAAATCAATAAGACAGAAACTTCTATGTATACACGCACTTAATGTGGTATAAAGGAAAGAAAACTAAATCTTGGGTTCCAGGACTGTGTTCAAATTTTCATTCTTTGGCCTCAGGAAAAACACTCAAGCTCCCTATACCTCAGTTTCTTCATTTGTCAAATGGAGAGGGTGAACTATATGGCCTCTGAGTTACTTTCAAGCTCTATGAACCTATATAGACCAACAAGTAAATGTAGAAATTCTCTCTTGCTTTCTTAATTTTCTAATTAGCAAGTGGGTTTGCTTTCCCATGATATTTTAAGGGAACAACACCATCTCCTTTTCTGCTGTATAATAATTAATGGTTATATAATATAATGTAAAAGCAATTTACATACTTAATCTCACTTGATCCTTATAAAAAAGCTCCATGAAGAAGGCTAAACAAGTAGCATTTTGTTGTTTCAAAGATCATCAGTCTTGGCTCAGAAAGGTGAAGTCCACAAGGTAGCCAACAAACATTATTTTTAAGCTCTTACTATGTGCCAGGCCAAAGATACATAACAATTTAGTAGCAGAGTTCACCACACTGTGAGCATTTTATTTATTTAAACAAGTTTTATCATCTTATCTTCTTGAAATTGATCCAGAATAGGTCCAGCAGCAAGGTGGAATAGTGGATAAAGTGCTGGACTTGGAGTCAGAAAGACCTCAGTTCAAATCTAGTCTCAGCTTCTAGTTATGTGATCTGGGTAAATCATTTGACCTTTTTTGCCTCAGTTTCCTTATCTGTAAAATGGGGGTAATAATAGGAAACCCCCATGGTTGTTTTGAGGCTCAAATGAGATAATAATTGTAAAACACTTAGCATATCACCTAGTATATAGTAAGGATTATATAAATGCTATTACTCCAATCATTCCCAGGATGGGAGAATTTATAATTCTGGTTACCTCAATTATTCTGCCCCAGTCCCCAAAATTATAACTTAATATTCACACATTCTTGGGTGTCCTTGCCAAAGTAACTCATTAAATATACTCTCTTGGCTCGCTTTTTAAAAATCATCTAATTGAAGATTATAAAGAAGGAATAAAAAGGGCCATTCTTTATTTCATAAAATTACTGTTTGTTTTTTTTTTTTTTTCATGTGGAGAAGTAGTGGTGCTTTCTAGGCCTCTGCTAATCCAATAACTCATTCCTGCTTTCTAAGCTTGCTAAACCCAACAGGGAGAATTTGTGAGGATAAAGAGATAATAGCAAATGAAAGAATTTTGCAAGTCAAATAACAGCTCATATTTCTAGAGTATTTTATAATTATGAAGCACTTTTATGTTCACATTCTCATTGAAACCTCCCAGCAATTCTATGAGAGATATTCTGTTTGGTTGTCCATATTTTGCAAAATATAAAAGTGGTACAATCCTGGACTGGGGCTTGGAATGGACCATAATGGTTATGTAGCTCAACTCATAACTGAGAAAATTTCCTGATCATCATCCCTGATAAATGGTCAATTTATCTAATCTTGAATTATTTCTTTGGCAACCCAATATAGTGGAAAGGCTGGCTGATTTGTAGGCATTTAACTTAATTATCCATCACAGCTCTGTAACCTGGTAAAAGATAGGCAAATATTTTACCTATCTCGCAGTCTCAGTTTCCTCATTTGTAATAATCAAAAATCACTTCTAGCTTTAGGTCTAGTCCCTTCTAGTTTTAAATAAATATAGGATCTTATGGAAAGGAATTCATTTCTCTCTGGAGAAGCTTGTTTTATTTATATACAGTTCCAATTCTTAAGAAAATTCCCCTTTATATCTAGCCCAAATCTGTCTCCATGTCACTTTGATTAATTGCTCATAATTTTTGCCTTTTCTTGGACCAATTAGAACAAGTTTAATCCCTCTTACACTTGACAACCCTTCAAATGATGAAATAAAGGTCTCCTTGTTGAAGTCCAGATTTCCCCTGTCTATTCTTTCCCATGTTCAACTCTTCCAGTTATTTCACCAGTTCTTTCATGTCCTTGTCTCCAAACACTTTGGTGTGCTGCTTGTCTTCATCTGGAGGTGCTACAATTAATTAATATCATTCCTAAAATATGATACCCCAAAGTTGGATGCAATATTCCAAATGTGGTTTGATCAGAGCATACCACTTTTGCCCTTGTAACCTTTTTAACTCTCTAAAGTAACATTAATTAGTAAGAAACAAAACTGTTTTTTGAATCCAGTCTTAGAACTTCTGGTGCTAAATCCACTGATTCTTCCAGAACATCATACCATCCCTAAAGTTGCCAAAAGGTAACAGAGTCAGCCAAACACATGCATTTTCTGTTCCCCAGAAATATGACTATCAGCATATGATCTTAAAAAGGTAACCCAAACCATGGCCAAGTACTCTTAACATATTTGCATCTAGAGAAATTCATGTTACAAAAACTTTGACGATACAACCTTAGTATTTCCCTTGGTCAGACAAATTTAGGGTTCCCAGAACATGTGAACTTGAACTTAAGAACTATCAAGGTCATCAACCAATTCATGAGAAAAGCTACATTTGAGATGCCACATAACACAATGAAAATGGAGCAAGACTTTGAAGGAGAGACTTGGCTTCTAAGAAGTCTTCTGGTGCCAGCTGTTTGGTACTCCCTCTCCACAACACCTGGTATTTATATAACAGATGCTATTTCCTCTGACAGAATGTAAATTTCTTGAGTTCAAGGACAACTTCATTTTTTCTTTGTAACTCCCATGTCTATTACAGTACATTATACAAAAGGGGCTAAAAAAATGTTTATTGATTGATTAGATCATTTGACCATAGTTCTTGTTTTCGAAGAAGGGAAGTCAAAGCCAATCTAGATCAATTTCTTCATTTTTCAAATGAAAACACTGAGATTAAGACAGACCAAATAATTTACTAGGGTCATAAAGATAGCTGGCACAATATGGAGGTTTGGAGTCTCAATTCTCTACACCAAATAATGTCCTTTCCATTGATGCTATTGAGAAGATTGCCTAAGCTTATTCATTCACCTTCAATATTGGGAAAGAATGAGACACTCAGTTCTACAAGGACACAGCAGAACTTCATGTGGTTATATATTGCCCCAGCACCACCATCATATCTCCTTAAAGAAATGGATTTGGCCATATAGAACGTGTGATAATGGGACATTCACAAAATGTGAAAGACTCTACCTCTATGTGGTTGGCTCTTTGTGTGCCCTTAGATGGCCAGGAAAACTGGAAGAAATGAGGTACAGCTTAAGCATTGATCCCATAGATCTATAAATTTTGGAGACAAGTTTGTTGCCTTTTAGAGGAAAAATTAGCCTGACCCAAATTCTCATGTTTTAGAAGGAAAGGTAAAAGGAAATTAAGGGGCTAGGGAAGAGAGGAAAATGGGGAAATCTTGGTAGATATTGGTCTTAATAGTTACCCATATTCAAAATTAGTTTTGATTTGGTTTTTGAAACAGATTTTTATGAAACAGATACTAGTGCAACCTTTTAATGCCTGGTAGCCAACCCATACTGCCTTTTTTTCTTCCTTGCTAAATACATATATTGTATGTGTGTGTATATTTTATATACTTTTATGTAAAATGTTTATGTATGCATGTATGATAGCAGAAAAATTGAAAAGGAGTTAGAAACCCAAGAAACTTATAGAAGTAAACCTTTGCCCCCTATAATGGATCAGTTGGCTCTTTCTGAATGTAAAATCAGTTTTCTTATGTGAATTAAGGCAGATTATTTCCTCAATTAACTTGAAAGAGGTTTAAAAAAAGCCTGAAATAGCCTATATTATTTCTAGGGAGAGTATATTACATGATTATTGTTCCCCTTCTTCCTATTGGAGTAAAGATCATCTCAGCCAAGGTCTACCCTCTCTCAATGTATTACTGTCTGACAGGTCCTACTTCTCTAGAGAACATCGAAAGATCTAGACATCCAGGTAATTCTTATTTCTTAGGTAATTCTGAACCCAATAGATACTTCTTCAATTCCTTAATTCCTACCCCATCACCATAAGTTTTGCTACTCAATCCTTTTAGATTAAAAAACACCAAAGAAACACCTATTGGCTTTTACATCATCATTCTCAAATGCAGTCACAGTGGAATATGATTAGCAATTATTAGCAATGTAGTTGGAGAGAAGGAAAAGTTACTTTACATTTATGAGACTGAGTTTTCTCCTCTATAAAATGATGAGAAAAATACTTATACTGCCTCTTCCTCAGGGATGTAGTGAGAAGGAAAGCACCATATGGGTGCAATCTACTCTTATATTGTTGAATGCCTATAGAATATAATCACTATTTAGAAGGCTATCTAGATTTAGAAATCAAAAGAACTCCAAAGTTCTTTTAAGTATAATCTATTCATTTTCTAGGTGAAAAAAAAAACAGTCCAAGAGATGTCATGATTTAGTCAATTTCATGCAGGTAGTAAGTGGTACAGCTGGAGTTTGGACCCATATCCTCACACTGGAAATCCAGTTCTTATAGAAGTAGATCATGTCTGTAACTTTTTATGCTATCCTGAAATAAAGGTACTAAGGTGAGGCTTGAGTTGGGAAGTCACCTTTACTTGATTGGCTCTAGAAATGATTGTTTTATAAAGCTGTCTTTTCATTCATCAGAGATGATCTATATTGAATGGTTGAAAAGATAAAATGTCACATATTAAACATTTCTATGTTGACTAATAAAGAAGTTTGGGATGTTCAAGATATTTGGATTACTATAAAAACCATTCCCTAACTATTAAATGGTCAAAGAATATAAACAGGCTGTTCTCAAAGGAGAAAATGTGAAGTATCAAAAGTCTTGTGGAAAAAAATTCAAATCATCAATGATAAGAAAATGCTAATTAAACTAATTGTGAGATTCTCACAACCCATATCATTTTATGAGATAGTGTGAATTGGTTGTGATCTCTACCATGAAAGAATGAATAAGTAATTATTAAGCACTTATTGTACACAAATAATTATACTAAATTCCTAGGATGTAATGAAAAAGGAAGATTATACAATCAAGAAACTTGTCTAAATTAGGCAACATAAAATGTATAAAAGAATCTGCTGCAGGGTAGATGAGAAAGCCCAATCCAGGAGTATAGAGAGCATAGAATCAGGACAAATACTAAAAGTTCTTCTTTTCACCCAAAGGTTTATAGTTTGTGATTCTTTGTTCATTGGGGTGGTATGAATAATTATATATTTCACTTAAAGGGGTAGAAGGGAGATTGGAAAGGCCAGGCCCATAAAAACTGAGCAAAAAGCAATGGAGTTGAATGCCATAGGGGAACAAAAGTTCTGAGTTTCCTTCCATGGTGATGGGAATGAGAGCATCAGAGTTTAGGAGAATGGGATGATGGGAAAATGAATTCATTGTCTATCATCAGGCAAAATGGAAAGGAAGTGATAGGAGGAAAGTTGGAAGGAAGAGCTCCTACTGATCCACTACATTCTGGAGGAGCTAGGGTTGTACCAGCAGTACACCAATGGGGGAAGTACCCATATTAATGGACTCGCTGATGCCTCAAAGAACTGAGGCAAGCATTTTCATTCGAAAACTTAAATATTAATCATAAAAGAACTACAGAAGATCTTAAAGCAGGGGGAATGTGAGGGGGAAAGGGGAGAGAGAACATCCAGCCCTCCTCCATACAAAGCCTGCAAATAATTTGCAGAATCAACCATAGGGTATGATAAGGTGAAAGCTAGATAGAATAATCTCCCATTGCTTGAGTTCTATGAGTTGACAATTTTGTATGGCCCTTGAATGATGCTATAAACATTCAAATGACCCTTGTCTTAATGGAACTGAAACCCTTCAAAGGTTACACTGACTTGACTGAGGACACTTGGCCAATAAGAATGAGTCAATCTTTAATCTAGATCTTCTGAGTCCAAACCCAGTGCTCTTTCCCCAACACTATCCTCTATTTTGCATTTACCACAATCTGCCTGTTTTATTGTGATATTACCCTCTCCTTTTTATTAATAGTTATTTGAGAGTAAGCATTATTTTTTTTAATCTTTGTATTCTCAAGGCCTAAACAGTGAACAGAGTAGTTGCTTGCTGCATTTTTTTTGTTAATACTATTGAATTGAACAGGAAGGCATTTCTCCTAGTTTTTAAATCACCCTTTTCTAGCTTCATTAAACTTCCCAACTTTACAATTAGAATCACTCATCTCTCCCTTGTTCTGTGTAATCCATACATTTTACTGTCTCTCTCTTTGTTCAAATACTTCTCATAAGTTGAAAGAAATTAAAAAAACAAAGCAAAAGAAAGCATGCTTTTACCTTCTGTCTTTACACCACCTCCTAACCCTCTACAATTAACATTGGTGGGGAAACTGAGAGAAGCAAAATAGGATAAACAAGGAGGAAAAACAAGGGGTTAGATGGAAGTTTAATAATCCTTAAACTCATGGATTTTGAGTGAGAATTTAAGCCCAAAACAAAGATTCTGAAACAATGCTTTTCCTCCTGTCAATGTAGTCCAAGTATCCTCTGGTCTTTCTCTGTTGGTGTTGATGGATTTTATAGCACCCAAGGACCTTCCATCATTACTATGGGCTTGATCAGACTAGCTCACAGAAACGACTTGCAGCTAAGCAATGGTTATCAAGTTAAATGATAACTCCTCTCACCTTCCAGACAACAGGAGAAATAAGCAAATGCAATTTGTTACCCCTGCACTGTTGACTAGATTACCAGGAATGCTGTGGGCAAACGAGGCAGCGAACAGCTCACTTTCGCTGCCAGGAGTTTTTAGGGGGGTGTCTTAGGGGAATGCGTTGATTCACAGAATGACTGAGCTAAGACATTTTTCAGGATATATGAATCGTGCCTCAAATCCCAGCACTTAATGACTCTGTGGCAGGGCTGTGTTCTCCTGGCAGATGTGATCTGTAACAAGATAATAGCATTTGCTTCTTGGCTTTTTTCCCCTGGCTCCTCTTAAACTAAGGGAAAGAATTCTGTAACCCAATGGCAGTGCCCCCAGATCTCTAACTTTGCTTCCACTGCCTGCCCTACAAAAAATGTCTGAATCTGATGATTTTGTTGGCTTTAGAGAAAGGTTTTCCAAGAATCAAACCTTTTTTAGTTTATTTTAGACTCATAACAGAATATTATTTGAAGAAACAATGTAGTGTGTGGGGAATAAAAAAAGACTGTTTTTGAGTTAAGAACAGCTAGGTGCAAGTCTCTTCTCTAATACTTTCTGTCCTTGTGACCCGGGACAAATCACTAACCTTGAAGTATTCCAAGCAATTACTTAACACTTTTGTTTCAGGAAAAGTGCAGATCTGATGAGCCAAGGGAGTTTCAGTCACTAATCCCAACAAAAAAGAAAACACACATATACATAGAATTTTCAGTTTTTAGAGTAATGGAGACAGAATAGTGAGTCTGTATCTGAAATAATGACTTGAGGAAGAAAAGAGGCAAAAGATATATTTCCAAGACCAAACATGTTTATGATTGGAAAGAAGTCAGACTGGGTTAATGTAGTCATGAAAGCAAGGCATCACAGAGGGACAGAATGATATACTCATACCTGTGGGAGGTTAGAATGTCCTTAAATTAGATTTTTTTTGGAGGATTGATGGGAGGATGTAGGTAAGTCGTGTACAAAATAACAAAGCACAGATATGCTACCAATTACACTGGGCAAGAGAATTCCCAAATATATTTGCTTTCAAATCCAAATAAGTATCCAAAACAGGGCAGGATCTGGAAAGGGAAGGGAGATTGGCCAAATTCAGATCCTACATGGAGCCAACCTGATGCAGTGGAAAGATAGTTGGACAAATGCAAAATATCTGTATTTGGATTGCATCTCTGGAACTCGAGAGCTACATAACCATTTCTTAGTTTCTTTTTTTCTATGAAATGGGATTATGTATAATCAAATCAATAAGCATCTATTAAGCACCTACTATTTGTCAATTACTTGTACTATTGGGCTCAGAGGATTATTGTGAGGAAAGCATCATAAAATTATTATGCTACTAAAAGTTCAATGTTAATGAAGTTTCTAGCACTTTCCTTAATGGATCATTAATAGACTCCAGTGGGGTATTATGACTAAGAAAAATTATGTAGCAGATGAAATTTATATTTGGTATCCTCTATCCTGGAATATCCAATACACATAACTGGAAAAGTCTATCTCATATGCTATTGTTATATTACTGACAATTCAAATACTAACTGACAAGGTATAACATACCCCATGTTGTCTGCATTTTAATGGGGATTCTAGAATATTCCCCTTGGATTGTAGAGTCAAAATCATAAAGATGAATGGCATTTGGGGCTAATATTTAGGGAAAGAAGTCCAGTTTGATACTTCCTTAAACCATAACATATTGGCAACTACAAATGACTTGGCTTTAAACTGTAGACCCAGGACTTAATCCCAAATCTTCTGAATGCAATCTTTTTTTCATAGGTAGAAAAAACAGTGTAAACTTTAAAGCAAATATGAATTACAGTTATTGTTGTTGCTCTTGCTGTTAGTACTACATTCTCTTTTGTGTAGACATCTTTTATCTCTTTCCTTCTTCTCCAGCTAAATGGCATAAAGTAGAGACCACTTTTGACTAGGAATAAGAAAATCTTGAGTTTAAATGCCACCTCAGATATTTTCTATCTGTACAATACTGTGCAAGTCACATTGCCTCTCTCTACCTCAGTTTCACCAACTATAAAATACAAATAATGGCATTTATTTTTTAGGATTGTCATGAGAACAAAAAGAATAATATTTATAAAGTGATTTGTAAACTTTAAAATTCTATGTAAATACTAGTTCTTATTATTACCCCAAATTCTCAATTGAGTGAGAATTTAACTTGTCAATGAATATATATAAGGCTAGATTTAGAGTCAGAAATGTGTGTATTTAAAAGTTATCTCAGACATTTACTCATTGTGTTATACTAGGAAAGTCACTTACTCTCTCTGAACTTCAGAATCCAAGTTTATAAAATGGAGCTAAAAATAAACATTTATTTCCTATTTAACAGGGTTGTTTTGAGGATCAGTTGAGATAATAGATGTAAAGGCTTTGCAAAATATAAAATAACACAAATGTTAGCTGCTTTGTTTAATCATATCTGACACTTTAATGTAATGTCTGGACCTGCTCACTAGAGGATTTCGGTACCAGGACCGAATCCTGATCATGGGTGAGGAATAAAGGGGCAGAACTCATGTGAATGGTCAAACATGGAGTTTATTTATTTCAAATTCTCTCAGCCTTAAATAGCCTAGTACACTTACATCACTATAGCCCACTGCACATGAGCTAGCTATATACTGCAAATGTGGAACCACAAGACAACTTGCTATTGTGTGCAGATGTCTCTTTGCCACTTTTATTATAACTCTGCTTTAATTATGACACAGGTAGACATGTCCCCTGACTTCTCAGGAAGGCCAAGATGCCCCTGGGGGAGATAAGGAGCCAATTACACTCATCATTAAGCTGCCTGGCTGGGCTGGAAGGTCTTACCTTACCCAGAGTTCCCCTACTATCTGTGACCCTCTAAACTTCATGACCCCATTTGGGGTTTTCAAGGCAAAGATATTGCACTAGTTTGCTATTTCCTTCTCCAGCTCATTTTACAGATGAGACAATTGAGGCAAACAGGGTTGAGTGACTTACCCAGGGCTGAAATCCCTAACTGTTAGGTATTAGCTCATTATTCATTTTCATCACTGTTACCTTATTGGTCTCTTTAAGGTTCTTAAATATTACCCCATTCATCTCAAGAGCTATTGCTCTTCTTTTAGAAGGTCTCCAGATAACCATTAGTACCTTAAAAAGAATGAAAGTTGCAATAATTCACATCTTGCAAATACATTCTCTGCCTAACTTGGAAAGCTCCTAGTCTATTCTCAATGGACCCTGGCTCATAGGATGCCATGGAGATGTTTCCTATTCATGATGGAATTGGACCAGATGACACCTGAGGTCGCTTCTAATTCTGGATTTTTGTAATTCTCTGCTCATCCAGTTTGGGAGCCAGCTGTGTAAGATGAACCTCTTAAAGTAAGGAGTGGTCCAGAGGCAAAGTTGGCTTTGGGCTGACAATGGATAAAAGTGCTTTCCCTATTGATTCAGCTGCCAGGACCATCTCTGGCAGTCCATGCATCACTGCTATTACATAATCTGTATGCTAATTAGGGTAAATGTAATAGTGAGAACATGGTGCCATTGTTAAACTTAATGATCCACAACATTACCACTTAACATACCTTTGGAGTTCATTCAGTGGAATTAATTGCAATATTGGAAAGGAGCTCATTGCTTCAGTCCTCTTTGTCCAAGAGCAGCACTATCTGCTAAGTTGAATGTTGAAATAGCTTTCACCATGTGTGGAAGATGCTGCTTTTGGGGTTTTCTCTCACATATTTCACTTGCTCATTTAAATAAGTGAGATTTTGGGAAACAAACAAATCATTCTTTTTTACTGCTCATCCCCCAAAATATCTCCATGGTAGAGAGAACTTAATGTAATGTAAACAACAATGACTTCAGAATCAGATAAACTGGGTTCAAATTTTGACCTGGTACTTACTAGTTGGGTATATATTACCTCTTCTAAAACCATGAGAAAGCTGGACCTACTTACTTTTTTACTCAGCTCATCCCTCATACTTAGAATGGACTCTCTCTTTCCCTCTGCTTCTTAGAATCCAGGATTCAGCTCCTACTAGAAGCTTTTCCTGCTACTTCTACTTGTTAATATTATCTCCTTCCCCAAATTATCATGGATATATGTATCTATATACCTCTTATATCTCTCCAGTAAAATGTAAACTTCCTCGGCCAGGAACTGTTTTTCACTATTGCGTTATACCTGAAGCCTAGTTGTCTTGACAAAGAACAATATTTATTCATGAAATGAATGTTGGATTGGAATAAGATTTTATATAGTAACTACTATGTGCCAGGCATTATACTAAGCACTTGTTACAAATATTATCTTATTCAATACTTACAAAACTCTGAGAGAGGCAGGTACTGTTATTATCCCAATTTTGCAGTTGAGGAAACTGAGGCAGACAGAATTTCATGACCCACCCAGGATTTACAAAGCTGATGTTTCAAGTTAGGTCTTCCTAATTCCAGGTTCATTATTCTATTGTTCTTGATCTCAGCCTTTCTAAATTCTTTGTACATATGTAAATTATAAATTATGTAGAAAACAAACAACCATCCTTTCTAAGAAAACTCAGTTTCCCTGTTTTTTTTTTCAAGTTTTAGATCAATTCCCAAATGCCAGTGCCTTTCCCTCTCAGATTATCTTCAATAAATTCTCTTTTGCTTTTTCTTTCTTTGTCTGTTTCTCTCTCTCTGCCTTGTTCTTTATATGTGTATATGTCTGCATGTCTGTCTTTATGTGTATATATGTACAGATAGCTAGAAAGATAGTGTTTTCCCTCTGTGATTATCTCCAATTTACCCTCTGTGCATCTTGTCTGTATATTGTTCTTTTCATGTTGTCTTCCCATTAGACTGTGTCTTCTTGAGAATAAAAAATGTCTTTTGTCTTTCTTTGTATATCCAGTGATTAGCACAGTGCTTGGCTTATTGTAGGCGCTTAAAAATACTTGTTTCCTGACTGATACCTATCTACTTATTTAAATGTTTTTCCCACTTTTAGAAGATAAACTCCTATATAAGAGGGACTGTTTTTACCTTTCTTTGTTATTCCCAGCACTTAGCATGTTGCCTGGGATTCATTAGGTACTCCATATATGCTTGTTGCCTGATTGTCTTAATTAACCAAGTTTGGGGTCTGGAGATAGCATTTCTACTATGGGTAACTTCTCTACTTAATGCCATTGTTATTATTGTTTGTCCTTTGCTTTTTAAGAGGACTAATAACATCAAGGAGTGATACTTTGATTTGCTTGTGAATCTGATTTAAGTGAGGCAAAGTTGCAGATTCATCAGCCTCTCTTTCTCAACTGGAACCATCAAAGTTCAGTGACAAGACAAAAGCCAGGATGCTTGTGATAGTCTGGGATTCAGGGGATGACAATTGTGTCTTTGATATTGGCCTCAGTCCTAAGTGCTCCACAGCATCACCTTCAGATGTTGGAATAATTTTCATCCTCCACCAGGGGAAGTCTTCATATGCTCCCTATCTCATCAATGGGCTTGAGGACTATCAGCCTGATTTAGCCTGTTTGCCAAGAGTGTAAACCTCTGCACCACAGGTGAGTTGGAGCAAAAGTAGACACCAAGGTTGAATAAGCAGTCCTGAACAAAACTCAGCCAGCAATTATGCCAGAGGTACTTATTCTTCCTGAATATCCCATATGCCATACATAAATCACCAAATCCCACAGAAAGTACTTTGCTGGACTTTGTGAACTTTATATAACAGTAAAAACTGTTGAATAATGAATATTATAAAAATGATTCAACATTCATATGTTGGTTTTTGAATTGTTCCTAGTATTTTGAGGTTAGGGAATATGTTAATTAAACCTGTAACCCATGTTTTAATTTTTAAGTTAATCCTCCCCCCACCAAGGAGTGAACTAATTTTAAAATATGACAAAGTCCAGAGACCTGTGTTCAAATTCTTGCTCTACTGCTTATTTAGATGGATAGGAAAATCAACTCATTTCTCAACTTTCCTAGTTGTAAAATAGTTATCTGGTGCAAATTCAGGGCCAAGGTAAGTATAGTATGTCTGGGGCATTACCCAAGGTACAAATATAGGTAAGGATCAAGGTTCCCTTCTTCTTTCATCCCTTTCACCTTCACATCCAGGCTAAAACCAAACTTTCTTCTGAAGATAAACCATTTTGTGACATCTAAAATAAATTATTTTTTCTCACATTTTATGACCCCATTAAACTAGGAAGAAGAGTTGGTATCTTCTTTGTTTCCCTCTTCTATTGCTACATGCCCACACTCCCTTTGCTACAATCTCTCCTGCTCATTCCATCCGTTCCAGACTCTTGTTTCTTTTATCTATCTGAGCCACTCTGCTTTCTCTCAAATAATGTGAATACTTGGATCATAATCTTCTTCTCTACATTAACCACTACCCTCTTAGGACACATTAATCTTTCTAATCCTTCAGTTGCAATGAAGGATGTCTCTAATTTCTCTCAACCACACGTCTCATCTCCCTCGCCTCAATTTGCCCCAGGTGCTAAAAGTCTTAATTATATCTCTGCTCTTAGTGTTGGTATGAGGGAAAGACATTGCCACTCTCAGAGTGCTATAAAAATGTAATGCATTAGAATGTAAGCTTCTTTAGGGCAGGTATTATTTTTACATTGTTTGCTAAATAATACCACATATTATGTTGTCATGGTACAATGTTTTAAAATAATCTCCCAGTCTCTGTCTCTGTCTGTCTCTCTCCTTCTGTCTCTTTCTCCATCTGTCTCTCTGGACTGGATCTGTATTTTAATTGTTAAAGGTATTGTCCAATGAGTAAACCTCTTATACCTAAGCAAATGAGCATCTTCTCTCCAATTGATTGTCTTAGATTTACCTAGGCACTGAGTGGCTAAATGACTTGTCCAGGGTCATACAACCAATATGTATTGGAGGCAGGTCTTGAACCTGACTTAAAAGCTAGCTTCCTTTCCACCATGCCATACTACATCCCATTAAAAAAAAAAAAAACCACAAAAAACTATGAGATTTTTTAAAAATAAAAATCAAAGATCCATTGATATTAACAATAGCAAAAACAGAACCTTAGCTTAATCACATTTTTCTAGTGTCTATAGCCTCATCATAAAAGCTTTGGCATCTATTTCAAAAACCTGGCATTTCCTCTCAAAAAGAAAAAAAAAAAGGAAAACAAAACAAAAAATGCATGAGTAATCCAGAGATAGAAAGTAGTAATAATTATTTATTCATTAGAAAGAAAATATTCTGGTCTGCAGTAAAAAAAAGCTACAACCTATTATTTTTTTAAATGATTAATTAAATAAAAATACATAAACAAATAAGTAAATGGAAAAAACAAGCAAACAAAAAAAACCAAATAAGTAAACAAACAAAAACCAAATAAATATTGTCATTTCATTTGTATTCTACTGTATTTCTAGGTGTCAAAACTGACAAACTTGATGAAACATCTACTAATCTAACTCAACCTTCTTCTTAAACTGCAGGGCTGGTATTGATGAAGTTAATATTTCACAATCAATCCTTTGAATATAGATGGATTTCTAGCACCAAGTTGAACAGCAGTATGAAATAGAGAGCCAAGGAATTATAAATTATACCTATCACCAGCAGCCTTTATTTAATGGCTTAAGGACGAAGGCTTTTTGTGGCTGTCATTATTTTCCTGAGTTGATTGAACTAATTAAATTATAAATGCAAAAATACTGCTTTGGTCCTAAATAAATACAAGATAATTAGAGTGTAAGATAACTTCAAAGTGGTTATGTGAAGGGATATTTAATTTGCTAATCTGATCAAAAAATAATGTTCTAAGTCTCTCAAGAAATCCTAGGTTGTCTTTATACATTCCTCATCATCATTCATCAGTATTCATTGATACCTCTACAATTTACCCGTGATGGGGACTAAGTATACACAACATAGAGAAAGCCCAGGCCTTGACAAAGTTGAACCCAGAGGAAATGGTGAAAGATGTGAAGGTTGTCTTCCTTGAACCCTGATTCCTGTTACTTCACTTCCTATTTCTAATGATTGTTAGGTTTGAAGCAGCTGTAGGCAAGCAACTTAACTTTTCTGAGATAATAACTCCTGTCCTATTTACTTTATAGGCTTGTGAGGCGAAAGCTTTATGAAACTCTAAAGTACCAAATAAAGGCAAATTACTATAACATCTTTTCTATGCTATTTTTCCCCAACTCACACTTGAAGGTTAAGTCTCTAATGGAATACCTGCCTTCAGTTCAAGATACTCCATGAAATAAGAGCTCTGGAGCTTAGTACTCTTAAGACTGCAGCTCATGAGCCAGCTGACACAAATCATTCAAATCAAATCACAAGATAGGAGAATGAAAAACAAAAACAACCAAACAACAATAACAAAGAAAGCTAATAATTGCAAAATACTTTCCCATAAATACAAATAGTGAACACATCAACAATACTAGTAAAGAAGCATACACTTTAGGGAACATGTGGATCCAAGTCAATTCATGCTTCCAAGATCTGAGGTCCTTTCTCTCCTCCTGGTATTCTCACACTTCTCTGGATACAATTTTGGTGGGCTGAAGTTACTTGGCTGGACTTCCTCTCTACAATTCAATTTCCAACTTCCAAGGCTAACTCTCTAATTTCTGAATAGATTTCTTAATCCTTTTCTCTTCTGGGTGTGGTAGCAACTAGGTTCATGATTCCAATATAACATGTCATAGCAATTTGAAGTTGGAAAGGGGAGATTGAGAAGAGGAAAAAAAAAAATCCTTCTTCTTTGTTGTCTCTGAGAGAAACACTAGGGGAAAAAAGAAGATGATAATTCACTTTCATGAGGTAAGTTTTTCAGAGTGGCTTTGTTCCTTGCTATTAGAAGTCACATATCTGGGGCAGCTTAGGTAGTGCAGTGCATAGAGCACCAGCCCTGAAGTCAGGAGACCTGATTTCAAATCTGGTCTCAGATACTTAACATTCCCTAGCTGTGTGACCCTGGGCAAGTCACTTAACCTCAATTGCTTCAGGGGGAAAAAAAAAGATGAAAAGGGGGGAAAAACATGAGAAAAAAAACACAAGCAAACAACAACAACAAAAAGGTGACTATGCTTCCATCCACTTTCAATTTCCCTACTTCTCTTTCTGGATGCAGATGGCTCTTTCCATCACAAGTCTATTGGAATTGCCTTGAATCACCTTATTGTTGAGAAGAGCCAAGTCCATCACAGTTGATCATCATATAATATTGCTGTTACATTGCATAATGTTCTCTTGGTTTTGCTTGGTTTATTTAACATGAGTTCATATAAGTCTTTCTAGGCTTTTCTGAAATCATCTTGCTCATCATTTCTTACAGAATGATAATATTCCATTGCATTCATATACCATAACTTATTCAGTCATTCCTCAACAGGTGGGTATCTACTCAATTTCCAGTTCCTTGACACTACAAAAAGGACTCCTATTAAGATTTTTGTACATGTGGGTCTTTTCCCCTCTTTTTTGATCTATTTAGGATATGGATTCAGGGGAGACACTGCTGGATCAAAGTTTGTACACAGTTTTGTAGCCCTTTGGACATAGTTCCAATTGCTCTCCAAAATGGTAGGATCAGTTCACAACTTCACCAACAATGCATTAATGTCCCAATAGAAAATAATAATTGTAGAGCTTGTTCTACATGGTAATTATGAGGGTCAACTGAGATTGTATATATGTTTATTTTTATTTATTATTTGAAAACCTTAGAGATTATGTAATATCAATAGCAGTACTGGTAGCTATATCTACTCACAGCAGCAACAAAAACAACAATTTCTCAAAGCCCAACCTATCTTCCATGCTATGAAGGTCATAGGGCAAAAGCAGAATAGGGAAATAGGAAATGTGACGTTGAAAAAGCCTGATATCATTGTTATAGTCTATCAGTAACACTAAAAAATTGAAAAATTTGGCCTATTAGTATCTCTTCTTGAATTACCACTTGACTAGTTTGTTACAATAGTTAAGTCAAAGAAACAGATCAAGTGGCATAGTGTTATATAGTCCTTGTAAAAACCACCAAGATGTTAACCTTAAGACAGACTATAGTGACGTTAGTGGCCTTACTTCATGTTCTAGCATACCTCAAAAGACAAAATTCAAATGAACAATCAGAATACCAATACTCTTCTTGCTGGAAATACTTCAGTGAAGATTGTACATTGAACTTACAGCAAGGAAACCATGGATGCACATAATTTGGACCAAAGACATGAATATGTCACTATGTGGCTGTTAGTCATAACAAAAAGAGAAACAGATATCACCAGTTACAGGCAAAGGTTTCATAGTGTTTTGTTTTGTTTTGTTTTTTTGTCAATAGTACCCACAAGTCTGTTTCACAACAATGTTTTGCCAGTCAAGGCCAGAAATCATTAAGAGCAAAACAAACAAAATCCTAAAGCCAAAACAAAGTCATGAGAAAACAAAACAAAAAAAAAACAAACGAACAAACAAAAAAAAACCCTGATATCTGTTATATTCATCTTTAATAAACATAAGTATAATCAAAAATAATTATAGTAAGAATTATGATTTTAAAAAGCCTTTCCTTAGATCTCAATTCCTTAGAATACTGATTGAAGTAAACTAATCTGAGTGATTTGTTAAGATGTAATAATAGTTCTTTCTAATTCTCAATTATATTTATGAATTTTAAGAAAGGTGTGTGTGTGTGTGTGTGTGTGTGTGTGTGTGTGTGTGTGTGTGTGTCTAACACAAAATACTGAATCTTACCAAAAAGGCCTTGCATTGGGAGAGGACCACTGGAGAAAGATTCATGTTGAAAAACATTTCGATTTTTTTTATTTTAACAAATAATAACATAAGAATCTTTGATCTGAATAGACATCCAAAGAAATGGTTTTATAAACTTGTCTTTTTTTCTGACACTTCTAAGATCCCAACAAAATTTCCTTAGAGCCTGTTCATTCTCTAGTTTTCCTTCACTCAATAAGACAGAAGACTTAACAATATGATTCTTAATTTTTATCTCCATTTCTACATTTTTTTTGAATTAGTAAATTTATCAGACTAATCTCATTTCTGTGAATTACTTAACTCCTCTTGACCTCAGTTTCCTCAGTTATAAGATTATAGATTTGAATTAGATGACCTACAAATTAGTCCTTGCCAATTCTATTTTTTATTAAAGTTTTTTTTATTTTCAAAACATATGCATGGATAATTTTTCAACATTGACCTTTACAAAATCTTATGTTCCAAATTTTACCTCCTTTCCCCCACCTTCTGCCCTAGATGGCAAGAAATCCAATATATGTTAAACATATTAAAATATATGCTAAATCCAATACATGTATATATACTAGAATAATCTTGCTGCACAAGAAAAATCAGATCAAAAAGGAAAAAAAATGAGAAAGAAAACAAAATGTAAGCAAACAACAACAAAATGAGTGAAAATACTATGTTGTGTTCCACACTCAGTTCCCACAGTCCTCTCTCTGCGTGTAGATGGCTCTCTTCATCACAAGGTCATTGGAACTGGCCTCAACCATTTCACTGTTAGAAAGAGTCACGTCTATCAGAGTTGATCTTCATATAATCTTGTTGTTTCCGTGTATAATGATCTCCTGGTTCTGCTCATTTCATTCAGCATCAGTTCATGCAAGTCTCTCCAGGCCTCTCTGAAATCCTCCTGCTGGTCGTTTCTTACAGAACAATAATATTCCATAACATTTATATACCATAACTAATTCAGCCATCATCCAATTGATGGGCATCCATTCAGTTTCCAGTTTCTTGCCACTACAAAAAGGGCTGCCACAAACATTCTTGCACATGTGGGTCCCTTTCCCTCCTCTAAGATCTCTTTGGGATATAGGCCCAGTAGAAACACTACTGCATCAAAGGGTATGCAGTTTGATAACTTTTTGAGCATAGTTCCAAATTGCTCTCCAGAATGGTTGGATCTGCTCACAATTCCACCAACAATGTGTTAGTGTCCTGTCAATTCTAAAGATGTGAATCTATGAAGAGTCCTTGACTCCATTGTAATACAACTGGAAGAAACTCAGAAGTATAAGCATATCCTAATTAATATTGTGCTAAAAAATATAATGTTAAGTTAAACAAGATCACAAGAGGGGAGCTATAGCTATGGCTATTTAACAGCTGTATTTATGACATAAGAGCAATGTTATAAATGATGCTTAGGCCAGCAGTGTTAAAGTAGGTTTCTGTAATTATTACAAATGTTGATAATAAATTGTCTCCTATTCATACATCAAGATTATTCATTTTTCCTTGTGAAATGTGAAACAGCTGGATAGAATGTTGGGATTCCAGTCAGGAAGACTCATCTTTCTAAGTTCAAATCTGGCTCCAGACACCAGCTGTGTGATCCCGAGTAAGTCATTTAACCCTGTTTTCTTCAGTTTCTTTATCTAGAAAATGAACTGGAGAACAAAATGTTAAACCACTCCAGTATCTTTGCCAAGAAAATCCCAAAGAATCAGACACAACTAAAAAATGACTGAACAATAATTAGGAAACTATAACAACAGAAATAACCTGGTTGAATAATCTTCTAATAATACAATAAGAATCAAGGGAGGTATAAATCAGGAAGACATATATTTACCTAAAGCCTTCACCCAGTGATGGAGAAGATCAAGCCTAGAGGTTAGAAAAAGATTCACTGTGGATAGTGAGCTTCTACAGATGTATTTGTTTGTGAATAATATTGTGTTGATTTTTACCAATGCCCAAGACAACACAAAGTTTCCTGGAAGTGACCTGTTTTCACTGATAAGGGTTAATTTTAACTATCCATCCCCACAGAATAGATCAAAGGGATTAAAAATGTCTATTGCTCAGAATTCTACATGCTTTTGAATGAATATCCTTTAAAGCAAGTAGAAATACATTCCTGCAAACACATATTGACTTAGAAAAGCATAAATTAACATCATATGTGTTGGATTGTATTTTAATGTTATTTAATATTTTCCAATTACATTTTAATCTCCTGTCAGCCACACTTAAATGTTTTGTAACTTACTGGTTGGGTGGAGGTAAATTGAGTTTAACATCTTTGTTTTAGAATTTCACCAAAATATGCATATCTGAGATAGACAATGCAGACAGTTGGGTCTGGAGTTGAAGAAGAAGAGAAGAGCAGTGTTAATTCCTATCTAAATTAACAAATTTATGGGCAACAGGACTTATCTCACCTCCAGAGTTTCCATGCGCATTCGGCCAATCAGAGCTGGTCACAAGAAGAGTCAAGCCAGAAGAATGTAGATCATGGTGGTTCTTTATTCAGCCCCAATTCTTCTATAGCTGACCCATTTTCCCTTACCACCCACCTTTCTTATATCTTTCCTCTTCTCCTAGCCTAGCCCTGCCCCTCGCATAGTCCCTCCTCCAGGTCTTCCCTCTCCTCAACACCTGTTCCCTCTTCCTTGTCTTGCCTCTCCTCATCACCTGACCCCTCATCCTTGCCTTCTTCTCTCCTTCTGTGATCACCCCCTTCCATATTCCCACACCCATCATTTGCAATAAGCTTGTACTGAAAAGGGATATCCATATATGGAAGGTTTCTTATCAACAGAGCACTTCCTCTAAGGCTGCCAGAAGGTCAATAATGAAACCATTAATAGCAATCTCCTGCACGCCTCAGGGTCTCATGTTTGTAAAGGAATCACACACCCTTTGATCCTTGATTTCAAGGACAAGCTTATCTCCTTTACTTTTTTGGGGGTCCTCCAACAGAGCAGATTGAACTACTTTGGAAAACTGATAAATATTTTTGTTGTCCCCAAATCTTTCATAATATCAAAGGTATACATTTTTTTTTACCAATATTATATGACATTGAAACCTACAACAATGGCATCCCTGAAGAACTAAGCACATAGAAGGCAATGGTGGAAAGACTTAGGGTGAGTGGGATGAAGTTACAGCATACAATCAATGAAGTTATCTAGAGAAGAACAGAGGTAACACTCATCACAGAACTGAATATTAAAAGGGAAGTTTAACTAGTCACATGGCAAGAGGGATGAGGATGAGTTACAGCAGAATGCTCTACTGGTTCCTAATGATGTCAGGAGACCTACAGTATGATGAGTAGACCCTCTGTGATGAGTTTTCAGGAACCTTTGAATGGTTTGTTATTTATACCATGGAAGGGAACTTCCAAACTCATAAGATCCCAGATCCATTTGTGTATTTGTACATTCTTTGTGAAAGAATGCTAATTTAGCTAGAATGGTGGACATGAAGTGGGGGAAAAATAGCACATGCTTATTCAAACATTTCCATATCTTTCCATCACTTTTATCCTTTTTTGCTCACATGAAGTTCAGGATATGTAGCAAAAAGGTTAAAAACATTCCTTCATGGTGATCACAAAAGGAGGTACCGGCACTTATAATGTTCATCCTATCTACATGATGTTAAACCCTATCTAGGAGGATTGCTAGTAACAAAATAAAGTTCATTCTGGAAGAAGAAAAGTCACAAATCTAGAGCCAGCACTCTAAGTGTCTATAAACGCTCCTCTGCAGTTGTCTCATCCTTCAGTCGTTCTGGGAAACCCTGCCACAGAAACAAAGGTTTTGGACAAAGAAAATGGATAAGAGCAGAGCTTTGGGTGACTATACCTCTGGGTCAATTCAATGCCTCCTCCTTCCTTGCCTTGGAGTCATCTGATTCTTCAGATGCTCAGGTGTTGGTCACCTGTACGACTCTTGTTTTATTCTTCCTCACTCCCAGTTCTCAGGCTGGCTAGAATCAATTCCAAAAGGACTAAGAGCTAAAGGTCAATGACTTGCTGGTGTTGTAAACCCCTGCTACCCATCTTCTCCTCCATACTCAGACAATTATCACATCTCAGTGAAGAGACTGGAAGATTCGTGAGCACTCTGTGGTTCCCAATCCCATGCCTCAGTGACAGTCTACTCTTTGATGAGAGGGGGCTTGCGTCTGCAGGAAGAAGAGATGCCTGACAGAGGAAAGGTAGTATTCCCAGGAGCAAGTGAATATCAGCCTCTAAAGGAGCTGGCAGTTTTAACAAGGGTAGGGAATTGATTTTGTGTATTCTACTGCTTCCACATCACTCTACGATACATGGACACAGAGAAGCAAAACCCCTCATGTACCAGACTGGTTTTTGCTGCATGTCTTCCAAATTCAGCACCCACTGAATTTGCTAGTTCATGGGGAAAAAAAACAAAACAAAACAGGTTATCCTTCCTTGGTCTTAACTACCTGTCACTATGACAACATATTGCAATAGGCCATGAGCACTTCGGTTGGCTTAGCATCACAGAAAGCATGAAAGGAAATGAGGAACAGTCCCTTTAAGAAGTCAATGATAAATATATATAAAATTTTATGACAGATTCTCCAAAAACACCTGGTTGTTTCTCTGTCATTTTCCAAACTCCTTATTGTCTTCTTCCCATCCAGTCTGTGCCAAAATTGTGTTTTTGGGGAGGAAGGCATTGCAGGAAGGGTCAGGGTAAGGAAGTTCATAGAATTAAACTCCCATGGTCCTTAGAGGTTCAACCTCCTTAATTTATAGATGGGAAACCAAACCTAAAATCATTAAGAATTTGTTCAGCTAAGCTGAGATTTGAATGCAGTGCCACTGATTCCAAATACAGCATTGTTTCCATGACAGCGCACTATCTAAGGAATAAGGGATAGGACTTTTGCAGAAATTTATTGATTTTTATAGACCCTGCTATTCCCTATTTTTTTAGTGTTTCTTTTAAAGAAATTGCCAATAGCTATGTGAGATGCTTCTCTTTTGTCTTTATATTTCCCTTGTTCCATCTTCCTCATCCCTCTCCCACTTCAATGTTCTTTTCCAGCTTCAGACCTCAGTATGGGGGCCCTTCACAACTGTTTTTGGAAGCTTAGGTTGTCACAAAAGAAAATGAGAAGCCACTGTTTGATAGTTATCTGCCCCATCCCACGGAACTGTGAAACCATCTGGCAGGCAGTAAACAGATTTATACCATTAACTGACTGAAATCAGGAATCCTAGTAATTAGTAATTCATTTTATCTCTTAAAAACATGGTAGAAATGATAATCAATAGAAAGGGGGAGGGGGAAATGGATAGCCCTAGCAAAGTGCTCAGAAATCCCTGGAAGCATACTATCACAGGGGTTCCTATGCCAAGCTTTGCAATCACTCAGATTAGAAATCAAATCAATGTCAGATTATCTTGTAGTTTATAGATCTTATTTGGTTTCATAAATGGGAGTACACTGATCATAAATTCTACCCTGTCTTCCCTTAATGACCTTAATGGGTTGCCATTATTTTACTGTGCTGTCGTTCAAAAAAACTCCATCTGGTATTCATAAATATATCCAAGGGAGGCTGGACTTTGACAGTAATAAATTTAATCCAACAATAGATTCGATTTAAGTAAGACCTGGAATTTTCCTAGTGGAGGGATTTTCCACAAACTCTAGGATAGTTTTAATACAATAAAAAGAACAAACCCAAGGACACCTGTTAGTGTCCTTTCAATCAAATATTCACTAAACTATTTAATGAAGATAATTCATTCAATCCTTTCCAGCATAGTTATTAGCTGATCTTTGTCCATTAGAACCCTCCCAAAAAATTGAGACTAATTCAGAGGTAATGCTTTAAATTTTAAAATGAGAGAAAATACACATTTAATTAATTAGAGTGACCAGTACATATCTCCTCCCAGAAGTGGTTCTCTGGACCAAACTCCTTCACCTGGCCCCAGGTTACTCTCAATTCAATGATTCCTTTTCTGACTGATCTTGGGTATTAGTTCAGTCAGCACCTCAGAGCATGACTACACCAAGTCATGATGCCACAACTACCTCACTAGAGTTGTATTCATGACATGTAAGGTGCCTTGGAGCACTGGCAATGGTAGCATTCACTAATAAACCCAGTAGTCCTTTACCACATAATTTGAACTTCCTAAAATTCAAGGTTATGATTATGTGGATAGGCAACCACTCCATTTCCAGCTCTAAGTGTCCTTCATCCCATTGTTTCTTGGGATTCTGTGTTGTTATAGATGCCTTCAAGGCAAAAAACTTCCTGATTTAATTTGGACACTCCAATATATTTTACTGAGGTATCATGATTAAGAATGAATTGATGTGAACTGTGATGATGACCTTTGATTTTACATTTATAAACCATTATTGCTACCCATTTACTTTCTCATTTCTTGAAGGACTTGGATTTCAGTAACCACATTATTAACAATTAATGGTCAGATTTAGGATGGAATACTGGAATTTTAATAAAAAGGCTTTACAGAAAGGTCAATGAACTATAAAGAATCAATCATTCATAAGCAGCCTTTGGTTCTCATTGAAATATTTATGAATGATAAAACTATTTTGATAAGGCAAAGTTCAACATGGAGTCCACTTGTGACAATATGATATGGTTTCATAACAAACAACATGTGTAATTAAAAGTCCACTCTTTTGCATAACTCTGAGAAAACAGTCATTTTATGTGGCTGTATACATGCAGATATAAACATATGTATAGGTATAAGAAAGAATAATAATCTAGAATCACAGTCGGATTAAAGAAGAGCACATTTTCCAATAAATGTATGAAATGTATCTTTTCTTAGATTATATTTTTAGAGTGTGGGCACTGAACTCACACTTATTTCCCTTGAATCTTATTCCCCCTCTAGAATAGACTCTGGCTTCAAATATCCCACAATCCAAAAGAAAGAATTTTTATTATTATTATTATTATTATTATTATGAGGGATCAAAGGGGTATACAGTATAAAATGTGGGAACTGTTGAGATGAAGTAAGTATGCTTGATTGCAGCTAGTAGCTGGTCCTTCAAGGGAAATATCAGTTTTCTACTCAATAAGCTACAGGAACAAATACAAAATACTCTATTTGGTATTCAAAGCCCTTCAGTGACACTGGCCTGCTGGTTTTTACATGGATTCTCAGCTTCAGGCATTCTCTCTGGCTATTGCCCATGTTTGTAATGCTCTCCTTCCTCTGCTCCAACTACTAATATCCCTGACTTCCTTTAAGTTCCATTTAAAATCCCACTTTCTACAGGAAGACAACCCTAAATACTCAGTGCCTTTCCTTCTCTCTCTCTCTCTCTCTCTCTCTCTCTCTCTCTCTCTCTCTCTCTCTCTCTCTCTCTCTCTCT
>JAJPUD010004232.1:56013-117536 GCA_023553655.1 Myrmecobius fasciatus | reverse complement strand
TCTCTCTCTCTCTCTCTCTCTCTCTCTCTCTCTCTCTCTCTCTCTCTTTCTTTCTCTGTCTCTCTTTGTGTATGTATATATGTATATATGTGTATTTATGTATGTATACACACATACATAATATATAAATTTCATTTTGTATATATTTGTTTGCTTGTTTCTTTCCCTATTAGATTATAAATTATAAGATCCTTGTAGGCAGGAATTGTTCTTTGCATACAAATAAATGTGTTGATCTACTTGTAGAATTTGCTATTGGCAACTGGACAATGTAAACTTAATATAGTTAGAACTGATCAGAACAGGAAAAAAGCCACATTTTTTTTCAACAGGATACAAGTTTGGTAGTAAAAGGAAATTTCCATGTTAATATCTTTATCTTACTCAGGCTTTCTCTCACACTGTTCTTGGGAATTAGAGACACAAAGGATTTATGTTTGACTTTCTTTCTTCATAGTAACTGTCCTGTCAAATGAACATAGATTTATTTTGGTGGTTTGAGTTATGCATAACTACATAGATATAGATGGATACATTGATATATATTTATATTTATATATATATGTATATATTAGACATGTAAACATATACATGTATATGTGCATATAGGCATATGTATATAGATGGATCATCAATATATTGATATTTATATATGTATATATTAGAAATGTAAAAATACATATGTGTGTATATGTGCAAATATACATGCATATCACCATCATCATTAATGTTCACAGGTGGGGCAGCTAGGTGGCGCAGTGGATAGAGCACCAGCCCTGAAGTCAGGAGGACCTGAGTTCAAATCTGGTCTCAGACACGTAACAGCTGTGTGACCCTGGGCAAGTCACTTAACCCCAATTGCCTCAGCAAAAAGCAAAAAAAAAAAAAAAAAAAAAAAATGAAAAAAAAAATGTTCACAGCACTGTGTTAAGCATTTTGTAAATATTATTTAATTTGATTCTCACAATTCTGGGAGTTAGTTACAATTATCCTTGCACAAATATACTTATGCCTATATCCACATAGAGGCAGCTTGGATGCAGTGGCTAGACTCTTAGGTCTATAGCCAGGAAGACTCATTTTCCTAATTTCAAATCTGACCTCAGACATATACTAGTTAAATCAATTAACTCTATTTTCTTTAGGGTTATTCATCTACAAAATGAGTTGAGGAAGGAAATGGCAAAGTAGTATCTCTGGGAAAAACAAACAAACAAGCAAAAAACCAACCAAAAAACCTTAAATGGGGTCACGGCTGTATGTGACTATAATGACTGAACAACATATGCATATAACATAAATATATACACCCCCCAAGAATAGTTCCTTAATCATCTTGCTGAACTTTTCTTCCTGTTCTGAAGAAGAAGCTGTTACTAAGATTGAACCTAGGGTCTGGAGGCAGTACAGAACCTGTGCCTTCACAAAGCTTCTGCATTGGGGACCCTAATAACTACCTGGGTGAATAACTATGTACACTCAGCTACACATATACTCACCCACACTGTACAAAATTCCTTGCCTTACCCATAGAGAAGCAGGGACATAACCTCCCTGCAAAAGAAATGACGAACATAGAGAAGGAAACACATATTTAAGTAATGATATATCCTGATTCATGGAAAAGTATTAAGAGTTTTTGTATCTCTAAACTTTGAGATAAATGAATGATAAGAATTCCTAAATTATCACATGACCCCTGAGCTGAAAGAGCATGCATTAAGGATCTGAACCATGGTATAGAAGAACAAAATATTTGAACTTTCCCTTAGGGATAGGGATAAAGAGATAGAAAGCTGTCTCTTTAAGAACCCCAAAGGCTCACCTCTTTAAGGGGAGGAAGGAAAAAATTATCAGGTGATATTACAAATCTTTATAGAAGGATTAAATAGGTCTCTGAAAGAAAAAAGGGAAGATGAAAAATAAGCAGAAAGGATTCCTAATTACTTTGTTTTTCCTCACTTTTGCAGCAGGAACACTTTATTTCTACAATTCTGTTTCTGTCTGCTAAGGTAAAAGTTATTTTATCTTATTATTTCCCCCCCACATTCTTCTCCTAACCTACCTGAGCTCCTCTTCTGCTCTCTCATTCCATTGAACCTTTTGAACTTTCTTGTTTTTTGTTAAAATCTTCCTGACTCTTCATTTTTTGATATTGAAGAAAACCTGGCTAAATCCAATATGATGCTACATCACTGATCACTTTCCTGAGGATGAACAGTTCCTTTGTTCTCCTCCATCTTTCCTCCCCTTTCCCCCAAGACATCCAGTATTTCTCCTGGGTTGGGTCACTCATTGTTCCTCACTGACACATCCAGACTTTCTCATAGCTGTCAACAATCTACAGCATCTGTTCTTTCAGGTTCATGCCAAACCTGATTATATAGTGCCTGATCCAGGCCCTCATTGCCATAATATACTAACATTCAGGTTACTCACCCTTATCTCAAATAAACATAGTCAAGCAAATCCCCATATTGTCCATATCCAAAAATGTATAACTTATCTGAATCTTGATCACCATTCCTCAATCCTTTGGAATCATTGTTGATCATTGGATTAATTAGGAGATCTTAGGTTTTTCAAAGTGAAAGCTGTCATTACAATGCTGTTTTTATTATATATATATATATATATATATATATATATATATTTGTGTCTATGTATGTATATTTGTATGTATATTTCGCACATACTTATGCAGATATATACTTATATATGTTAATAATGATACATGTGTATGTATATGTATTATTGTTATTTTCTGGTTACTTTACTCTGTCCATTCAGAGAAGTCTCCCCAGTTTTCTCAGAACTTATCACCATAGCACAATATTATTCCCCTATATTCATATTCCCATAATTTTTCCAGCTATTCCTCAATCAATGGGTACCCCTTAGTTCTTATTTCTTCACCACTACAAAAAAAAAGCTATTAATGTTTTTGTGAATATGGGTCATTTTTCTATTTCTTTGATCTTTTTTGCAATATAAACTAGTAGAGATACCACTAGTATAGGAATTATGCCACTTTAGTGATTTTGAGAACATAGTTGCAAATTGCTTTCCATAATGACTAGACCAATTCATAACTGCACCAATAGTGCCTGTTTCAGCATTAGTCCCTTCTTGTTATCTTTGTCAATCTAATAAGTATGAGATATTACTTCAGAATTGCTTTATGCATTTATCTAATTATTTTTCTTTTCTTTCTTAAGAAATGCAATACCTACCTGCTCATTGTTTTTCTTTCCATTTCAACTATCATCCTTGTACTCAGGGACTCCAAAAAGCATATTAATGTCCCTTTAAACAGTTTGGCCTATCAATTGTTAAACCCCTTAACTCCCAAAATATAAATTTTTATCCTACCTCAGCAACTCATAGGGATCATCATAGGCCACATCTCAACACTACCCACAGTTAACTTCCATGATCTAAAACTATGAAATTCCAATTTCTAATTATAATTTCCTCTCTCATTATTCCTCATCCCCTTTAAACCTGCCAATCCTTCACTTCTGATGGTTGTTTACTTTCATCTCTTCAGAGACATGACTTTATAATTTTTGAGTTCAGCCTTATTATCTAATATCTTACATATTTGAATTACTTGACACCTTATTCTACTTTATTCGTGTGCAACCAATATTAAATTATGAGCCCTTCACACTATTACATCTACCACCATCTTTCCCATGTTGTTACAGTAAGTGCTATTAGAGGAAGCCTTAATAATTAGAACTATTGAATAGTAGATAGTGGGTTCCCTTTCATTGGAGTTTTTCAAAGAGGGAGTCACTATTTGTCAGGCATTGTAAGGTACAGAGTTATCCAATCTGCAAGAAAAACCACTGAAGAGGAGCTCCAAGTCAATAACATTTTAAAGAGTCTATGGTTCCCCTTAACAAAGCAGACTTCAGACATCCCTCAGCATCTGAGATGTCTCCTTTCCCCAGGGCTTTACTTTCATGAGGTTAGATAACCAAATATGCAAAAGAGGCATAGTAAAATATAGAATCTCATTGGTTGGTTGATAGACTTTGATTTTGACTCTTTAGGAGAGCAAGAAATGATGCATCAACATGGATGGTTACAAGATGGACCAGGAAACAGTCATCTCCACTAAATGATCATAAAATGGTCAGTCATGTTAGACAAGAAAGCATGGCTCAGCAGTTAAAAAATTCTACAATAACAACAACTAAGGTGTCTTCCACAGTCTCTTACTCATACTAAGTTTGGACATGAAATTTGAGCAAAACATTATGAAGATATCTTTGTCAGCATTCTTGTGGTTTTACAAGTGAGTTTCATGATTGGTAAACAAATAGTGAATACTGGATTAAACTTTGAGGCTATGATTAAGGCCTACTATAAGAACCTATGTTTTCTAATTATTCTTATATAAAATGTCAAAGTGATAAATCTTGATTACAGTAGAATCAGAGTCCAAACAAATCATTTCTCCTAGTATACGGTAGATAAGAATTCTTGTTGAGATATGTATTAGACTACGTGGCCTTTTATCTTCCTTCCAACTCTGAAATTCTGTGACATCTATAATTATGCCAACTGGATCCACTAGAAATTCATGCCATTTAATTCCATCTGTTAATCATAACACCTAGTTTATATTCTATTACCCTCCTAGAAGGGCCATTCCAGAGGCTGGATGAGTTATATGTTAGAGGGGATTCATGTTCCAGTATAGAATGGACTGTATGATCTCTGAAGTCTTTTGATATTGTAATTTTGTAATATAGCTGTGGGATAACTGGCATGATTTAATACAATTCTAGGAGCAGTCCAACCTAAGACAGAGAGTTTGTTTGGTATTTGGAATCAGAAGATTTGAGTTCAAATTGTTCTTTTGACATTTAGTATCCTTGTAAACTTGGTTCGGTCACTTAATTTATCTCAATTGTAAAATAAAGGGGTTGTATTAGATTCTCTAAAAGACCCCTCTCTGGTTTAAATTCCATCTAACTGTAAAGGTAATTTAGCTTCCAAGATATAGGGTTCAACTAATTCTTTAAAGTTCATAAACCATTTTTCTCATGAAAATTTAGACAAAGATAACATAAACATGAAGATTTATATTCCTTTTCTTTTTTTTTTCTTTTCTTTTTTTTTTTTTTTTTTGCTGACGCAATTGGGGTTAAGTGACTTGCCCAGGGTCACACAGCTGTTATGTGTCTGAGACCAGATTTGAACTCAGGTCCTCCTGACTTCAGGGCTGGTGCTCTATCCACTATGCCACCTAGCTGCCCCTATATTCCTTTTCTAATAGTGCATGAATATTTTTAAGTTTCCTTATCTATAAAATGGGATGTAATTATTGTGTCTGAATATCTGTGTGTTTCTATGACTCAATTTACTCATCTATCAAATGAGTATAATGAAACCTATTGTGAAACTGTCTTGAAAATTGATTGGGACCCCAGAAAGTCAAAAGTTGTGAAAAATACTAAATGTGGCACAAATGCCTATGCAAATAATTACACAATATAATGTTTGTATAAATTGTGTAATAAATTGTGTAATAGTCTCATGAGTTTGATGCACATGCCTTTAATTTCTGTACTTCTACAAATAAAATAACTAATATTAGTGACACTTAGCTATTTATTGAGAAAAAGCTTGATTCCATCTATGTCTAATTAGTGGGCTTAGACCCTCTTTACTTCTTCCCTTGAGTTTGATATTTTGCTTGAGAGCCAGTATTCATTTCTTAAAAGCTTAGTCAGTTAAGTTTAGTCTTACTCTCTGCCTCTTGAAACAGCAGAATTCAAGACACCAGCCTTAAAAGTTCCCTCTTCTGATATTATGCCTCTTTCCTCTCACTTGTCATTCATAGCATCTTTGGCATTTTTAAGGCATCTTTGGTAATCAATTAGGAAAAGGAAAGAATTTAAATGACCACAAGAAATTTTTCTAAGAAGGTAATTTCCTGGGACCCCATTGAGAGCTACATTTGTAAACTCTGCTCTGACAAAAGCTCAGTGTAGCTATTACAATGCATGAATCTTAATCCTCAGTGGGGTTTTCTATTCTACTGAATTTAAATTTGATTACACTCCAGAGATTTCAAGTCATTAAAGCTGCCTGAAAAGAAGCCAAGTTCATGCACACACAATGCATACACACTCATGTACTCATGCACACACATGCATACACACTCATATACTACCAAAAAAACATGGAATCTTAGAACTGAAATGGAATTTAGAAATCTTTGAGCCTAAATCCTTGATTTGTTGCTGATTGTTTTTGTTTTTAATGAAAAAACTAGGGATGTTGTGACTTTTTCATAGCCACACAGATTTCAAGTTCAGTGTTCTTTCTCCAGATTAGTTTAGAAACCCACTGTAGGAAATTGGAGTAAGTCCTGTTCCAAATCTGAACTTTGACACTTTTCACATTTTTGAACTTATTTACAAAATGCCATTGATGAGGGAGGGAGAGGATATGGGAAGAAAAGAAACAGACATCAACAGAGAAGAGGACAAAAGAAAGGAGGAGGAAAGGAAGGAGAGAGAGAGAGATAGAAACACAGAGAGAGACAGAGTCAGAGACAGAAATAGGGACAGAGACAGAGAGAAAGGGAGGAAGAGAAAAAAAACGTGAAAGATGGAGGCAATTAGGGAGAGAAAGAGAGAAAAAGAGAGGGAGAGAGAGAGCAACAGGGAGGAAGAAAAAGAGAGTAAGAAAGAAGGGAAGGGGTTACAGAGACAGAGATTAAGAGAGATAGAAATATGGGGGAGGTAGAGAGAGGAGAGACAAATAGACACATAGAAAAAGACAGGCAGCTAAAGACATGAGATAGACACAGAGACAGAAAGAATGGAAGAGAGCCAAAAATAGAGTGTGAGAGAAAGAGATAGAGATAAAGCCAGAGAGAAATGGACACAGAGACAGACAGGGAGGTGATGGTGTGAATAAGACCCCCCAAAAAGACCCCAGGTCGTTGGTAGGTCACAGGGTACCTTATTAACAGGAGAGGACATGAATTACTGCAAAGGAATGCAAGTACTCCTTAAAGCAAGCCAGAAGGAGCACTGGCAGGCTTTTGTTATCCTTATGTGTGCCTTTATTTTAGTAAGCCCTTGTTGAATTACTTGTATTGACAAAATTATCAGGACACCACAGTTACTATATTCAATCAGGTCAAATTATGACATCAGCCCCAAGGTTAGTTTTCTCATATTAAAGAACTTACTGGTACCCCTCTTCTTTACTAATCTCTTTAGAAATTTAGGCACCTTGTAGCTTCACAAGTTCATTAGGAACTGTCTGCCTCATGGCATCTTTCCCCTTTTTAATGGCTAAAGTTTCTTTTAGAAATTAGCCCTCTGCAAGCAGCATAATAATTTTTTTTTTCCCTCTTGACTTGGAGCTCGTCTAAGCCTACAGATTCTTTTGAGATAACTTGTGACACTGGTCTGAAATCTCATTATATTTTTGTGGTCATAACAGAGATGGGGGAGGGAGGGAGAAAGAAAAAAACAGAGAGACAAAGACAGAGACAGTGACAGAGAGAAAGACAAAGACAGAGAGACAGAGACAAAGACAGAAAGACAGAGAAAAACAGAGATCAAGAGACCAAGTCTCAAGGGAATATATTCTTATATTTTGTGGAAAACATCTTTCTTCCTAACATCTTTTATTTCTCCTCTCTCACTCCCTATAGAAAGATCAGCTATATTAATTAGTCATTTCTTGGCTTCATTTCAACTCTAACTTTCAGTCATATTGATTAGAAGTTCTGAGTCTGAAACAAAGAGGGCTATCTGAAGTGGGCTGCCTGCTCTTCTAGCTGGGTGAAGTATTTATGAAATTAATATCAATCAGAACTAAAAAAAAAAATTTCCCCTGGAAGTCCAAGTGTTTGTGAGCTTGCATGAGCCAACCTCACTTTTGCATTAAGATCCAGTGAGGTCTGCTCAGAGTTGGAATTTATTGAAAGTCAAACACTTAACCTTTGCTCCTTTCCATTCTCCACGTAGAATTATTTGCTATTGAGGCCAAAAAGCATCAACATAATATATGTCTGGAGACTCGATTGTTCATATTCTGTGGTTTCTGTTGGCAGTTTACATTGCCTTTACAAAGTAATTACAAAATATGAGTTGTATTAAGAGCTCTGACAGATGACATTAAGTGTAATTTATTGACTAACCAGAAGGAGGAAGGAGTTTGGGAGTTTCAGTGCTATTGAAAAGAGGACTTAATAGGAACTTTTTTTCCCCCAGTGTTATTATCAGAGTTGTTATTCCCCTCTCCTCCATCCTGGCATTTTGGTAATGCTTTAAATAGGCAATATAATGATAAATGGTTATCAATGGGGAAAAGTGCAATTCTTCTTCTGAAATTTGAGCAAATGTTACTACCATTTATTACTCACCTGAATGACATTACAAACAAAGGAGATTGAAATCAACGAACAAAGGAGCCAGAATGAAAGCCACCTCAATTGCATTATAAAACACAATCTACATCACAACAGGAATACATTAATTTAGAAGAAAATTAGCAACTTTGCCTTAACCGAATAATGAATAGTTTCAAAGGTTTACCATATCAAAAAAGCTCTAATTGTGTTCATTAATTCTCAGTCCAACATTATTGTGGAGGAAGAAAAAGAAAACTAAATGTGAACAAAGCAATAATCTACCTCATCTTCTGGGAACATGCAAAAATACTCAACTATCCATTACTGTTTCTTCAGACAAGTTCATCTTAATTACAATGCAAAGGGAGATAAATAGAAATGCTTTCTTAGATTAGAAAGAGCTCTTGGGTCTTAAAGGGTTAGATGGAGGATGGATGGGGAAGGATAGTTGGAAACTGCAAATCCATTTCGGTGGGAGAACAAACTTCATCTGGCTAGTTAAAGAGATCCTAGTCTCTGATTTCAGGTCAGATTTAGTCCACAGAGGAACCAACCTCCAGATTTTTATGATTGAGGACATTTTCCAGTTTATTTGGAGAAAAGGTATAATAAACTATTAAGAACTAGGAAGGATTTTAAAAATCATCTTCCACACAGCTCTCCTTTCCCATTTTACAGATGATGAAACTGAGAGCCAAAGTAGAAAAATGACTTGTCCAAGTAAGTTATTGGGTCATGTGCAGATGGGTGATCCAGAAGACTGATTGTGTTTTGTACTTTCCATTTAGTTGCTTTGGCATCACACAACTCAATATTTGTACCTTTTTTTCCGGGGGAAAATAAATCACTTGTGGGCAATTTTTCATTATTAAGAATAGCAGCTCACATTTCTCCAGTGCTTTTCCCCCTATCAACTCAAAGCATTTTCTAAACTACTAATGAATTAAGCTTCCTGACATTTGATCAAGACAAGAAATCATTCCATCCATTTTTATTGCAGTATGCTGAACTTCTAATGGTACCAACCATTAGAGTCTCTAAGAATTTTGTAAACATTTGATCATGACTCAGAGCTACGTCACAGCATTCCAAAATACTGTGATAATCCGTTGCATTCATAGCAGTAATGTGTTTATAACCAGGAAGGTGTGGTGTTCTGCCCTGGCCAAACACAGCTAGAATTTGGTCCTGGTTGACATACTTTAGGAAGACTATTGACAAATTGGAATTCATCCCAGAAGAGATCCAGATGGTAAAGGGATTAGAGATTTCATCATAAGAGAAAAAGTTGAAGAATCTGGAGATGTTGAGCCTAGACAAGACAATATTTAAGGGATGCACATGAGATATCTTCAAGTATTTGAATAGCAGTCACATGGAAGAGAAAAAAAAAAAAGCTTTGTTCTGTTTGGTCCCACACAACAAAAGAAAAGGATAGCTGTTCCAGAAGCACATTACAGTTCAATGTAAAAAAAGACTTCCTAATACAGTAGCTAAACTTGTGCAAAGGTGGAATGCATTGCCAAAAAGACACCAATTTTGATCATTGAAAGGACTTGAATAAAGAATGAATTACTACTATTGAGGCTGTTGTGTGGAGAAATATTCCTGAGCTACTGATTGCTTTAATGTCCTTTCAATTTTCTTCCAACTCTTCTGTGAATAAATGAATCTAGGAGTTCCCTACAAATCTGAGACCTTGTGACTGGTATTTTGCAAATACAATTTTAAATCTTGAAGGTAGTGGTAACTTGATTAGCCTGAAATTAATCCTTTATGTACTAAAGTTTCCATGAAATTTCCAAAAAGTACCCAATCTAACTTCCAGTAAGACATAATCTGTTTGATACTATTTACCCCTCATAGAAATGTCCTACTCAAGGTAAACTATAAAATTTTTATCAGAGCAGAGAATGGAAAAAAGTTGTTCCAAATTTCACTCCTTTACAAATAGGCAACCCATAATCCACTCAGTATTCATGAGCCTGTAACATGAACCAGTTGAGAGAACACCTTAAGTGACAGAACTTATTTCCTAAAAGTGAGTGAATCATTGACAACATCATCCATTATACTGAGAGAGGGAGAGCCAGGAGCCCAAGGAGCAATGTTAATTTCAAGTCCATTTGAATTTCAAGTCATTTCTTCTGAAAAGCCTATCCTGAGTCCCCTTGGGCTTATGAACAGATGATGTGAGATGGGAGGGCTGAATGAGTCCATTTTCTTTTAACCTCAAACAACATGATAAAAAATAACATATTCAACCTACATCTCCAGAGTGATTATTCTGTTAATGTATGTCTATTTCTTATTTTTTTGCCATGGTTTTTCCACAAGGTGATAGGTCAGGACATTTATATCTCCTACCGGGATTATATCCTCCAAGAATCTAAAATTTCATCAGTGTAAGTAATTTCTTTGTTGATGTAGATCACAATCCCTCCATGCCTTAGTAAATAAATGGCCTTTGTGTGCTGATATGGCAAACAATAAAAATAAAAATCAACACTTGATGACCAGAGTACTTCCCACTTAGCCAGGCTGGTTCTTTGACAAGAGACACATCATCCATTATTCAGTTTATGCTATAAGCCTTTCTAAGATGGCAGGATCTGGCCCACTATTGGCACAGATTTTAACAAATCTAATCTTTTAGAGGTAGTAGAGCAAAGTGTCAAACTTAAATAGGAAGAAGGATACTAAACCATACGTAAGGATCCATGGAGCCTGCATATTAACCTGGGGGAAAACCCACATATTATGTTTTATTATGTTTTTATTTATTTTGATAAATATCTCCTAATTATAATTTAATATGGTTCCTAATCTCCCCAGGCCACAATGATGGGAGACCTTGACACCTCTGTATTAAAAGACTGCCAAATTTACTATGTTGGATCATCAATCAGAAAGGCATTTTAGCCTTTAAAAAAAATAGCAAATGTCTGGAAACAGTGTTATTAGTATGAATTTCTTTTTCTTTTTTTCTTTTTTCTTTTTTTTATTTAAAATTGAAATCTTTCAATAATAAATTGTGTGTTCTTTGGCAAGTAACTTTCAGGGTTTCAGTTTCCTGCCCTGTAAGTAAGGAATTTGGGTTCAATGGATTCCAGCTCTAAAGACCTAGAATTCCTTACCTGCGTTTCTTAGCTATGATGATTTTTTGCTTATATAATCAAGATGGTTATTTATTTTGAATTAGCAAAAAGTTTAAGATACTATATAAATAAACTCATAGTGAAAATGAAACAATAATTTAAGAAAAATAAAGAGGTTTTTTTGTTTGTTTGGGTAGAGAAGGAGCAGTTTTTTAATCATATTAACAGGTGTCAGAGTCCAAACTCAGCATAGAATAGGGATCAGGAAAGGAGTTGAACATGAATACAGAAGAGGGAAGTTAGGTAACTCATCAGATCAGGTCTCCAGAGTACAGTTTCAATTCATGTCTAAAATTCTTTCAACTTTCAGAATATTAGACATCTAATTATTCAAATGTTACTAGTAAAACATTACAAAGCAAATGAAAATGGAAGTTGCAATTCGACTTAATAGACAGGCAAAGGGAACAATCTGTGCAATAGTAACAACAACAACAACATATCTATATTGTTTCCTATGTGCCAGGCACTGTGCTAAGAGCTTAAAAATATTATGCCATTTGATTCTCAAAATAACGAGGTAGATAAGCATTATAATTATCCTCATTTTATAGCTCAGGAACCCAAAGCATATAGAATTTAAGTGACTTGTCAAACTCATAATAAGTGTCTGAGGACAAATTTGATCCAGACCCAGGGCTCAATTCACAGTGTCAACCAGCTGCTCCTAGAGGTGGGAGAGGCAATGTTATATACACAAACATAAATCCCTTCTATGACATACTTGATTTAAAATTAATTACTCAGACTCTACCTGAAGACTATATCATCTCCTGCAGTATCCTGTTCCACTACAGGACAGATCTAATAATTAAGGAATATTTTTTTTCTTTTCTTTCTTTTTTCATATTAACCCTAAACCAGTCTCTCTACAACTTCCATCCAGGTTTTCTAGTTCTGCCTCTGGTAGTCAGATCCAAGGTAAAATTTCCACATGAGTTTCTATAGGCCATAAAACACATAAACAGAAATATTTCCTTGCAGGACATATCTATTTACATGAAAGTTGCAGAACTAAGATCTGTATCTATTCAAATTGTTTTCCAAAGTCTAATTAAACTTCAAGTGTAAGTTAAGAGGAAAATTCTATTTTGAATATTATAATATTGTAACATATCTTCAAAAGAAAAGTTTTTAAAGATGAAGACTATCTCAGTTCACTCATCAGTATTCTACCAGGACCAGTCAACTTTACTTACAGAAGTGAAGAGAGTCTGGGAATCTGATCCACCCCTTCCCCAAGGGGTGCTGAGATACATTTAACAAAAAGACTTTCTGAAGATCAATTATATGCATTGAAGTTTAATTTACCTTACTAACATTTTCTCCATCACTTTTTTTGTGTCTAGCCAGTCAACAAAGCAACTATCAAGACCTGATTTGTAGAGTTCATGATTTCTGAGGTGTAAATGCTCATGCTGAAAATTTAGAAAACCATACAAACTAGAAAGCTCTGCTCCTCCTCCTCTCAAGCCACCGACAAGCAACCAGAACACAGACTATGAACACCTGCAACCACTGAGGAGAAATCAGGAGCTGTCCCTTCCCCATTCTAATTCTCAAAACATCATTTCCCAATTTTCACTTAGGTACATATTGGTCATTGTTAGCTTTATGTTGATGTCATCCATCCCCATGTCTGCAACAGGTATCCCAAACCCCAATTCCCTCTAAACCTGGGATTTATTGTTCTCTTGGTCTTTCTTGGCCTTTGTCTCCAAGGTGCTCAGGGTCCTGTCCTCTTGAACATTATTTTGCTCTCCAGAATCAAAGTGCTGCCTGGCCTTTCCATCTGCTAGGAATTGGCCATGAACCCTCATTTATGTGCTGTCTTACCTAATTAAAATGTGAGCTCTTTGAAAATACAGCCAGTCCCTTGATTTTCTATCAGTTATCCCAGTGCTTAGCATAGTTCTTGGGATATAGGAAGTGCTCAATAAATGCTTTCTAATTTAAATCAATAAATTAATCAACAAGTATTTATTAAGTATCTATTATATACCAGACACTAAGCTAAATACTGGGAATATAAGAACAAGGAATGAAACCTTCACTGTATAAGGAACTTATAGTCTAACAGCAGGAAAAAATTATATGGAAAAAATGTATTTAGAATTAAAAAACCCTTAAATTCAAATATCTCTACAATATAAATTAGAATATAATATAATTTAGAGTATAGTAATATATAATATAATTTAGAGTATAGTATAATTTAAGTTAAATACAAGGTAGTTTGTGAGGGAGGGCATGAAGTAGGATAACAGTTGGTGGGACTAGGAAACGCTTTGTAATTTTGGGAGAAAATAATTGATTTGCTTTCCACACGATAAGTTTGAGATGATTATACAAAATTCATTTTGAAATGTCCAAAGGCAGCTGGTGATAGGAGGCAGGAGTTCAATAGATAAGCAAGGGTTAGATATATAGATTTTGAAGCCATCTGCTTATAGATTATAATTTTAAACAACAATGAAAGAGAAATCTTAGGGGAAAAAGAGAGCACATCCAGATCACTATTGATCAGAGAAATGAAAATTAAGACAACTCTGAGGTGTCACTACACACCTATCAGATTGGCTAAAATGACAGGAAAAGATAATGACAAATGTTGAAGGGGATGTGGGAAAACTGGGACACTGATACATTGTTGGTGGAACTGTGAACAGATCCAACTATTCTGGAGAGCAATTTGGAATTATGCTCAAAAAGTTATCAAACTGTACATACCCTTTGACCCAGCAGTGTTTCTATTGAGTTTATATCCCAAAGAGAACTTAAAGGAAGGAAAGGGACCCACATATGCAAAAATGTTTGTAGCAGCCCTTTTTGTAGTGGCTAGAAACTGAATGGCTGCCCATCAATTGGAGAATGGCTGAATAAACTGTGGTATATGAATGTTACGGAATATTATTGTTTTATAAGAAACAACCAGCAGGATGGTTTCAGAGAAGTATGGAGAGACTTCCATGAACTAATGCTAAGTGAAATGAGCAGAACCAAGAGATCATTATACATGGCAACAGCAAGACTATATGATAATCAATTCTGATGGACATGGCTCTCTGCAACAATGAAATGTTTCAAACAAGTTCCAGTTCTTCAATGATGAAGAAAACAACATATACCCAGAGAGAGGGATATAAATGTGGACTACAACATAACATTTTCATGCTCTCTATTGATGTTTGCTTGCATAATGTTTCCCTTCTCAGATTTTTTTTTCTTGAAGATCCGACTTTTCTTGTACACCAAGATAACTGTAAAACTATGTATATACATACTCGATTTGTCAAGTATTTTACCATAGTTAACATGTATTGGACTTCCTGACATCTAGGAGAGGGGTGGGAACTGGGGGGGTGGAATTTGTAACAGAAAGCTTTGCAAGGGTCAATGTTGAAAAATTACCCATACATATGTTTTCCAAATAAAAAGCTTTAATAAAAAAAAAAAAGTTCACATGAGAAAGCCTTCAGAAACATTAATGTTTATAGGGTTGAGGCATGGGACCAAGAAGGAATAGCCATACAAACTAAAGAAGATAATGTCAGAAAATATCAGAGAGGAAAAAAAAATCTTGGAGGAGGGACTGACTTTGTTAGCTTTTCCCCAAGTCTGATAATCCTTCTGATGACTATTTGTAGAGGCATCACCATTTTGACTCTTCTCTAATCAGCACTACTTGCATTTGGCCAGTTACCAGGTCTTGTCAGTTGCACTTCTAAAATATTTCTTATGCCTGATACCATCAATTTGTTATGAGTTCCAACCACATGTCTGATCCATTGCAAAAGATTCCTATCTAAATAGATCTTCCTTGATTAGAGAAATCCAAATTAAAATTACTCTGGGGTACTACCTCACATCTATCAGATTGACTGATATGACCAAAAAAAAAAAATGGAAAATGATGGATGTTAGAGGGTATGTGGGAAAATTGGGACAGTGATGCACTGTTGGTGGAGTTGTGAACTGATCTAACCATTCTGGAAGACAATTTGGAACTATGCCCAGAAAGGTATAAAACAGCCCACATCCTTTAATCCAACAATACCACTGCTAGTTCTATATACTAAAGACATTTACAAAAAGAAAAAAAAATCAAAAAACAACCTATTTATTCAAAAACATTTATAGGAGTTCTCTTTGTGGTGGCTAAGAACTGGACATTTAAGGAATGCCCATCAATTGGGAGATGCCTAAACAAGCTGTAGTCTATGCTTATAATGGAATATTATTGTGCTATAAGAAAAGGAGAATAGGAAGATTTAAGAAAAACTTGGAAAGACTTTCATGAACTGATACAAAGTTAAATGAACAGAAGTAGGAGAACTTGTACACAGTAACAGGAATATTGTTTGATGAAGAATTGTGAATGACCTACTATTCTCAGCAATACAATGATATGACAATCCCAAAGGATTAATGATGAAGCATTTTATGGACCTCCAGAGAAAGAACTTGAATATAGACTAGTGCATGTTATTTTTAACTTTCTTTCTTTTATTTTTTTTTCTTTTATTTGAGTCATACAAAATGACTAATGTGGGAATATTTTGCATGAATGCATATATATCTTCTAAATCTGATTGCTTGTTGTCTTAGGGAGAAGGGGAAAGGAAGGGATAAAATTTAAACTCAAAACTTAAAAACAATACAAATATTAAAAATTGTTTAAATATGTAAAAAGTGGAATAAAATATGATCAATAAATTTATTTTTTTTTCTTTTATGAGTCTATTGGATTTAAGTGTCTTGCCCAGGGAGACACAGCTAGAAAATGTTGAGTATATGAGACCAGATTTGAACACTGATCCTTCTGACAACTGGGGTAGTGCTCTATCCAGTGCACTATCTAGCTGCCCCTGATCAATAAATACATAGATTTTTCTATTTCCATTCTCATCCTTCAATTCATTGTCTATAACACTGCTGTTCTTATATTTAAATCTTGTCAATCTTTGCTCAACTTGCTAAAGTATCTCCCCTCTGACTGTCAAAAAAAATTCAAACATTTTATTCTGTCATTTAGAGTCTTTTATAATCTGACTTTTCTTAGTATTGCTAGAGTCCAGAGTTCACCAACCAAGTAGTACCTCTCTGCCTAAGAATGTTATGCAAGAAAAAGGTTGGAAATTCCAATATGATTATACAATCCTTTTAATCATATGAATTATTTACAGAGGAACATGGTTTCGGACAGCTGATAGACTTTCAGTGAATTCATATCCCTGCAAAGACTCCCCCAAAATTCCATGGTAATTGGAGGAGAAGCTGCAAAATGTCATTGTATATGTCATTGTGGATTCACATATGCTTAGCAAGCAGTTTTAATTTTGGGCTGGGTCCCAGGACTTGGGCAACATGTCAGCACTATTATGTGACTTTCTATACATTCAAGGTTATGTGGTAGACTGTGAAGGTTATGTTTTGGTTATTGTATCCTTATCATGTCTTATAATAGCTTGCACATGGTTACTATATCCTTGTTATGACTTTCAACCTAATAGAAACCCTACAATATTCTAATATTTTCTCCTACTCTTCCATTTCTTATTACTCCTCTTCACTTTTTCTCTGCTTCTTGATATATTCTATTCTATGTTCTCTATATATCTGACATTTCTAGTCTGTAGAATATTTAATGTTTGCAGATGTGTGGCGTGTATAATTTAATAACACATTCCTTTTGTATGGTGAGCTTCTAGAGGGCATGAGCTATGCCTCCTCTAAATAATATTTTTTGCTTCATATTATAGTACATCACTGTTTCACTTTCAGGTCAGCTCCAAATCATTCCAGCACATGACCTCATGTACTTGTTAGGTGTGTAATTATTTTAAATTGCTTAACCTTTTGGAGTCGTATTTTTATCATCTGTGAAAGGGGATAATACTGTACTTAACATTATCTGTCTTAATGATTTTATCAAGGAAATATTTTACAAATATTAAAGCACTGTACAAGTCCTTTAATATTCCATTGGATCTCTTATGTCGTCAATGTGAATATTCCTTAATCCCAATCATTCAGGCCTATTCATTCTGTGTCACTCTTGTCTAGAGTCTTCCATAACTATAAAACTGGGATCCAATACAATATCCTAGTAGTCCTTTCCCAATTTCTTTTGGAATCATATTAATAATAATAATTCAAATAAGCTGTCTAAGTTATTGTAAACTTTGTCTATGTGACTAAAGTGTCTTCTTTTTTAGTTATACTTAAATTTTTTAAAAACATTTTTTTAAGTTTTAAATTTCAAATTCTATCTTTCCTTCCCTCCCTCACTGCCTTCTGTGTCTTTATACAACTTCTTCTTTGTAATATGTTATGTTTATGGCATTCTGCACTTCCCATGTCTACCATTATTTCTCCATTGACTATTATGTGATGATACAACTCACTCTCTATTTGTACAGTGCTATTTCACCAGGAAAATATTGGTATTAAAAACATGGTGGATATTTGCTTCACTGAGAAGCTTGGAATCATTAAAAAGAATTGTTCAATTTCCCAAGTCAGTCCCTATCTCAAAATTTGCTTATAGTACTTGATCAGAGATAAATAGATAGAAAAAAGTAAATATAGATATAGATAGGTAATATCTTAGATATGCAGACATATGTGTATATGTATACATACACAACTCCTTAGTTCCAGAAAAAAAGTCCACTTTTGCCTCATGGAGTACATTAAAGCTTTAATTGTGTGAATCACAATAAAATTTGTCAAGTCTTCAAAAACCTGGGAGTACCAAATCATTTTACTTATCTCCTGAAGAACTTGTATGAAGATCAAGAAGCAGTAGTTAATGAAACAACTGATTGGTTAAAGTTGGGAAAGGAATATGACGAAGCTGTGTATTTGCACTTTAATTATTTAATTTATAGGCATAGTACATTTCTGCCAATCTGGATGAATCAAAAACTGGAATAAAGTTTTCCAGGAGAAATATCAACAATCTCAAAAATACAAATGATATCAGTCTGATGGTTGAAAGTGAAGAAGAATTAAACAATTTCTTGATGAGGGATAAAGAAAAGAGTTTAAAGTTGGCTTGAAGTTTAACAAAAACAAACACACACATACACATAAAAATCTAAGATCATGGCAGCTAGATCCATTATGTCTTTGTAAATGGAAGGAGAAAGAAAATGGATACGTCACATTTTATATTCTTGGGCTCAAAGATCACTCTAGATAGCAACAGAAGCCGTGAAATAAAAAGACAAAGTCCACCAATATAGATTTTGAACTCCATTTTCTGGGTTCAATTGTCCTTTCAAAAAAAAAGGGGGTAGTAATCATCTGTCTCACATAGAAAAAAGGAGGGAAGGGAAAGCAGCAACAAAGAAAATGACCAACAAATAAAACATACCTGACATCTTTGTTTCTTATGCTTCTGTTGCCTCTTCAGAAGGAAGCTGTGGCAAATCTGGACAACATACTAACAAGCTGAGACATTACCTTGCCAACAAAGGTCTACATAGTCAAACTGGTTTTTTTCCAGTAGTATTCTATAGTTGTGAGAGTTGGACTATAAGAAGTACTGCTGTGGTGCTAGGGAAGACTTTTGAGAATCCCTTGACTAGCAAGGAAATCAAATCAAAGTCAATATTTAAATATATATATATATATATATATATATATATATATATATATATATATATTCAGTTTATTTACTAGAATGTCAAATCCTGAAGTTGAAGCTTAAATACTTTAGTCACACAATGAGAAGATGGGATCCATTGGAAAAGACCCTGATGTTAGGAAATATTTAAAACAAAAGAAGAAGAGAACAGCATAGTATGAGATGGATAGGCAATGTTGTAAAACTTATGAACATGATCTTGGATAGTCTTTGGGAGATAGTGAAGGATAGAAGAGCTTTATGTGCTATGGTTCATGGGTTCATAAAGAGTTGGACACAACTGAATATATGGCAACCATTTGTATGTGTGTTTTGGGTATATTTGATCATAAGCATTGCCTCACTTTTGTTTTCTTTACAATGATAATTATAATATAGACGTATTAGAGTGGAGTGGACACAATGGTGAGATTGGGTTCAAGAAAACTTCTTTGATACTTACTACATGTGTGACCTTGAATTATCACTTATTCTCTCTTGCCTTTCATTTCTTCATCTATTAAAGAGGGGAGTTAGTATAGATGGCCTCTAAGTTTCCTACTAGCTACCCTATGAACCTATGGTCTTCAATTAGAAAGTACTCAGGAGACAATGCTGACTTAGCCACTAATTACCAATGAGATCATTGAAGAGTCAGTTCTCCATTATGATGTCCCAACTTTTTAATCTGTAAAATAAGGGTTAGATTTGGTGATTCATTTTCAAGTATTCATGATTCTATTATTCTAAGCAATTCATCTAATATTACTAAAGAAGTCAGAGAAAATCAAATCAGACTTCTTAATTCTAATGTCTTGAGTTAATGACATTGCATTAAAAGGTGTGAAAACAAAAGTCTACCAGTCTGTTTTTTGAATTCTATTTTCTGGTTCAATTGTCTTTAAAAAAAAAAAAAAGAAAGAAAGAAAGAAAGGAAAAAAAAGTATATGTCCCAAATGGAGAAAGAGGAAGAAAGAAAAAGCAGTAACAAAGAAAATGACTAACAAAGGAAACACATCTGACATCTTTGCTTTTTACACGTCTGTTGTCCCACTGATCCCATTATTCTTGTGATGTTACTCTATTGATGTGTGAATGTATAACACTATTATTTCTTGTTTGAAGAACATTTGTCACTTAGATATTTCTTGTCACTCTAGCTCCCTCAAACTTAAAATAAATAAAAAAAAATCTGTATTAGCACAAAAAGACTGGCAAAGTTCTGGAGAAAGGTTTCTATTACTCAACTCAAGAAGCAAATTTAAAAAATAAAGCATTCTCAGAAAATCCATTTATTGTGCATTTCTTGTTAAGGACATCTAATACTTCCCTAAGATCATCTTTGTAGTCTCATCTCAAGGTTAAAATGATTGCACTACCAGCTTGCTGTCATTTGACAATAGTTACTGCTTTTAGCATGGTGGATTTTTTTTTGTCACTTTAAGAATTGTTGAATTGTTTAGGTGGAAGGGTTACCTAAAAAGTAGAAGCTGTGATTTGCACTAGAATGGTGCATAAAGTGTGGGAATCATGATTTTGAAACTTGTCTTTCAACTTTTAGAGAGATTCAAGTTAACTTTAGATCAACTTTCTCATTCTCTTGGGCAGGAAGTAGGGACTTTAATATTTTCAGAGATCCATGGTTTATTTTATCATTGTAGGTAGCAATAATAATAGCAATAGCAGTGGGATATGACTTTTGTTGGTAGTTGGAGTCCCCACTGGTAAAGAAGAAACATTTCCATCAACACAATTCATTACCTTCTATGGTTCCCTGATACTACTGTTAGTAATTCAACCATTACCAAAAAAGTCCCATGGATACTAGCATCACTATAATTCATAATGATACTAATTCAAGAACTTTTGTCACTATGTATGATTCTATTATTACAAAACGACCACCAGCACTAATAATAGGATGACAGTTACAACTATATTGCTACTACTATTACTAATATTACTACTAGTTATTACAAGTACAACTATATTGCTACTACTACTTATTACTGCATCACTGGGACCACTGCTACCACTACTGCTGCTGTTTTATTAACAGTAATGAAGACTTAAACATATTTCTCCATTTTAAAAAATGTATTTCCTCTAAATCAGAACTTACCAAACACCAAATCAACTGAGCATTTCCATATATGAAGTAAAATAAGAAAATTATACCTAAAAGTTCAAGTCTCTATTCTATGCAGTTTCTTTTTCCTTTTTAAGTGTACAATAATTTCAATATATAGTTGTAAAAGGTGTTCAGCTTGTCTGTCTTTCCTTTATTCTTTTGTGCATGAAAATTGTGTTTTCCTGACTCTTTCTTTTTCAGGGAGTCAGGGAAAGGAAGATGGTCAACTCTGTTGCTATGCCTCTTCTTTCTCAACCGTCTTGCACAGTGAAAAATAAATACATGCACAGGCAAATAAAATAAATTTTTTATTTTGGACATGTCCAAATATGTATGTTTCATCTATACCTTAAGTTCTTTATTTCTCTGCCAAGAGATAAATAGCATGCTTCTTCACCCGTCCTCTGGAATTATGGTTGGTCACTACACTGAACACAGTTCTTAAATCTTTCAAAGTTTTCTCTTGCAATATTGTTATTATAAAAATTTCTCTCTCTTTTCCTCACTTCACTCTACATCAATTTATACAAGCCTTCTAGTTTTTTTTCTGAAACTACCCATATCTGATTCCCTATAATATAATAATATTCCTTTATGTTTACATTCCATAATTTATATAGAATTTCTCAATTTACTGGCACCCCTTTAATATCTAGTTTTTTGCTATAACAAATAGAGTAGCTGTAAATGCTCTTGTACATATGGATCCCTTCACTCTTTCTTTGATCTCCTTGGATTATACATCTATCTAGTAGTGAGATCATTTATCACATCTCAAGATAGGCACACATTAGTGATTTGGGGGGCACAGTTCCAAATCACCATGCAAAAGGACTGAATTAATACATAGATCATCAACAATACATTAGCATGTCTATTTTCTTGCATTTCCTATTGCAATATTTTTCTTTTCCTATCATACTTGCCAGTCTGATGAGTTTGAGGTAGAACCTTGAAGTCTTTATATTTAGATGTTTCTATTAGTGAGGCAACTAGGTGGCATAATGTAGAAAGTGTCATGACTCCAGGATGGCTCAACTTCTCAAGTTCAAGTCTTACCTCAGACACTTACCCAGTTGTGTTACTACAGGCAAGGGACTTAATCCTGTTTATCTCCATTTGTCATCTGGAAAATAAGTTGAAAAAAGGAAAGGGAAAACCCTTCCAATATCTTTGCCAAGAAAACTCCATATGGGGTCACAGACTCATACAACTGAAAACAACTAAATAATTTTTAAAAAATTATTAATAACTTTAAGATCTTTAAAGCTCTTTCAAAAATCTTTGATTAGAATCACAGAATCTGCATATTGGAATTCAATTCCTATATCAACTAATATGATTTTCATGCTGGGAAAAAATGGATCTTCTCAATAGAACTCTTAATAAGCAGTTATCTAGTCTATAATTCAATATTTCCAGTGAGAGTCAGCTCACATTATTTCACTTGATGCACCTAACAACTCTCTGAATTAAAGTACAGGTATTGTTATTTGAATTTGTTATTACTATTAGACTTGAAACTCTTTAAAGTCAGAGGTTGTCTATATTCCAGTCAAACTGGACTAAATTGTTTTTCTAATTTCATTTTGCCACTTTCAGCCTCCATACCTTCTGTACTCTCATAAATTCTCTTCCTCCTAATGGTAACCATTTGAAAACTTTATAGTTTTCCTTTATAGTATCAAATGCCATCTTTCCCTTGAAAGTTCCCTTAAACCCACTAGCTAGAAGCATTTTTACATCACTCATGATTCTTATAGCACTCTCAATCGGCTTTGACACACTTTTCCTTGGAGAACATTTATTTATTTATATGTCTTGAGGCAGCTTAGTGTCATAATGGATAAAGCATTGGATTTGGAATCAAGAAGACTAGTTTAATTTTTACTTCAGACAGTTAATATTTGTGTAACCCCAGACACGTCACTTAATATCTTTCAATCTCAATTTCCTCATTTGTAAAATGGAGAAAATAATAGCATCTACTTCTAACAGAATGTTGTGAAGGTCAAATTAGATGATGTATTTAATGTGCTTCACAAAACTTTTAATACCATAAAAGTTTTCGGTATTATTGTCATTGTTATTATTATCTCTCCGTAACCCTATAATCTCCCATTACATCTTCAATCAGTGTGAAGTCTTTGAGGGCAGACACTATCTCAGTTTTTGTAGTAGTAGTCTCAGCACAGTACTTTGCACATAGAAAGTGCTTTAATAATCCTGGATGAATAAGGTTTTGCATGTCCAAGTAAAAAGGACCTTAAAAATAACTCAATCCAGCTGACTAATTTCAGAGATTAAAAAATTGAGGACTGGAGTGGCAAAGAATGGGGGAAAGAGTGTTGGGGAAAGGAGAAAGAATTACAAAGAGAAGGAAGGGGAGACAGACCGACACACACACACACACACACACACACACACACACACACATACACACACACACACTCTTTCTTAAAGTTACACAATGATGCTTAGCCCCATCAGAATTTTGGTTTTTTAACTCCCAGGTTTGTCCTAGCACACCTTATAGGTTACTTATGAAGTTCTCTCATCTTTCTCAAAATCATAGAATTGTAGATAATGGAGCTGAATTTAGCTTTATAAATAATCTAATCCTTTAAAAAAAATAAGGAAACTGAGGTCCATAGAGGAAAAGTTACTTCTTCTAAGGTTTATAGGGTACAGTGGCTGAACCCAGGTCTTTTGAATACAATATTTCAGAGGTTTGGCCATTCAAAATACCAATGTTGATTTCTCAGGAATTGCATTCTCATATCTTATGCTCTCTGGTGTGAATGTGCTAATATGTTTTCCTCTTAGATACCCCACTTGGGGAAGTGGTCTGTCATCTAGTAGACAAAGCAAGCCCAAAGTCCAAACATTTCTCTCTGAGGGATTAGAGATATTTCCTTACTAAGTTTCCAGTTTTGACAGGTCCCAATGAGAGCTCTGTCATAACTAGAGTCTGCCTTCATCCATTCAGTGTCCTTGGAGAAATTCCCTTCATGTCTGTGTTAAATATTTTTTTTGTGTTTGAGCTGAATCAGCAGTTTAAAACCTCCTGGCAAACTCAATCATATCTGAAAATGAGGTTTTAAAAGAACAAGTACCAGGAAACAGTAAACTTATTCAGTGGCAAAATTAATAGACTCTTAGATCCTTAGAATTATAGGATCACAGAGTTGGAAGGGACCTTAAAGGTTACCTAATGCAACACCTTTATTCAATAGATGAGGAAACTAAAGCTCAGCAACATCCAGCATCCTGGACAAAGTCACATGATAAGGTATTGTCAGTGCTTGCACTATAACCCAGAGTCCTAGTTTCTAGTCCAGTTTTCAGTGTACAGAGTGTACACAGTGTACAGAGAACAAAATATATAGGATCTGTCCTTCTACCCAAATCCTACCTTAACGGCTCGCTGTGGCATAAAGATAGCCCTGATGTCTCATAGGGTAAGCCAGGAGGGTAAAAGCTCTTTTAGAATCTACAAAGCATGAAAGGCTTAGATAAAGGTGTAGTGGTACAATATATGTTTGTCATCATTACTGAAAAGTGAAATGCTCCTGACCAGAAGACTTACAGTTGATGAATCATTGCTTATGAAAACTTATTGCTTTAAAAAAAGATAGATTTTTATATAACCTAAATGTTGTCCTTTGTCACTCTCTCCTTCCAGAAAAACATTCCATTTAATAAATAATTTTTTTCAAAGGGAAAAAAAGAAGATAAAAAATTAGCAAAATCAATTAATAGTTTCAAAAATCTAAACATATATCCAATCTTTTACACTCTTATATTCTTTGTCTCTACAAAAGAGTAGGAGAAGATGCCATAGATTTTTTTTTCTGAGATGGTTAGATGATTTCAATCTTCACTGATAGAGGAAGTGAAACCACTGGTGAAATCACAGGTCCTTGGTTAATCAATCAATCAAGTATTAATTAGTACTGATTAAGCACCTACTAAAGACTAGACACTCTCCTAAGCCCTAGGGATATAAATACAAAAATAAAGTCATCCCTATTCTCAAAAAATATATTGGAACAAATATTAAATAAATTATATGTACAGAAAATATATAACAAGAAAAAATATAGAGCAGTTAGGGAGGAAGGATGCTAACATTTAAGGGAAACAGGAAATCTTCATGTAGAAGTCTATTGCTTTCACAATCCCATATGAACTTCTCTGTTTAGCTTTTTAAGATCTTTAAACCCTGATCCCTACACATTTTCCCACTCTCATTATGCATTATTCCCCTTGATGTACTTTGAATTCCCTCCAAATCAGAACACACAGAACTCCATTGCCAGAATTTTTTTCATGCCTGGAATGGATTTTCTCTTTACCTCCATTTCATGAAGAATATTAAGTAGACAATAGGAAGTATTTTTACATAGAATATTAGAACTCAGTGGGACCTCACCAAGGAACTGAAGGTGGTCCCTTCACTGTGCTCTGTCTTGCTCAACTTATATCTGAAATAATTATCTAATTCTAGATATTGGCATATAATTTATCCTGAAAAAACAAACAAACAAAAAAAAAAAACTAAGGGAGGACATGAAAGCTGCCTTCAAATATTTGAATGACTGTCAGACTATCTCATAGAAGAAAGGCTAGACATATACTATTTGTCCCCAGATAGCAGAGCCTGGAGCAATGGCTAAAAGTTGCAAATAGACATATTTAAGTTTCATGTAAGGAAAAATATCTTTATATTTTATATTAAATTTATTTTGTTATTATTATATATTCTATTCTATTTTATGTATTCTTATTATATTACATATGTAATTAATTATTAGTACAATATATTTATATTGTATCCAAGGAATGGGCTTCCTTGGAAAGTAATGGATGATTTTTCTCACTAGTTTTAAAATAAAGTATGGGTGATCACTTGTTGGGGAAGTTGTAGAATTAATTCTTGGTCAGATATAGGTAAGGTCAGAAGGACTTTGAAGTTGCTTTTGGACATTGAGATGCTGTATTAGCTTTGACGTATACTTGTTTTCATTGTGGTTCTTGAAATTTTTTTGACTTATTTTTTGGCGTATCTTTTCTGGCATAAGAGAAAATCTGAAACTGTGGATAGGGATGATCACTGTAGTGAAGAATTCTGATCTTAAAAAGGAATTTTATTTGTTTTGTGTTTTCCAGAGGGGGAAACTATAGCCAGTCAGAAAAGTTACAAAGAGACAGACTTTGAATTAATAAAAGAAGGCTTTCTTATCGGTTAGAATTGTTCTCAAGTAAAATGGGTTGCTTTGTCAAATAATAAGTTCTTCATCATTGGAAAGCACAAAATCATAGAATCTAGAAATTATGATCAAGCTCAGAGATCCTGATCAGGTGGCCTATATTCAAAATCCCCTCAAGTGGTAGTCTACTTTATTCTTAAAGAGCATTAATATGGGGTAGCCTAATACTTCCCTCACTCTAAGGCAGTTCAATGTACTTTTTTCATAATTCTAATTATTATGAAAATTTTCCTCTAATCAAAAAGTGATTCTCTACCTTCTACATGCTTAATTTAGTTTTGCCTTCTGAAGCCAAGAAAAAAATGTCTAATTTCTATAAAATGTTAGCTGCTTCAAGATAGAGGTTATCTTATTTTATATTTCTATCAGTGCCTGGAACAATACAGATGGTTCATAAATGTCTGTTTTTTAAAATTATTTATTGTTTCCACATAACAATTCTCTAAATATTTGAAGAATTCTCAGGTCCTTCTTTATTTTTTCATTCAAAATCTACAGTTATTTTTTTCAATTAATTAACATCATATGTCACTGTCTTAAAGATTTTGGTCATCCATTTGGCTTCTTTAATAGTCCAGTAGAGCTATTCAAACAAATAGTGAATGACTATCAATCAATTAATCAAAAACATTTATTAAATGTCTGCCCTGTGATAGGCACTGTCCTCAGTGCTTGAAATATAGAGATAAAATTCAAGCTTTCTTCATCTTCTAGAGCCAATTAGAGTTGGGGCATCATGTATATATATAGAAATATAAGCAAAATAAGCATAGGGTCAATTTTTGATGGAAGAGGGAACTGGAACACTGCGACACTTCTTTTTCTCATTTGGTGTTTTTACTAATGAGAAGAGAAGAAAAATGGCAAAGACTGGGAAACTGCCATTTTAAAAATAACACAGTTCTATCTATGACTTAGTACCGAATTCTTTCATAATAATGAATGAAAGAAAAAATAATTTATTAAGGCCTTACTGTATATTGAACAGTATGATAAACATTGGTAATAGGAACAGAAAAGCAATGCAGTGTTTGATCTTAAGAAGCTAACATTGTGACACTCCCTAGCAGAGTTTTCAACTGGTTTCTAAATGAAAAGGCCTAGGATGTCCTTAGGAAATATAAGCAAGGCAGATGATAATGCTTCTTCTTTAATGTAATTTCCATTGACAAAATCATATTTGTTTTTAATGATAGACTTTTGCACTGTGCCAAGGACTTGGGTGCCAATTTTTTTATTTTCCTAGTTTCAGTAGCTGGAGTTGCTGAAGAAGCAGGGACTGCCACATGGTATGTAGAGAGAGGCTGGACCATAGGTAGGGGATCAAGCTGGAAGAAATACTAATGGCCCAGGAGTTTCTTATCTATTGGTGGCAATGAGTAAGCACTTTGGGTTGATGAAGATGAGAGAAGGTCATCTCTCCACAAAGCATGTTGCTCAATTAGAAGAGCTATCCCTTGTGGAGAAGGACAAGTATTTTTGAGGGCATCAAAAGGTTGATGATATTTATGATCCTCTTGAGCTCTGTGATCTGAACTATCTCCATCAAGGTCTGAAAGGTAGTGGAGGTTAAGGTAGGGAAAATGTTTTGAACTGACTTTCACATTTCACTCTAGTCTGTCCCACGTCCTAATATTTCAGCCAACCTGCATTGCCCACTCTGACTATGGCAGTACATTGGAGTAATGGTGGACTTTGTAACTCCCTTTGATAATATTTTCAGTGATGAAGTTCTGAATAATGGACTGAAGAATTGATCCCTGAGGGAGGCAGGGAAAAGGGCACTGATAGAGACCAGTCTGGCTCTGTGGTCCTACCCTTTAGGGAGGTCATCTAGTGAGAAATTCAAGTTATGGCAAACCCTGAGGTCCTCCCCTTGCCATGTCCTGTCAGAAATCTCAGTCATGTCCCTAAAGTTAAAATTTCTCTAGAAAAACTACTTATGGGCTATCTCATGGCTGCTGCCTTCCTTTTCATCACTCTGCCATGGCACTCTGCCTTAGGATGCCTTTCCCCTTACCTTTCCCCCATGCCAAGTGGTATCTCCTAACCCCACCATTTCTTGTGGTGTCTCTTCTGATCCCACTTCTCCTCCATATACCCAAGTCCCTTTCAGAATTTAGCCTACCAGCTAAAGGCATTCCCCAACCTCAAGGAGTATTTCCTTTCCCCTTGTAAATGGCAAGTTCCATAGGGAACTTTCCCTTTCCACCATTAATTATTAAAACTCTTTTCTATGTTTTCACACTCGATTTTATATTTAACATTCCTTTGTCTATAGTATTCCACCATTTTGTCTGTAACCTATTCCCCTAAATAAATCTATCTTTTGCTAAAGAGAATGATCATTTCATATTCTTCACATGATCAGATCCCAACATTTAGTGTCTACCATCATCTGGTATCTGCATCAGCCACATTATTTAAGAGTAAAACAATGAGAACTTCCACTGTCATCTTCCAAAAAATATTGATGTAAACTGTGCCCTTGATTGTGTGTCCCCTGATCATTGGGGGAGGGCTGGTGAGACCCCAAATCTCAAAAAAACTCTCTTGTTGAGATGGAAGGGACCCCACCCTCTTCATTGCAAACTTCACTTTCAATTCACTCAGACAGATATTCAAACTGCTCCATTTGCCTGGGGCTAGAATAATCCCATATAGCCAAGGACCTCGCAACCTATGGAGGAGAAAGGCCTAGCATCCTCTGCCCACTGACCAGATTGTTCTTTTCAGTGAAATAAATTCGTCTCCTTTTACCTTGGAACAAGGCAGACACTTAATGAATGACAAATTTGCCTCATTCAGTAGGATTCACAGATTCTTCACGAAGCCCATTATTGGCCAAAAGGGGATCCCACACCATCCCCTTTCTCACACACCTCATCAGTATCACAGCATTACTCAGGATTTAATTTCAATTTTTATATGAAAATAAGTGGGGGCAGCTAGATGGCACAGTGAATAGAGAACTAGCTTTGAAGTCAGGAGAACCCGAGTTCAAATCTGATCTCAGACACAACACTTCCTAGCTGTGTGACCCTGGGAAAGTCACTTAATCCCAATTGCCTCAGCAAAAAATAAATAAATAAAATAAGTAACAGAAAAATCATTCATTAAGTGTCTGCCATGTTCCAAGTATTGTGCTTAATGCTACTGATACAAAAAATAAAGCAAAATGAAATAAAATAGTCTTTGCTCTCAAAGAGTTTATATTCTATAGGGGAGACAACAAATAGATTCAAAAATATATGTAAAATAAACAAAATGTAATGGGGAGGGTTTAGTCAGTATTTGGCTGTGGAATAGAGTGCATAAGAAAAAGACTCATATAGAAGATATCACTTGAAAAGAATTTTGTAGGAAATGAGGGATTCTAAGAAGATAGAGGTGAAGCAGAAGTTCATTCTAAGAATGGCTGACTGGCAGCACAAAGTCATGGAGATAAGAAATGAAGTGCCTGTTTGAGGAATCATAAGTCTGTTGCATGTATCATTACCTGGATTTCACAAAGGAGAAAATTCAGAGGGAAGTAACTTACTCATCCTCATACAACTAATAGTTGTTGGAGACAGTATTTGCTCTAGTCATTCAGAGTAACTTCAAAAATCAAATAATCTTTCCATTATCTCTGTATAAATCCCTGATCCCATTTCAATTCTAGTAATTTTAAGCATTATTATCTACTCTTTCTCTTCCCACTCCTCTAACCTTTCTGAAGTTACTGGAATGATAAAGAAACAAAAGAAAAGTAGTGAACCATTAAAGAAAAAAGTCTTTTGCTAGCATCTTCTTCCCCCCCTTCCCCATTCTCTCTTTCTCTCTCTGTCTCTATCTCTGTCTCTGTCCCTCTGTCTCTCCCTCTCACCTACCTCCTTTCCTCCTTTCCTCCCTCCCTCTCTCCCTCTTTCTCTCTTTCCCTCTTTGCCTTTGTTTTTTTCTTTTCACAAAAAGGTTCTTCTCAATTTCTTGTTATATTTGTTTTAATCTGATAATCACACTTAAGCCCACTATACCTCTAGGGAAACCAAACAAATGAAAAACCCAGTTGTTTCATATGTGTTTATTGTGTACTGAGAGCAATCATTGTTAAGCAATATTTAAATTAGATGTAAGGTTCCTAAAGGGCAGAAAGAGTCATCTTCAGGAGTTCAAATATGACTTCAGACACTTACTAGCTGTGTGACCCTAAGCAAGTCATTTACCCCTGTTTGCTTCAGTTTCCTCATGTGTAAAATGAGCTGGAAAAGGAAATAGCAAATCAGTCCAATATCTTTACTAATAAAAACCCCAAATGGGAGCACAAGAGTTGAATACAACTGAAAAATGATTGAAAAAACAACAGATAAGATGAGCTCCCTATGATTTTGTAGAAATCTAGAGTGCAATAAGCCATATAGACCATAAACTTAGTCCAACAGAAAGATGCACACAATATAAGGAAGACCTAAGTTCAAATCCAACCTTAGATATTTACTAGCTGTTTCATCCTGGGCAAGTCATTTAACTGTCTGCCTCAGTTTCCTCAGCTGTGAAATGGGAATAATAATAGCACCCACCTCCCAGAATTCTCATGAAGATTAAGTGAGATGATATTTGTAAAGTATCTGGCACATTAAAGGTACTTAATAAATAATGGTTTCTTTCCTTTCTTCTTAGAAGTCAACTCGTACAATATATTTTACAGAAGAAGAAACTGAGGACCAGAGAGAGAAGTGATTTGCCTAAAAGCACACAGCAAATCAGTTCTTCTAAGTCTCAGTTCAAGATTGATTTAACTACACCACCCATGTCTGAGGGCAGTGGACCAATTTGTACCTAAGGGAAATGTTCCATATTCAATATACAAGCCCACTGTCCTTGTAACATGATTAATGTTCACCCCTAGGCTCATAAGGCCCATTCCAACTGTCAAAGCTTAAGGACACAAATCAGGAAAAATATAGCAACAAATCATTCCTCCAAATAAAAAGGTCAACTAGTACTAAATTAGTTCATTTACAGAACTCATTGAAATTAGCAGTGTATTCTTAAATTGCTTCTTGATTGAGGACATTTGCCTCATTAATCCTAAACAACCTCAGAAAACCATTAAAGTCTAAGAGAATAATGGCCAAGGGAACAAGATGCACGACATACAATACCATAGAAGCTGCATGGTGTTCTAGGAAACTGAGCACACTTCAGTGGTCAGCTGAGGGGTAAGCTGGAGTTGCTATCATTAGGACCCAGGAGGGCAATACATATGCACTCTTTCTTGGGCATAAAAAGGCAGGGAACATGCCCATTTTGCTACTAATCTCTTTATTAGAAGGGAAATTGACCAAAAGGGGCAGGAAGTTGAGAGCTCTGTGATTGCTGTTCAGTCATGTCTAACTTTTCATGGGGTTTTTTGGGGCAAAGATCCTGAAGTAGTTTGCCATTTCCTTTTCCAGCTCATTTTACAAATGAGGAATTTGAGGTAAATAGGGGTAAGTGATTTGATTTGAATAGAACCCTTCCTGACTCCATATCCTCTGCTTAAACTACTGTATTAGCCAACTGCCCAGCACCTCTCACTATTTAGGGTTACTCTGAGAAACAGAAAAGAATGTCTCCCTTTGAATGCACCTGCTGAACTGAACTGAGATGTCCTGGATCTTTACAATGAAAAGATAATAATCTTTCAAATACAATGCATCCTTTAAAAGTACCATTCAGTGTAACTTCTTCCGAAACACTTTCACTTCTTCATACAGCTGATTCCCTTTGAACTACATATACACAGTAGCATTTCCTTTGAATCTGTTTATGATCATAGAGGACAGATAGGTGATCATAAAGATAATGAAGGTGATAATGATAAAGAAGACAGACAGATAGACAGATAGACAGACAGGCAGATAGATAGATAGATAGAACAATTATTACATGTGTCCCAATGATTGGGTTAAGTTCTGAGAATGCAGTGAAAGCAAGCAAGAAAGTATCTATCCACAAGAAATTAATATTCTAAAGGATGTAGACAGAACATAAAAAGAAACTGAAAAAGGACAATTTCCTGGGAAAGGACAAAGGTATTGTGTTGGGGTAAGGGAACAAATCTACCTGAGAGGAAGAGGAAGATTCTGAAGTTCATCTCATCATGAGTGAGGTGAAACATGAGTAGGAATCTTCCTAAAATGGTAATCCCGAAGAGGTTTCAAACTGCCTAATTTCAAGATGAAGAAACTGAAGCCTAAATGGAAAATGAGTTACCAAAATCAATGGTGAATATCCTTCTTAGCATTGTGGGAAATAAGCACCACCCATAGATAAAGGACCTAAAGTTCAGCTGACATTTACTAATGGTATGAGCCTGGGAAAGTTGCTAATCACCCTGATCACTAATGTCCTTATCTATAATGTGGGAGGGTCAGAGTGGAGGGTCTCTGAGGTATCTTCCACATCTAAATGTGCAATCTTGATCTTCAGATAGCTTTCATTCTGTACAATACTCAGGCACATATATGATGTTGGGTATTAGAATTAGCAGTGTTTTGATGACAATATAAATGCCATTCAATTAAAAATCCTATGAGGCCTGGGACCATTTCTAATCTAAATGATGTATATCTCTTCAATTTTCACATGCCCCTATCCATGCCTATCCTGCAATTAACAGTTGATAATTGTTCGTTTTATTGCACTGGATTGTATTGGAGTGCTTTATGTTGAAAAGTGCTGGAACACTTCCCAAAAGATACAGAGAAATCATTTTACAGGGCCTATATGAATAAATAACCAAGCCATCCATCTAAAATAAAATCAGAGAAAGTTAGAGTTAGAAAGGTCTTTAAAATAATCTAGTTCAATCCTTTCATTTTACATAATAATAATATTTATACAGCATTTTAGGTTTTATAAAATGTATTTTTTCTGTCTTAAAAACTTTATTTTTAATAATATTTTAATTTTCCAAATACATGCAAAGATAGTTTTCAGCATTAAAGCTTTATATTCTATTTTTTTTTCCTTTTCCTTTCTCTTCCCTCCTTCCCAAGACAGCAAGCAATCTGATATAGGCTAAATGCATGCAAATGCTCTAAACATATTTTCATATTCATTATTGCAGAATGTATTATAAATATTATCACATTAGATCCTCACAACACTGGGAATTGGCTACTCTTATTATGCCCATTTTACAGGTGAGGAAATGGAAGCAATCCAAAATTAAATGACTTGCCTAGGATCACAAAGATAATGTGTCCAAGGCTAAATTTAAACTCTTTGTCTTCCTGACTCATATCTAATACTTTGTCTCCTATTTCATGCCTCCGTGCCTGCCTGCAGATGAAGAAATGATACTTTAAGAGAAAAAAAATCATAGTGACAAAGGTTCCTTCAGAAACCAAGTCTGTGTGTGTGTGTATATGTGTGTGTATGTAAGAGACAGAGAAAGAGAGAGAGAGAGAAACAGAGACAGAGAGAGACAAAGAGAAAGAGAGAGAGAGAGAGTAGATAGAGAAAGATAGTGAGAAAGAGAGAGGCACAGAGCCAGAAATAGAGAGATTGAGAGAAAGACAAAGAAAGAGAAAGGCAGAGAGAAGTAAATAAAAATAGCTAATTAACAAAAATATTAAATTCTCACTCTGTGTAAGACTCTATGATAAACGTCAGATTTATAAAGAAAGGCAGAAATGGTCCAGGCCCTCAAGGAGCCCACATTCTATTGAGAAATGATCACAGATAGATAAGAGGTAGACAGCCACAGACAGTGGGTGAGGTATAAGACCCTTCAGCACAGAGGGAACCTGCTGACCATGTCTGGTTCTGCTCTCATCTCCCCTTGGGGCATCTCAGCCTTCCTGAGAAGTCAAGGTGGGGAGGCTTGTGACAACCTGTGTTCTACTTGAAATGGAAATACTTGCAGTATAAGAGGCACTTACATATTAATAGCAGGGTGCTATTAGCACATGCACAGTGTAGTTTGGTGATGTAGATATTTAGGGGCTGAAAAGAATTGAAATAAACTGACTCCATCTTTGACCATCCTTGTGGGTTCCTGCTTTATCACTGCTCCACTAAGACCAAGGACTTGTGCTGGTCCTGAGATCCTCCAGAGAGCTAGTCCAGAAGGTATATTTTGGCACCCCAACTTCGAGCTCTAGAAAACACACTACACTAAGAAATTAAGCATGAAGTAATTCATAGAATTATTTTTAAAATATCATTTAAAATTAGGATTTCCTTTCTTTGAAATTTCAGGTTTGAGTGTGTGGACTAGGATTAAAATTCAGAATGAGGGACATGTTAGTTCTGTTGTGCTGAGAGCAGGACTATCATAGTTATGTATGGCATATGCCTACATTTTAAGGACATTGAAAAAAATGGAGTCTATTGAGAAGAAGGGGGAACCTCAAGACCAAGTCAAAGGAGAATTTGTTGAAGAAATTGGGCATCTTTAATTTGAAGAAGAAAATGTTTATGAGGAATATTATCACTATCCTCAGAAATTTGAAGGGTTGTCATGTCCTAAAATGATTAGACTTGTTCTGCTTGGTCTTCTAGAATGGAGATTACATCAAGGCAGACTTTGGCTAGATGTAAGAAAATAATTTCCTGAATTTGAGATTTCCAAAATTGAAATGATTAACCCAAGGAGCTAGCAGATTCTTCTTCATTCACCAGCTTCACTTAAAGCAATTATTCTTAACCTATTGTCCATGATCTATTTTTAAACAACAAAAACATCAAATTTATAAGTATTTCAATTTGTTTGTTTACACTGTGTTTCATTTTATATATTTAAAAACATTAAACATTAAAAACAAACAAAAAAAAGTTAAAAATTGTCAATGGAATTAATGAGACAAAAACTCTAAGTCCTTTAAATTATAAACTGACTGATCACTTGTTATAGATATTATACAAGTAGTTCCTCCTTCACACAGGAATTAGATTAGCTGGATTCTGAGAGTCCTACCAATTCTGAGAGTGAATCTCTGACGAGGCATCTGCTGTACTTCTAACTTTCTGGTCTGTTGCTTTCCCACAGGAAGCAATTTTCAGGTCATACCCCCCCCTCCCCACCTCATACCCAAAATAACCTAATATTATCAATCCTCTCTAAAAAAAAAAAACAATCCTCAAACTGAGCAGCCACCTAATTCTTCAGACATGTCTCTAAATGACTTTTAGTTGTTCAGAGAATCAAACATCCTCAATGAATATTCTTGTCAACACTTAGGTTATAGCAGATTGTGATTGTTATTCAATTATTTTTGACTCGTCATGATCCCATTGGGATTTTGTTGGCAGAGACACTGAAGTGGTTTGCCATTTCTTTCTCCAGTCAACTTTACAGGTGAAAAATAGAGATAAATAGGTTTAAATAACTTGCCCACAGTCTCACTATTAATATGTATCTGAGGACAGATTTGAACTTAGAAAGATGAGTATCCCTAATTCCAATCCCAGTGCTGTATCTACTATACCACCTAGTTGCCCTGTAGCCTGTGAAGACAATTCTAAAAATGCTTTTCAGACAATTATAATTGATGGAAACATCAATTGAAATAACTGAAAATATTGGCACAATTATTAGATAAAATTGCAAAGTTGTCATCTTTAAAGGGTCTTAAAATAAAACTTGCATTTGAAGTCATCTCCATACAAATAACAACAGCAGCATTTATATATGGTTTACTATGTGTCTGTGGTACTTTACAACTATTAATTTATTTTATTTTTACAACAACCCTGGGAGGTAGAGGTTAGGAAAAGTTACATTTTATAGATGAAAAAAAAAAAAACTGAGGAGGCAAATAGAGATTTAAGTGACTTGTCTGCCTGTCAAATAGCCAGTGTCAAAGAGCATTTTTTCCCCAATTATATGTAAAGACAGTTTTCAATATTCACTTTTGTAAGATTTTGAATTCCAAATTTTTCTCCTCTCTCCTTCCCACTCCCCAATATAGCAAGCAATGTGACATAGGTTATACATGTACAATCTTATCAAACATATTTCTACATTAGTCATGCTGTGAAAAAAGAATCAGAATAAAAAGGAAAAGTCATGAGAAGAGAAAATTTAAGAAAATAAAAACAAAAATAAAAATAGTATGCTTTGATATGCATTCAGCCTCCAGAATTCTTTTTTCTGGATGTGGATAGTATTTTCCATAAAGAGTTTTTGGAATTGTCTTGGATCACTGTATTGTTCAGAAGACTTAAGTCTATCATAGTTGATCATCATAAGATATTGCTGTTACTGTGTACAATATTCTCTTGATTCTGCTCACTTTACTCAGCATCAATTCATGTAAGTACAGGTTTTTCTGTAATCTACCTGCTCATCATTTCTTATATAATATTATATTCAAATACCAGAACTTGTTCAGCCATTCCCCAGTTGATAGTTATCTCCACAATTTCCATTTCTTTGCCACCACAAAAAGAGGTGGTATAAATATTTTTGTACACATGGATCCTTTTCCTTTTTTTAATGATCTCTTTGGGATACATTCCCAGTTAGTGATATTTCTGGATCAAAGGGTATGCACAGTTTGATTGCCCTTTGGGCATAGTTCCAAATTGTTCTCCAAAATGACTGGATCAGTTAACAATTTCACCAATAATCCATAAATTTCCCCAAATTTCCCAAATTTCTTATTCAACATTTATCATTTTCCTTTTCTGTCATAATAGCCAAACCAATAGATGTGAGGGAGTATCACAAATTTGTTTTAATTTGTATTTCCCTAATCAACAGTGATTTAAGCATTTTTTCATATTATAGATAATTTAATTTCTTCATCTGAAAACTTCCTGTTCATAATAGTCAATGAATTATTGACTATTTAACAACAGCTATTCTCATAAATTTGACTCAGTTCTTTATGTTTTTGAGAAATGAGGCCTTTATCAGAAACACTGGGTGTAAAAAATTGATTACCATTTTTCTGCTTTCCTTATAATCTTTCTTGTATTATTCATGCAGAAATCTTTTTTAAGTTATTGTAATCAAAATTATCCATTTTGCATTGCACAAAGTTCTCTTTCTCCTTTTTAATCATTAATTCTTCCCCTCTCCATAAATCTGACAGAAGTGAACAAAAAAAAGCAATCCTTATTTCAGATCAAGTAAAAGCAAAAATAGATCTAATTAAAAGAGATAAGGAAGGAAACTATATTTTGCTAAAGGGTACCATAGACAATGAAGCGGCATCAATACTAAAAATATATGCACCAAGTGGTATAGCATCCAAATTCCTAAAGGAGAAACTAACAGAGATGCAAGGAGAAATAGACAGTAATATTATACTAATGGGGGATCTCAACCTTGCTCTCTCAGAATTAGATAAAGCAAACCACAAAATAAATAAGAAAGAAGTTAGGGAGATAAACAAAATGTTAGAAAAGTTAGGTATGATAGCTCTCTGGAGGAAATTGAATGGTGATAGAAGGGAGTATACTTTTTTCTCAGGGGTTCATGGAACTTATACGAAAATTGATCATGTGTTAGGGCATAAAAACCTCAAAATCAAATGCAGAAAAGCAGAAATAGTAAATGCATCCTTTTCAGATCATGATGCAATAAAACTCACATGTAATATAAGGCCAGGAGAAAACAGACCAAAAGTTAATTGGAAATTAAATAATCTAATCCTGAAGAATGAATGGGTGAAAGAGCAAATTATAGACACAATCGATAATTTCATCCAGGAGAACGACAATAATGAGACAACATACCAAAATTTGTGGGATACGGCCAAAGCGGTTATAAGGGGTAACTTTATATCTCTAGATGCTTATTTGCATAAAATAGAGAAAGAGAAGATCAATGAATTAGGGTTACAATTAAAAAAAAAAACTAGAAAAAGAGCGAATTAAAAAACCTCAATTAAATACCAAATTGGAAATTCTGAAAATAAAAGGTGAGATTAATAAAATTGAAAATAAGAAAACTATTGAATTAATAAAAACTAAGAGTTGGTTTTATGAAAAAACCGACAAAATAGTTAAGCCTTTAGTTAATTTGATCAGAAAAAGGAAAGAGGAAAATCAAATTGTTAGTCTCAAAAATGATAAGGGAGAACTTTCCTCCAATGAAGAGGAAATTAGAGTGATAATTAGGAGTTACTTTGACCAACTTTATGCCAATAAATTTGATAATCTAAATGAAACAGAGGAATATCTACAAAAATATAGATTGCATAGGTTAACAGAAGAGAAAATAAATTATTTAAATAGCCCCATTTTAGAAAAATAAATAGAACAAGCTATTAATCAACTCCCTAAGAAAAAGTCTCCAGGGCTAGATGGTTTTACATGTGAATTCTACCAAACATTCAAAGAACAATTAATTCCAATACTATACAAATTATTTGAAAAAATAGGGACAGAAGGTATACTACCAAATTCCTTCTATGATACAGATATGGTGCTGATAGCTAAACCAGGTAGGGGGAAAACAGAGGAAGAAAACTATAGACCGATTTCCCTAATGAATATTGATGCAAAAATTTTAAATAAGATTTTAGCAACAAGATTACAGAAAGTTATCTCCAGGATAATACATGTTGACCATGTAGGATTTATAACAGGAATGCAGGGCTGGTTCAATATCAGGAAAACTATCAGCATAATCAATTATATTAATAACCAAACTAACAAAAACCATATGATTATCTCCATAGATGCAGAAAAAAGCATTTGATAAAATCTATAAATCTGACAGGTAAATTATTCCTTGCTCTCCTAATTTGCTTTGGTGTCATTCATTGTGTCTAAATCATGTATCCATTATAATCTTATTTTGCTACAGGTTGAAAGATGTTGGTCTAGGTCTAGTTTCTCATCATTGCTATTTTTCATTTTTCCCAATCGTTTTTGTCAAATAGTGAGTTCTTATCCCAAAAGTTAGAGTCATTGATTGGATTTTTTATATATTCAAATTTTATTTAATATTTTATTTTTCCTTAGTTACAGGTAAAAACAATTTTTAACATTCATTTTTAAAACTTTGAGCTACAAATTTTCTACATTCCTCCCTTCCCAGTCCTCCTCATTGAAAAGACAAGCAATTTTATATGGATTATACATGTGTAATCATGCAAATCATTTTCATAATATTCATGTTGTAAAAAGAAAACAGAAAAAAACTCAAGAAAAAGGAAGGAAAAAATTATTCTTCAATTTGTATTCAGACACAATCAGTTGTTTCTCTACTGATGCATAGCATTTTTCATTATAAGTTGTTCAAAATTATTTTGGATTGCATTGCTAAGAATAATTAAGCCGCTCACAGTTGATCATATTATAACATTACTATTACTTTTAATATAGTACAATTTACTTTGTATCAGCTCATATAAGTTTTTCCAGGTTTTTGTGACAGCATATTGTTTATTTCTTATAGCAAACCCATCATTATCAATACAACAATTTGTTGAAGTATTATCTAAGTACACATCCCTCCAATTTCTAATTTTTCACTCCAGAAAAGAACTTCTATAAATATTTCTGTATATATAGGTCCTTTTCTTTTCTTTTCTTTCTTATCTTTTTTGACTTGCATGCCTAGTAGTGGTATTGCCAAGGCAAAATGTATGGATAGTTTGATAACACTTTGGGCAGAGTTCCATATTGCTCTACAGAATCATTGAATCAATCCTCAATTCTAGAAGCAGTGTATTTATGTCTTATTTTCCCCACCTCCCCTCCAACATTTGTCATTTTCCTTTTCTGTCTCTAGACCAATGTAATAGATATGAGGTAGTGTCTCAGAATTGCTTTCAGAATAGCTCAGAATGCTAAATAACATTTCTCCAATCAATACTGAGTTAGAGCATTTTTTTTCAATATGGCTAGAGATAGCTTTGATTATTTGAAAATTGTTCATTTCTTTGAACATTTATCAGCTGAGGAATGGCTCTTATTTTTATAAATCTGCCTAAGTTCTCTACATGTAGCATGAAGAAACATTTCAAAATATGTTTCACAGTTCCTTTTGCTGACTATTTTCCTCCACTCTTTCACCCCATCCCTCTAAAGTGTTTTGCTTTTGATTATACTCTCTACCAATCTGCTCTCCCTTCTAGCATCACCACCTCCTTCTCTTATTCACTCCTCTCCTACTTTGCTGTAGGTTAATCTAATTGATTGTGTATATTATTTGTTCGTTGAGCCAATTCTGATAAGAGTAAGCCAACTCTGATGAGTTCGACTCACTCACCTTTACTTCTTCCCTCTTCTCCACTGTTAAAGCATATTCTTGCCTCTTTTTTGGGTCTGAAATAATTTACCCCATTCTACCTCACCTTTTCCTTTCTCTGAGGACATTCCTCCCTCACCCTTAATTTTCTATTTAGTTATCTTTCCTTCATATTCAACTTAAATCTGTGCCCTCTGTCCATATATGCCCTTTCCAATTGCTCTAAAGATGATTTTTATGTCATAGATATTATGTTCTCATGTAGGAATGTAAATTGTTTAATTTTATTAATTATCTTATAATTTCCCTTTCCTGTTTACCTTCTTATTATTCTATCAGTCTTATATTGGAAAATCAAATTTTCTATCTAGCACTGTTCTTTTCAACAAGAACACTTGAAAATCCTCTATTGCATTGACTGAATATGTTTTTTTTTTCTCTTGAAGGATTATATTCAGTTTTGCTAGGTAGGGGATTTTTGGTTTTAATTCTAGTTTCTTTGTCCTCTAGAATATTGATATTCCAAGCATTCTGATTATTTAATGTAGAAGCTACTATGTCCTGTGTAATCCTGACTATATCTGCATGATGTTTTAATTGTTCCTTTTTGGCTGCTTGCAATATTTTGTATCACTTGTTGTATATATGTTTAGTAATCATATCACTTCATTTTCCTTGGTACCTTTTAACAAAATGTAGTTTCCTCTTTTATTTCTTTTAATTATATCTATTTTGGCTTTTGCTTTTTCTGAAATCAAAATTGTTAAGCCTTTTTTTTTACTTCAATTGAAGTTTAATGTCTTTGTTTGAATTTCTCTTATTAAAATGTGTTTTTGTCTTTGCTTTTATTTTTTTTTGCAATCATCATATTATAGGATTCAGGCTTATTATTCATTCACTCTATTATTTGCTTTCATTTTATGAAGAGTTCATCCCATTCACATTCACAGTTATGATTACTACTTGTGTATTTTCCCCCATCCTATCCCTCTCCCCTATTTATACTTTTCCTCTTCCTTTCACCCAGTCTTTCTTTACCAGTGTTTTGCTTGTTACCACTATCTGCCTAAATCTGCCCTCCTTTCTATTGACTCCCCTTTCCCTTTTGTTTCCCGTCCCCCCTTTTTTTCCCTGCTGAGTAAGAAAAGTTTCTATATCCAACTGAATGTGTACACTATTCCCTCTTTGAGCCAAATCTGATGAAAATAAGATTCAAACAATGCTCACTCCCCTTCCTTCTGTCCCTCCACTGTATTAGGTCTGTTGCACTTTTTATATGATATAGTTTATTCTTTTTTTTTTCACCTTTCCTCTTCTTCCAGTATAAACTTTTTTTTTTCAACCCTTAGTTGTTTTTTTTGTTTTGTTTTGTTTTTGTTTTGGGTTTTTTTTTTTTTTTGTATATCATCACATAAAGGTAATATTGTACCTACAACAGCTATCTATATATAAACCTGCCCTAATAGAGATACAGTTTTTATGAGTTACAAGTATCATATTCTTATGTAGGAATATAAACAGTTTAATCTTATTAAATAATATGTTTGTTTTCCCCAAATTTACTTTTTTATGCTTCTCTTAAGCTTTGTATTTAAAGATTGAATTTTCTGTTCAGATCTAGTATTTTCATCAGAAAACTTTGAAAGTACTCTCATTAAATATCCATCTTTTTTCTATAAAAGATTATGTTCAATTTGGCCAAGTTGTTGATTTTTTTTTAAATTTTATTTTATTTGCAAAACATATGTATGGGTAATTCTTCAACATTAACCCTTACATAGCTTTCTGTTACACATTTTCTCCCCCTACTCCCCACTCCTCCCCTAGATGGCAGGATATCCACTACATGTTAATTATGTTAAAATACTTGACACATCGAATATATGTATACTTATTTCCACTCATCATTTTTGTGCAGGAGAAATAGTATCTACAAGAAAGAATAATCAGATAAAGGAAATATAATGCAAGCAAACATCAATAGAAAGCATGAAAATGATATGTTGTGGTCCACATTTCACATCCCTCTCTCTGGGTGTATATGGTTTTCTTCACTGAACAATTGGAACTAGTTTGAAGCATTTCATTGTTGAAGAGAGTCATGTCCATCAGAATTAATCATCATATAGTATTGTTGTTGCCGTGAATAATGATCTCCTGGTTCTGCTCACTTCATTCACCATCAGTTCATGCAAGTCTCTCCAGGCCTCTCTGAAATCGTCCTGCTGGTTGTTTCTCACAGAACAATAATATTCCATAACATTCATATACCATAATTTATTCAGCCACTCTCTAACTGATGGGCATCCATTCAGTTTCCAGTTTCTAGCCACTACAAAAAGGGCTGCCACAAACATTCTTGCACATGTGGGGCCCTTTCCTTCCTTTATGATTTCTTTGGGATATAAGCCCAATAGAAATGCTGCTGGGTCAAAGGGTATGCACAGTTTGATAACTTTTTGAGCATAGTTCCAAATTGCTCTCCAGAATGGCTGGATCCGTTCACAGCTCACCAACAATGCATCAGTATCCCAGCCTTCCCACATCCCCTCCAACACCTGTCATTATCCTTTCCTGTCATTTTAGCTAATCTGACAGGTGTGTAGTGGTACCTCAGAGTTGTCTTGATTTGCATTTCTCTGATCAATAGTGATTTGAAGCACCTTTTCATATGACTACAAATAGTTTTAATTTCATCCTCTGAAAATTGTCTGTTCATATCCTTTGACCATTTATCAATTGGAGAATGGCTTGAATTTTTATAAATATAAGACAATTCTCTATATATCTTAGAGATGAGACCTTTATCAGAACCCTTAAATATAAAGATGAATTCCCAATTTATTGCTTTCCTCCTAATCTTGACTGCATTGCTTTGATTGTACAAAAACTTTTTAACATAATATAGTCAAAGTTATTTATCTGGTTTTCAATTAAGAGTTCCAGTTCTTCTTTGGACATAAATTTATTCCATCCCCCTAGGTGTGAGAGGTAAAGTATATTAAGTTCCTCTAATTTACTTATAGTATCACTTTTTATATTGAGATCATGAACCCATTTAGATCTTATCTTGGTATGTGGTGTTAGATATGGGTCAAGCCCTAATTTCTTCCACATTAGTTTCCAGTTTTCCCAGCAGTTTTTGTCAAATAGTGAGTACTTATCCTAGAAGCTGGGGTCTTTGGGTTTATTAAAGACTAAATTGCTATAGCTATTGCTTAGTTTGTCTTTTCATTCTATCCTATGCCACTGATCCACGACTCTATTTTTTAGCCAGTACCAAATGGTTTTCATGACCGCTGCTTTATAATATAGTTTTAGATCTGGTACAGTAAGTCCACCATCATCAGCCTTTTTTTTTTTTTCATTAATTCTCTTGAAATTCTTGACCTTTTGCTCTTCCAAATGAATTTTGCTACTATTTTTTCTAGATCTGTAAGATAATTTATTGGGAGTTTGATTGGTATGGCACTAAATAAATAAATTAGTTTGGGTAGTATTATCATTTTTATTATATTCGCTTGGCCTACCCATGAGCATTATAAGTTTTTCCAATTGATTAGGTCTGATTTTATTTGTGTGGAAACTGTTTTGTAGTTTAGTTCATATAGTTCTTGACTTTCCCTTGGCAGATAAATTCCCAAATATTTTATACTATCAACACTTATTTTGAATGGAATTTCTTTTTGTATCTCTTGCTGCTGAACTTTATTGGTAATATATAAAAATGCTGATGATTTATGTGGATTTATTTTGTATCCTGCCACTTTGCTAAAGTTGTGAATTGTTTTTAGTAGTCTTTAAGGTTCTCTATGTATATCATCATGTCATCTGCAAAGAGTGATAATTTGGTTTCCTCATTACCTACTCTAATTCCTTTAATCTCTTTTTCTTTTCTTACTGCCAAAGCTAACATTTCTAAGACAATATTAAATAATAATGGTGACAGTGGGCAGCCTTGTTTCACTCCTGATCTTATTGGGAATGGTTCTAGTTTGACTCCATTACATATGATGCTTGCTGAAGGTTTTAAGTAGCTATTACTAATCATTTTAAGGAAAAGCCCATTTATTCCTATACTCTCCAGTGTTTTTAATAGGAATGGGTGTTGGATTTTATCAAATACTTTTTCTGCATCTATTAAAATAATCATATGGTTTTTGTTAATTTGTTTATTAATATAATTGATTATGCTGATAGTTTTCCTGATATTGAACCAGCCCTGCATTCCTGGTATAAATCCTACTTGGTCAAGATGTATTATCCTGGAGATAACTTTCTGTAATCTTGTTACTAAAATCTTATTTAAAATTTTTGCATCAATATTCATTAGGAAAATGGGTGTATAGTTTTCTTTCTCTGTTTTCTCCCTACCTGGTTTAGCTATCAACACCATATCTGTGTCATAGAAAGAATTTGGTAATACACCTTCTTTCCCTATTTTTTCAAATAGTTTGTATAGTATTGGGATTAATTGTTCTTTGAATGTTTGGTAGAATTCACATGTAAAACCATCTGGCCTGGAGATTTTTTCTTAGGGAGTTGATTAGTAGTTTGTTCTATTTCTTTTTCCAAAATGGGGCTATTTAAATAATTTATTTCCTCTTCTGTTAACCTAGGCAATCTATATTTTTGTAGATATTCCTCCATTTCATTTACATTATCAATTTTATCGGCATAAAGTTGGGCAAAGAAACTCCTAATTATTACTCTAATTTCCTCTTCATTGGAGGAAAGTTCTCCTTTATCATTTTTGAGACTAACAATTTGATTTTCCTTTTTCCTTTTTCTAATCAAATTAACTAAAGGCTTATCTATTTTGTTGGTTTTTTCATAAAACCAACTCTTAGGTTTATTTATTAATTCAATAGTTTTCTTATTTTCAATTTTATTGATCTCCCCTTTAATTTTCAGAATTTCCAATTTAGTATTTAATTGAGGGTTTTTAATTTGGTCTTTTTCTAGCATTTTAAATTGTAAGCCCAGTTCATTGATCTTCTCTTTCTCTGTTTTATGCAAGTAAGTATCTTGAGATATAAAATTACCCCTTATAACCGCTTTGGCCTTATCCCACAAATTTTGGTATGTTGTCTCATTATTGTCGTTCTCCTGGATGAAATTATCGATTGTGTCTATAACTTGCTCTTTCACCCATTCATTCTTCAGGATTAGATTATTTAATTTCCAAATAACTTCTGGTCTATTTTCTCCTGGCCTTATATTACATGTGAGTTTTATTGCATCATGATCTGAGAAGGATGCATTTACTATTTCTGCTTTTCTGCATTTGATTTTGAGGTTTTTATTCCCTAACACATGATCAATTTTCGTATAAGTTCCATGAACCCCTGAGAAAAAAGTATACTCCCTTTTATCACCATTCAATTTCCTCCAGAGATCTATCATACCTAACTTTTCTAGCCTTTTGTTTACCTCCCTAACTTCTTTCTTATTTATTTTGTGATTGGATTTATCTAATTCTGAGAGATCAAGGTTGAGGTCCCCCACTAGTATAGTATTACTGTCTATTTCTCCTTGCATCTCTGTTAGTTTCTCCTCTAGGAATTTGGATGCTATACCACTTGGTGCATATATGTTTAGTATAGATACCGCTTCATTGTCTATAGTACCCTTTAGTAAAATATAGTTTCCTTCCTTATCTCTTTTAATTAGATCTATTTTTGTTTTTACTTGATCTGAGATAAGGATTGCTACCCCTGCCTTTCTTTGTTCACCTGAAGTATAGAAGGTTCTGCTCCAGCCCTTTACCTTCACTTTTTATGTATCTCTATGTTTTAGATATGTTTCTTTTAAACAACATATTGTAGGATTCTGGCTTTTAATCCAGTATGCTACCCGCTTCCATTTTATGGGAGAGTTCATCCCATTCACATTCACAGTTAAAATAGCTATATCTGTATTCCCTGCCATCTTATTTTCCCAGAGTTATGATTTTCTCTTCCCTTTCCCCTCTTTCCCTTCCCCCCTCCCCAGTATTTTATTTTTGATGACCACCTCCCACCAATAGTCCTCACCCCTTTATATCCCTCCCTCCCCTTTATACCTTTCCCCTAATCCCTCTATTGGTTTATCCCTTTCCTTTCCTCCTTTCCCTCCCACCTTCCCACAAGGAGGGTCCGGCCTTTCTTTGAAGCCAAATGTGTCTGATTTACTCTCTTAGAGTCTAATCTAATGAGTAAGGTTTACACAATACTCATCGCCCTCCCTCCTTTCCCTCAATTATATTAGATCTTCTATGTCTCTTTATGAGATTTTGCCTTATTTTACCTCCTTTATTTTAATTTATTTTGCCTCCTTGCCCCCCCTTTTTTCAGTATGGTATCCCTTCCACCTCTAATTTCCTTTCCATTATTATCAAAGAAAAATCAAATTATACCCCCATTCTTTAAGGATACCTGTGGTAGAAATATAGTTCTCAAAAGTTCTTTCGTTTTTACCTTTTTATGCTTCTCTAGAGTTCTGTGTTTGGAGGTCAAATTTTTTGTTCAGATCTGGTCTTTTCATTAGAAATAGGTGAAATTCTCCTGTATCATTCAATGACCATCTTCTTCCCTGGTAGATGATGCTCATTCTAGCTGGATAACTTATTCTTGGCTGTAATCCAAGTTCTTTTGCCTTTTGGAATATCTGATTCCAGGCCCTTCGATCCTTTAATGTGGAAGCTGACAGATCTTGTGTAATTCTAATGACAGTTCCTCAGTATTTGAACTGTTTCTTTCTAGCTTCTTGCAATATCTATTCCTTGGTGTGATAGTCCTGAAATTTGGCCACAACATTCCTTGGGGTTTTAATTTTGGGGTCTCTTTCAGGAGGTGATCGGTGAATTCTTTCAATGCCAATTTTGCCTTCTGATTCTAAAACATCATGGCAATTCTCTTTCATGATTTCCTGGAAGACAGCATCAAGGTTCTTTTTTTCCATCATGGCTTTCAGGGAGTCTGATAATCCTTAGATTGTCTCTCCTAGATCTGTTTTCCAAGTCAGTTGTTTTTTCTAGGAGATATTTCATATTTTCTTCTATTTTTTTCATTTTTTTGTTTTTGTTTGACTGGTTCTTGAAGTCTTATTGAGTCATTTACTTCTATTTGTTCAATTTTAAATTTTAAAGTATTATTTCCTTCAGTTATCTTTTTTAGCTCCTTTTGTAGCTGGCCAATTGAATTTCTTGATTCAATGCATTCTTTTCCCATTTTGTCAATTTTATTTTTCAGTGAATTGTTGTCTTTTTCCAATTCACCATTTTTATTTTCCAGTGAATTGTTTTCTTTTTCAATTCACTAATTTTGTTTTTCAGTGAATTGTTGTCGTCTTCCAATTCACCAGTCCTGTTTTCCAGTTTTTGATATCTCTGTTGCCCTGATCTCAATTTATTTCCCCATTCTCCTTCTAGCTCTCTTTTGAGATTCTTTATGCAACCTTCCAGGTAATCCTTCTGAAAAGGAGACCAGCTTAAGTCCGCCTTTGTGTCTTCATCTGGGATTGTTTTCAGAATCTCAGGATCTGCGGACTGCTCTACTTTTTCTCCGTAGAAGCTGTCTATGGTAAGAGCTCTCTTCTGCTTCTTACTCATGATTTTGAGCTGAGGTATCATTCACGAGCAGGGAATACTGCTGCAGTTTCAATTTGCCATGGGGCAGTTTGCTGAGTTGACTTCCGATCTGAGGCTAGTTGGGCTAGATCTGCACTAGGACCACGTTTTCAGCTGCTCTCAATCCACCCTTTAGCAAAGGGAGATCTGCCAAAGTACCTGCCCACAAGCAGACCAAAGTGGCCCAGGTGTCTCCCAGAGGCTTCCTGGGTGCCTAAAATCTGCCTCTGTCGCAGCCTGACTTCCACCCCGCGTGCTCTGGCATCTGATCATGGCCAGCCGCCGATTCCCCTGAGACTAACCTCCAGAGTTTTTTCAAAGTAGATTGTTGATAGAAGTGCCTTGTACTCCAAGTGTTTGGTGGAGCCCTCACTCCAAAACCAGTTCGGAGGCTCAATTTGTCTGGGTCTGAGGGAAGGTCTCAGGAGCTCACAGAGAACACTGTCTGCAGTTCACCATCTTGGCTCCACCAAGTTGTTGATTTTTGGTTGCAATCCAAGTTTTCTGTTTTCCAGAGTATCATATTCCAAGACTTCTTATAATTTAAAGCAGAAGCTCTTAAGTCCTATGTAACCATTTGTTATTGGTTAAGAGTAGTCAATCAATGAAATAGGTTAGGTTCACAGAACAAAATAGTCAACAACTATAGTAATCTAGTGCTTGACAAACCCAAAACCCCAGTTTTTTGGATAAGAACTCACTATATGATAAAAACTGCTGGGAAAATTGGCAACTAGTGTGGCAGAAACTAGGCACTGACCCACACCTGACACTGTATACCAAAATAAGGTCAGAATGGATTCAGGATTTAGACATAAAGAGTGATATTATAAGCAAATTAGAAGAACATAGTATAGTTTAACTCTCAGATCCGTAAAGAAAGCAGGAATTTGTGATAAAAAAAGAACTGGAGTTCACTATTGAGCATAAAATAGATCATTTTGATTGTAACAAGTTAAAAAGTTTTTGTACAAACAAAACTAAGGCAGACAAGATTTAGAAGGGAAGCAACAAACTGGGAAAAAAATTTATATTCAGGAGTTCTGATAAAAGCCTCATTTCTAAAATATATAAAGAATTGACTCAAATTTATAAGAATTCAAGCTATTCTCCAATTGATAAATGACCAAAGGATATGAACAGGACAATTTTCAGATGAAGAAATTGAAACCATATCTTGTCATATGAAAGGGTGCTCTAAAACCCTATTGATCAGAGAAATGCAAATTAAGACTACTCTGAGGTACCACTACACACCTCTCACATTGGCTAAGATGATAGGAAAGATGATAGAGAATGTGGAAAAACTGGGACATTTTGTTGGTATAGTTGTGAACTGATCCAAGCATTTTGGAGTGCAATTTGGAACTATGCCCAAAAGGCTATCAAAATGCACACCCTTTGATCCAGCAGTGTTTCTACTGGGCTTATATCCCAAAGAGATCTTAAAGGAAAAAAAGGGACCCACATATGCAAAAAATGTTTGAAGCAGCCATTTTTGCAGTGGCAAAAAACTGGAAACTGAGTGGATGCCCATCAGTTGGAGAATGACTGAATAAGTTATGGCTTATAAATCTTATGGAATATTATAGTTCTGTAAGAAATGATCAGCAGGATGATTTCAGAGAGGCCTGGAAAGACTTACATGAACTGATGCTAAGTGAAATGAGCAGAACCAGGAGATCATTGTACATGGCAATAGCAAGATTATATGATAATTAAATCTGATCGACGTGTCACTTCTCAACAATGAGATGATTCAGACCAGTTCCAATGATCTTGTGATGAAGAGAGCTATCTACACCCAGAGAGAGGACTGTGGGTACTGAGTGTGGTTCACAACATAGCATTTTCACTCTTTTTGTTGTTTGCTTGCATTTTATTTTCTTTCTCCTTTTTTTTCTTTTTGATCTGACTTTTCTTGTTCAGCAAGATAATTGTATAAATATGTATACCTATGTTGAATTTAACATATCTTTTTAGCATGATCAGCATTTATTGGATTACTTGTCATCTAGGGAAGGGGGTGGGAGGAAGGGGGAGAAATTTGGAACACAAGGTTTTACAAGGATCAATGTTGAAAAATTATCCATGCATGTGTCTTTAAAATAAAAACCTTTAATAAAAAAAATGATGAGCAGGATGCTCTCAGAAAAACCTGGAAAATACTTCATGAACTCATGCAAAGTGAAATGTACTAGACACAAAGCAATAGCAATGTTGTGGGATGATCAGCTCTGAATGATTTTGCTATTCTCAGCAATACATTGATATGACTATTCTGAAGGATTTATCATGAAAAAATCATATTTATACCCAAATAAAGAATAATTTGCTCAAATACACAGATTAAAGAATATTTTATTTTATTTTTCTTGAGGATTTTTTTGAGGGTGTGTGAGTGTGTGTGGAGATCTAACTTTTCTTTCACAACATGACTTTTATGGAAATGTTTTGTATAATTTCATATTTGTCTTTTCAATAATGAAGGGATGGGAAGAGAAGAAGGTGGAGAATCTGTAACTTGAAGTTTTAACAAAAAATGTTAAAAAGTGTTTTATGTGTAACTGGGAAAAATAAAATATTAAATAATTAGGAAAAAAAAGACCTCACCATTTCTACTACTCTCTTTCCATCCTCCATAAATAAGGAACTACAATAAAAATATGTTTTATAATCTTTTTTTGGAATCTTCCTGTTCTTGCCTCACATTAATAAGAATTTGACTTGAGTTTAGGAAGTTAAACCCACAAGGTAAGTGATACTTATAAGGGAGTACAGAAATGAGCTTCTGCATAATTAAAGGAATTTGATAAAATGGGTATTCTGTTGCTAAATCCAGTATTTTGTGGCTAATTAGTTGTCTAAAACTGAATAGGAAAAAGAGACTTGTCTGCATTGTCTTTAAGACAAAGAGAATCTTTCCTACTAACCCCATACTTTCCCCATGAAACAAAAGCCCATCTTTTAATACCAATATTCTTTTGCTGATGTTCCTTAGCTGAGTCATAGAACACTTCAGTATCCAAGGTGTTGAAGTGAAAGATCACACAATGAATAACAGAGGTTTATAATGGGTATGAGCAGACCATGACATATCATAAGCAAGGAGATTGAAGAAAAAGCAGGGTGAATAAAGTCATCAAATAAACATCTTATTAGACACACCCACAAAAAGAGAGAGAGAGAGAGAGAGAGAGAGAGAGAGAGAGAGAAAGAGAGAGAGAGAGAGAGAGAGAGAGAGGGAGCACATAAAAGAAAATAGGTTGGTCACATACAATTAAGTACTCTGAAGGTTATATTAATGTGAATAAGAATAGTTAATATTTATATAATCTTTTAAGGTTTGGAAAGTACTTTACAGATATCTCATTTTATCTTCACCACAAGCCTAGGAGATACAATATTACTTCATTTTACAGAAAAGGAATCTGAGTCAAGGTCAAGAGATAGTATTATAATCTTAGGAAAAAAAACAGAGAAATGTTCCTAACATATTGAGAAGGTCTCTGTGGAAAATCTATGAGGGTCATCAAGAGGTATGACATAGGAGGGACAGTCTTGGATAAATTATGAATTGCCTCATTGGAAAGAATACCCATATCAATGAGACCAAAGATGAATTGTATGTTGAAATGTACTATTACAGTTTTATAATGATTCTTCTTTCTTCCCATGAGAGTGATGGATGATGATTTCATTATAGCACCTCTGTAGGCATTTAAAAAAAAAAAGACTCAGTAAGATATCAGGTTAATCACTGAAGTTATTCCTTAGGCATCCCACGCTATAAATCTGCAAGTCAAGAATTACAGATACATAAAAGATTTCCCAGAAGATTTCCCTTACTATGTGTTTTAGAATTAAAGACTAGGTAGCATAACCCCATGTGTGCTCCCTTGGGCTCTGAGATTCAGTTTTTGAGTATGACTAGTCCTAATTCTTTCTAACAAGAAAAAAATGAGCTGCAATCCTGAAATGGCTTTTTTTTTATGAATATTGCCCATTATATAAACATGTAAAGTTACTGAATACAAATTTGTTAAAGATATCACGCTATCCCAATCTTTTTACTCTGAAACAAGACTTTACAAATATAAAAAATTATATCACTAAGTTATATTGTCCATGACCCCTACTGCTACTGTTCAGGTTTCTATCTTTTGCAGTGTTAACAAATGCCATGTTTTGGAAGTAGATGGTTATATTTTCCCCTTCCAATATGGCATTTAGGAAAATTACCCAATTCTCTGAAAAATTCAATACAAATCTTTTCTAAGTACACTATGACAAGGGAAGAGGAGTTAACATTCCATATGTAAGTCCTGTATAGAAAGATAAAGACATAGATAGGCAGATGTGTGTCTGTCTGTGTTGTGTGTGTATGTATTAGACAGACAGACACAGAGTGATAGTGAGAGAAAGAGAAAGAGACAGAGACAGAAAGATAGAGACAGAAACAAAGACAGAAAGAGACAGAAAAAAAGAGAAGAGAGAGATGGATATGATATAGACAATATGAATAAATAATATAGTAGAGTGATAAGAATATTGGGTTTGCAATCAGAGAATCAGTGGTTAAATCCAGACTTTATCACTGATAATAATCATGGCTTTATTAGGTTTTATTAGACATGACATCTATTTATTCTAGAATTCTTTATTCGGAAAGAATCTTAGAGGTTATCCATTCTAAGATCCTCATTTTAAATATGAGGTGACTGAGTCCTAGTGGGTTCAAATGACTTGCCCAGTGTCATCCACTTGAGCAAATATCAGAAAGGGGAGTCTGAACTTAGGTTGCCAGTATTCCAAGTTTAGAATAAAAACACTGCATATCATTTAGAGAGGACTTTTAATTCTCATTTGATTCTAATAGTCCTAGTAAGGTGAATACTAACAGGTTGAAATGCCTTCCAGTTTTATAGATGAAGAAACTCAGGTTTAGAGAGGTAAAGTAGTATTTCAAGGGTCAAAAAGTTGACAGGCATTAGGTGGAATATCTAAGTTTTCTGATATCAAAGACCAATATTCTATCTACTAGATTATTATGGTTTTCCACCATTATTTATGACTTATTTGACTTTAGGCAACACATAGGGAATGAAAAGGGCATGGCTAGACAATAATTCCTATGAAAAAGGCCAGAGTTTTAGTAGACTTCAAGGTATGAATCCATGGGAAGTCAACAAAATTAATGTTATAAAAGCATTAAGAAAAGCTGTAAGTTGCAGCTAGGTGGTACAGTGGTTAGAGCACCAGCCCTGCAGTCAGGAGGACCTGAGTTCAAACCTGGTCTCAGACACTTCCTAGCTGTGTGACCCTGGGCAAGTCACTTAACCCCAATTGCCTCAGCAAAAAAAAAAAAAAAAAGTATTTATTTGGGGCAGCTAGATAGCACAGTGGATACAGCACAGGCTCAGAAGTCAGGAGGACCTGAGTTCAAATCTGGTCTCAGACACTTAACATTCCCTAGCTGTGTGGCCCTGGGCAAGTCACTTAACCTCAATTGCTTCAGCAAAAAAAAAAAAAAAAAAAAAGCTGTAAGTCAGGGTACATCTGGAATGGTTAATTGAATTCTGGGTATCACACATTAGAAATGACATAAATAAAGTAGGGTGGGTTCAGAATACAATGAGCAAAAGATGAGAGCACTGGAGGACAGGATCACAGGGATTATTTGAAGGAATTGTAAATTATTAACATAAAAGAAAAATAACATTAAGGAAGATCAAAAAGGAATACATTCAAAAGTCCATGTGAACAGGGATGAGAGGTAACATTAGGATAGTAAAGAAAGAGATCTCTGTCATTAAATTTACTATACTGAACTATCATATATCAATAATGTATCTGTCACATCATATCTATTAGGAGACTTGTGCTGTTTCTGGAACTAAAAGCAGTAAATGTACAAGAAGCATCCATACATGGCTGATTATTCAGTCATTATATATTCTCTCCTTCATTGGCTTTGCTTAATAATTCAGTAATGCTGATCTTCACAGAATCATGAAAAGAATGATCTTGTTTCATACAACATGTACGTGCACATGAATGCATGCATATATACACACACAGAGTATGATGTGAGAGAAAAAGTGTTGGACTTGGAATCAGTAAAGACTTGGGTTCGAATCAGATGCAATAGCTATGAGGGACTCTTAATAAGTCAATTAATCTCGCAAACCCTATTCCCTCATCATTAAAATGGAAATAAAATCTTTAGGGCCTCCCAGGATTGCTATTACATTCATATGTCACATGTAGTTTGTTAACCTTAAGGTGCAAAATAAATAGTATTATTATTGTTGTTGTGAAAGAGAAAGAGGGGACAGAGTGGGTGAGGAAGCGAAGGAAAGGAGGGTGCATGAGGGAGGGGAGAAAGGGAGGAAGGGAGAGAAGAAAGAGAGAGAGAGAAAGATAAAGGAAGGGAGAGAAGGAGGAAGGAAAGGAGAAAGACAGAGAAGGGGGGAAAGAGGGAGTGAGGGATGGTAAGGAAAAGAGAGAGACAGAGAGAGAGAAAAACAGAGAGAGAGAGAGACAGAGAGACAGAGAGAGAGAGAGAGACAGAGAGAGAGAGAGAGAGAGAGAGAGAAAGAGAAAGAGAGAGAGAGAGAGAAGAAGGAGAGGAGAAGAGAGGAGAGGAGAGGAGAAGAGAGAGGGAAGGAGGAAGAGAAAGGAGAGAGGGAGGGAGGAAGGGAGGGAGAGAGAGAGTACCAAGATCTTGTCATTAAACATGCATTCCTTCATATGGTAATGTACTAAACTACATAAATTCTAAAGGGGAGTTAGGAAACACATTAAGAAGGCATCTGGATAATGGGACTTCCCACCATGACCACTGCCAACCCCACTCATAGCTGGCAGTGCTGTGTCAGTAAAAACAAACAAACAAAAAAAATTAGCCTTTGGCCTTTGATCATTTCTCCCCAAGTTTTTTTTTTTTTTTTCCCTCTTCCTCCTCCACAGGTAGAGATTTTCTTATGTCAAAAGCTATCATTTCTACCCTGGAGCTGATATACTTTTTAACCACATGTTCTCAGGTTGAGTTATTAATTTAGCCCCTGAATTTCTATTTCAAACAGCCTGAGGTCAGCCTCCCTGGTTACCAGAACTCTCATCATCCCCCAGACCTCTGTACCTCTGAATAACCTTCACTAGTTTCATTAGCAGTTTTGCATACATATTAACTTCAGTTATTCAGGAGAAAGTGAATGGGGTTGCAAATAGAGCTAAGCAAGTCTTGAGATAGGACTGAAGGGCTCACCTAACACTACCAGCCCAAACAAGATGACAAACTGGTCAGCACAATATGTGTGCTCCAAGATAATTAGTGGGGATGTTCTTTATGGCTGCATAATTGTCAGCAGATCTCTAAAAGAAAAGAAAAGAAAAGAAAAAAATCTCCATATGACACCATATTTCAGGGTTATTTTTTTAATGAGCTGGTATGTGTGAAATATTAGTCTTGACACATTGAAATGAAATGACTGCTAAAAGGGAAATCCATTGCTGACTTTTACAAATTGTTGATTTGCTTTATTTATATCGATTGGTTTTAATTTCTATTCAGCTTGATGAAAGAGAAAGAGAAAAAGTAGACTGAGGCTGCCAACAGGCTCCATAACAGCAAATGTGAAATGCTAAGTCCCATTGTGTGAGTTACATCTTATGCTACAGTCTCATCACAGCAGGGCTTTATGCACCCACTGATTAAAAATCCCCAAATCCCTTCTTTTTAGAGAATAATAATCCTACTGTGATTTTATACTTTCCATCCTTTACTTTCTTCACAAATGTGTAAAAATACATAAAAAAAGATATGCAGGAAATGTGTCTGATTCTTACATTTTACATTTGCTTTATCTAATACAATTGAATTCAATAAATATATATTAGGTCCTCTGGTCACTGGGAATGCAAAGGAAGAACAGAAAGAAGACTTTTCTTTCAAAAAGCTTATACTTTACTAGAAGATGCAACAAAAACGGCTAAGAATATATCTGATCGGGGGCGGAGCCAAGATGGCGAACTGCAGACAGCATTCTCTGTGAGCTCCTGAGACCTTCCCTCAGACCCAGACAAATTGAGCTCCGAACTGGTTCTGGAGTGAGGGCTCCACCAAACACTTGGAGTACAAGCCACTTCTATCACAAATCTGCTTTGAAAGAACTCCAAAGAAGGTCAGTTTTAGACGGGCAGGGGATCGAGCAACTCGCAGCTCTCAGACGCCAGCGCTCAGATGCCAGTGCGCAGCTGGGGTGCAAGTCCAGGGCTGGGATGGAGCAGAGGATTTTAGGCTGCCAGGAAGTCCCTGGGAGATGCTTGGGCCACTTTACTTTGCTTGCGGGCAGGTACTTTGGCAGATCTGCCTTTGGTAATGGGTGGATTGAGAGCAGCTGAAAACGTGGTCCTAGTGCGGATCTAGCCAACCAGCCCCAGACCGGAAGTCAACTCGGCAAACTGCCCCAGGGTGGCAGAATTCCCTGCTGCTGACTGATACCTCAGCTCAAAAACATGAGCAAGAAGCAGAAGAGAGCTCTCACCATTGACAGTTTTATGGAGAGAAAGTAGGGCAGTCCCCAGATGCTGAGGTTCTGAAAACAATCCCAGAGGAAGTCACAAAGGTGGACATGAGCTGGTCCCCTTTTCAGAAGGCTTTCCTGAAAGATTACATAAAGAATCTCAAAAGAGAGTTAGAAGAAGAATGGGGAAATAAATTGAGATCAGTGCAAGAAGAAAATATCGCCCTGCAACAGAGGTGTGAAAAAATGGAAAACAAGACTGGTGAATTGGAAAAAGACAACAATTCACTGAAAAACAAAATTGGTGAATTGGAAAAAGACAACAATTCAGTGAAAAATAAAATTGGCAAAATGGAAAAAGAATGCAATGAACCAAAAAATTCAATTGGCCAGTTACAAAAGGAGCTAAAAAAGATAACTAAAGGAAATAATACTTTAAAAATTAAAATTGAACAAATAGAAATGCATGACTCAATAAGACTTCAAGAACCAGTCAAACAAAAACAAAAAAAATGAAAAATAGAAGAAAATATGAAATATCTCCTAGAAAAAACAACTGACTTGGAAAACAGATCCAGGAGAGACAATCTAAGGATTATTGAACTCCCAGAAAGCCATGATGAAATAAAGAACCTGGATGCTATCTTCCAGAAAATCATGAAAGAGAATTGCCATGCCATAGAATCAGAAGGCAAAATTGTCATTGAAAGAATTCACCGATCACCTCCTGAAAGAGACCCCAAAATTAAAACCCCAAGGAATATCGTGGCCAGACTATCGCACCAAGGAAAAGACATTGCAAGCAGCTAGGAAAAAACAGTTCAAATACTGAGGAACTGTCATTAGAATTACACAAGATCTGTCAGCTTCCACATTAAAGGGTCGAAGGGCCTGGAATCAGATATTCCGAAAGGCAAAAGAACTTGGATTACAGCCAAGAATAAGCTATCCAGCTAGAATGAGCATTATCTTCCAGGGAAGAAGGTGGTCATTCAATGATACAGGAGAATTTCACATATTTCTAATGAAAAGACCAGATCTGTACAAAAAATTTGACCTCCAAACACAGAACTCTAGAGAAGCATAAAAAGGTAAAAAGGAAAGAACTCTTGAGAACTATATCTCTACTATGGGTATCCTTAAAGAATGGAGGTATAATTTGATTTTATTTTGATAATAATGGAAAAGAAATCAGAGGTGGGAGGGATATCATACTGTAAAAAAAAAAGGGGGGGGGAAGGAGGTAAAATAAAGTAAAAAAAAAAGGAGGTAAAATAAGGCAAAGTCTCATGAAGAGACATAGAAAATCTAATATAATTGAGGGAAAGAAGGGAGGGTGATGCGTATTATGTAAATTTTGCTCCCATTAGATTGGGCTCTAAAAGAGTATATCAGACACATTTGGTTTCAAAGAAAAACTTGGCCCTCCTTATAGGGAAGTAGGAGCGAAAGGAGGAAAGGAAAGGGATAAACTAATAGAAGTATTGGGGGAAAGGTATAAAAAAGAGGGAGGGTTCTAAAGGGGGGAAGACTATTGGTGGGAGATGGTCATCAAAAAAACAAAATACTGGGGAGGGGGAAAGGGAGTAAGGGGAAATGGAAAAGAAAAATATAACTTTGGGTAAATAAGATGGCAGGAAATATAGATATAGTTATTTTAACTGTGAATGTGAATGGGATGAACTCTCCCATAAAATGGAAGTGGATAGCATACTGGATTAAAAGCCAGAATCCTGCAATATGTTGTTTACAAGAAATATATCTAAAACATAGAGATACATACAGAGTGAAGGTAAAGGGCTGGGGCAGAATCTTTTATGCTTCAAGTGAACAAAGAAAGGCAGGGGTAGCAATCCTTATCTCAGATCAAGTAAAAACAAAAATAGATCTAATTAAAAGGGATAAGGAAGGAAACTATATTTTACTAAAGGGTACCATAGACAATGAAGCGGTATCAATACTAAACATATATGCACCAAGTGGTATAGCATCCAAATTCTTAGAGGAGAAACTAACACAGATGCAAGGAGAAATAAACAGTAATACTATACCATTGGGGGATCTCAACCTTGATCTCTCATAATTAGATAAATCCAATCACAAAATAAATAAGAAAGAAATTATGGAGGTAAAAAAAAAAGGCTAGAAAAGTTAGGTATGATAGATCTCTGGAGGAAATTGAATGGTGATAGAAGGGAGTATACTTTTTTTCTCAGGGGTTCATGGAACTTATACGAAAATTGATTATATATTAGGGCATAAAAAGCTCAAAATCAAATGCAGAAAAGCAGAAATAGTAAATGTATCCTTTTCAGATCATGATGCAATAAAACTCACATGTAATATAAGGCCAGGAGAAAATAGACCACAAGTTAATTGGAAATTAAATAATCTAATCCTGAAGAATGAATGGGTGAAAGAGCAAATTATAGACACAATCAATACTTTCATCCAGGAGAACGACAATAATGAGACAACATACCAAAATTTGTGAGATAAGGCCAAAGCGGTTATAAGGGGTAATTTTATATCTCAAGATACTTACTTGCATAAAACAGAGAAAGAGAAGATCAGTGAACTGGGCTTACAATTTAAAAAGCTAGAAAAAGACCAAATTAAAAACCCTCAATTAAATACCAAATAGGAAATTCTGAAAATTAAAGGGGAGATCAATAAAATTGAAAATAAGAAAACTATTGAATTAATAAATAAACCTAAGAGTTGGTTTTATGAAAAAAATAGATAAGCCTTTAGTTAATTTTATCAGAAAAAGGAAAGAGGAAAATCAAATTGTTAGTCTCAAAAATGATAAGGGAGAACTTTCCTCCAATGAAGAGGAAATTAGAGTAAAAATTAGGAGTTTTTTTGCCCAACTTTATGCCAATAAATTTGATAATGTAAATGAAATGGAGGAATATCTACAAAAATATAGATTGCCTAGGTTAACAGAAGAGGAAATAAATTATTTAAACAGCCCCATTTTAGAAAAAGAAATAGAACAAGTTACTAACCAACTCCCTAAGAAAAAATCTCCAGGGCCAGATGGTTTTACATGTGAATTCTACCAAACATTCAAAGAACAATTAATTCCAATACTATACAAACTATTTGAAAAAATAGGGAAAGAAGGTGTACTACCAAATTCCTTCTATGAAACTGATATGGTGCTGATAGCTAAACCAGGTAGAGTGAAAACAGAGAAAGAAAACTATAGACCAATTTCCCTAATGAATATTGATGCAAAAATTTTAAATAAGATTTTAGCAACAAGATTACAGAAAGTTATCTCCAGGATAATACACCATGACCAAGTAGATTTATACCAGGAATGGAGGGCTGATTCAATATCAGGATAACTATCAGCATAATCAATTATATTAATAAACAAACTAACAAAAACCATATGATTATCTCAATAGATGCAGAAAAACATTTGATAAAATCCAACACCCATTCCTATTAAAAACACTGGAGAGTATAGGAATAAATGGGCTTTTCCTTAAAATGATTAGTAGCATCTACTTAAAACCATCAGCAAGCATTGTATGTAATGGATAAAAACTAGAACCATTCCCAATAAGATCAGGAGTGAAACAAGGCTGCCCACTGTCACCATTACTATTTAATATTGTATTAGAAATGTTAGATTTGGCAATAAGAGAAGAAAAGAGATAAAAGGAATTAGAGTAGGTAATGAGGAAACCAAATTATCACTCTTTGCAGATGACATGATGCTATACTTAGACAACCCTAAACACTCAACTAAAAAACTACTAGAAACAATTCACAACTTTAGCAAAGTTGCAGGATTTAAAATAAATCCACATAAATCATCAGCATTTTTATATATTACCAACAAAGTTCAGCAGCAAGAGATACAAAAAGAAATTCCATTCAAAATAACGGATGATAGCATAAAATATTTTGGAATCTATCTGCCAAGAAAAAGTCAGAAACTGGGCGGGGGGGGGGGCGGGAGCCAAGATGGCGAACTGCAGACAGCTTTCTCTGTGAACTCCTTTGGGACCTTCCCTCAGACCCAGACAAAGTGAGTCTTCGAACTGGTTTTTGAGTGAGGGCTCCCCCAAACATTTGGACTACAACGCACTTCTATCAAAAATCTACCTTGAAAGAACTCCGGAGAAGGTTAGCCTCAGGGGAAATCAGCTGCTGGTCACAATCAGACTCCAGCCGGGGCAGAATTCAGGGCTGTGATAGAGGGGCAGATTTAAGGCACCCAGGAAGCCCCTGGGAGACGCCTGGGCCACTTTGCTCTGCTTGCGGGCAGGTGCTTTGGCAGATCTGCCTTTGGTAAAGGGTGGATTGAGAGCAGCTGAAAACGTGGTCCTAGTGCGAATCTAGCCCGACCAGCCTCAGACCGAAAGTCAACTTGGCAAACTGCCCCAGGGCAAATACAAATTGTTGCAGCTTTCTCTGCTTTTGACCAATATCCCAACTTTAAATCATGAGCAAGAAGCAGAAGAGAGCTCTCACCATAGAAAGCTTTTACGGAGAAAAAATAGAACAGTCCCCAGATCCTGACATTATGAAAACAATCCCAGATGAAGCCACAAAGGCAGACTTAAGTTGGTCTCCCTTTCAGAAGGCTTACCTGGA